>CM069935.1:34870580-35460580 GCA_036172225.1 Cryptocoryne crispatula var. balansae
TGCTCTTGCTGGTGATCTCCTCCGGCTGCCATGGCTCGCGGAACGACGTGACGACGGCCTTCCACGTCGTCGTCGTCGCCGCTCCGACGTCGGAGAAGAACTCCGGCCGCCACGCCAGGTTCCTGTCGAGAGGGGCGATCGTACCGCCGTCGGGACCGTCCAAGGGCCTCTGCTGCCCTTGCTCGGGAAAAGACGCGGAGGCTTCGACTTCCCACGTCGCCGCTCCGACGGAGAGGAACTCCGGCCGCTTCTTCGCCGGGTTCCCGTCGAGAGAGGAGATCGTGTCGCCGTCGGTTTCGTCCGGGGGTCGCTGCTGCCCCTGCTCGTGAAACCACGCCAAGGCTTCTTCCCATGTCGCCGCTCCGAACGAGAGGAACTCCGGCCACCGGTAGACGACCAAAGCGGAGGAACTCAAGAAGAGAGAGAGCAGAGAGCGGTGGATGATCTGTCAGGTGTTTAAGAATAATTTGGGGGATTCATCTGCATGCATGCGTCCATGCTTCTCTATTTTCCAGAGTTCGGCTCCCTCCAGCGAGACTCAAAAAAAAAAAAAGACTCATTATAATAGTTTGAATGTTAATTTGAATCGTAAAATACACGTAAAAAAAGTAGATCTTCACCTCACGGATATTTGTGTTTGAGATGAAGTAAGTACCTCGTCGAAGGTGAAAGTAAAATAGCATGATATCGAGAGAAACGTCAAATTCCCGACGAAAAACATCCGACTGATATAATAAACTATTTCACTCTGTATTCACACATATTTAATTTGAAAATATTTTTTTTTCTAAACACACATATATAAGATCCGCGAGAATCTATCTAGAACAAAAAAATCTCTCACCTACCATCCACAACTAATATCATAAACCATTTCACTATGCATTCACACACATATCTAATTTGAACATAATTCTTTTCTAAACTCATATATAAGATGTGCGAGAATTTATCTAGAACAAAAAAAAATCTCTAAATTGATTCTGAATATATAAATGTTGAAGTCACGTTTTTGCAAGTTTTGAGGCGTCTCCTCTTACATATATGCATTACTTCAACCCTAAGTTTTACTTAAGTGACCCCCTCCCGTAGGTAGGTAAGAATTAGTGAGTAAAGATAATTTATACCTACGTACTATATCTACTAATTAATCGTCCCTAGATAATGATGTTAACATCTGTAGCCAAAGTACAACGGACATCCAGTAGATAAATGAAATAATTAATAAATAAATATGATCCATTTATTCAAATAAAAAGTGAACCAACTCATGACATAAAATTATCATGTTTGGAGGGATGTGATAACAAAAAAGAGTAACTATCATACATGATCAAACAAAGTGAAAGACCAGGAGAAAAAAGAAAGAGGTGGGACCCTCTTTTTTTATTTAAGAAGAAAATCACTTTAAAGCGTAAAATTGTCTTGGTTGTCAAATATCTCTTTTAACAAGTTTTCTTATAGCTAAGAAGAGATTATGGGTTTCATCATCTTCCTTCTTGGTCGGCCGAAGAGAAAGAGATTGAAGCAATGATAGGTTGTTCATAGAAAGTCAAGTAAGCAAAGAAAATAAGTGAAAGTTGGTTAGAACTAAGAAAGGAAAACATCTTGTAAAAGAAATTGAAATCACAAAAAGAGTGATGAAAGATGAGATGGTAATCTAAAATATGCATATAAACATGATACTCTAAAGTGAAAACATGAAAGTCAAACAATGCAAGGAACGAAGAAAGAAAAGAAGAATTAGGCTCCCAAGAATGCTTTCTCTGGGCTGCTAGCATCCTTGCACCAGGGTCATCAAGCTTGACATCTCGACGATTAGGTCATCAGGTGTCTTGGGCAGCGGGTCATTAGGCTTGGCGTCCAATCAATGGGTCATCAAGGTTGGTGTCACTAGTGATGGGTCATCAGATCCTCTAGTGAACAGTTTGCACCTCGACGCTCCGATGACCCACCCAGATAATCTTCAAGAATTGATGGTGACTCCAAGAGATCTCTGTAGACACGCAAATTTTGTCTATTTGAGCAGGTTAAGATTCATACTTTCTTAAAAAATACTCGAGTTTTCAAATAAACAAATTGGATCACCGAGAAAATAGCCTAAAAACGAACTCTGGAAGGGAAGATGACTCCCTTGGCAGGTTGCCTAGGTGATCACATCTCTGGAAGGGAAGATGATCACATCTCTTTTTACTTCGATCAGTCTATATGTTGCAATACCTAGCTACCTGGTCGACGAGACATTTTCGTACTTGACCGAAAGCTAATGCCCACCTACCATGGCCATAATTGATGGGTTCTCCTGGGAATCAGGTAATGACCCGGGTGCCATGTCACTTGACATCCTTCCTAGTGGGATGCAAGTTGGGAAGATGACCCATCTAGGGGGTCACCAGGGAAGATGACCCTTTTAGGGGGTAGCAAGGAAAGATGACCTTGGGAGGGGGACATAGTCACATGGGTCCTACAACTATGCGACTTTATTCCTGAGGCTACTATGGACAAATGGGAGCTTGGATTGCACCTCCATTTGTTACGTATGAAAGCTAACAGGCCAAGGAAGATCATCCCATAGTTAGAATGGGCAAAAGATAGATATCCAATCCTCTATAAGCTTGGAAATACAAGGAAGTGTCAAAAAGCGTGATTTTCTTCCGGTGCTTGGTTCGACCAAATAAAAAATTAGATTAACTCCCCGTTTGTCTCAAATAGAAGTTATTTGGCCAAGAAAAAACTCTCTTTAATTGGATTTCATTTTATCAACGAAGGTTCTTCTTCATGGGCACATGAAGTAGGAGCACGAATTGGTCCCAGATAGTCCAAAATATTATCTATGAAAACACGAATTTTAAACTCTCAATTAGGTAAATTTGACATGTTGACAAATACCTCTCTTAATGATTTTAATGTAAAGTTTGGTAACTGGGATTGGTAGCATATAGGCTAGAGGACTATTGTCCAAGGCCAACACCTATGTAGGCAAGTTATTTCTTGCTTGCAGTAGATCGTCTCACAGCTTAGTCAATGGAGCATTGTGCAATAGTAGTAACGCCCCCTTCCTCCTGGGGAAAAAAAGTGCCGGCAAACGGTAGATTGACCTTCTCTGTTAAACCCAAGTAGCAATTGAGAGGTGACTTCAGCCATTATTCTAATCTGATGAACCTGACCCCAATCTAAAAAGCTTTGGGCACACGCATGCGCACAGAGAGACAGAGAGAGAGAGTTGAAAGCCTCCATGGGATAGAAACCATAACAATCTATTTTACCTGCTTCAAAAGCAATGAAGGCCTTTGCGGAGAAATCTGACAGGAGCTAGGGTATGGAGGAGTTGACGAGAGCTTCGACATGATCGGGATCTTCGGCCATAGGAAATTTGATGCAATCAGGGTTTTTGACCACGAGAGCTTCGACATGATCACATTTTCGACCGCAGGAGCTTCGACGCGATTAGGAGCTTCTTCTACGGGGCGAGGGTGAGGAGAAGAGCGATGCATTACACATTTGCGCAATTGGGGGCTGAGCTTGGAATGGTACAATAGCAATTTTAATATAGTCATATAAGTGTATTAATTTTGATACATCATTTTATACTCAATTTCAAAATTGACACGGCTACCCAAATTATCTCTTAAAGTCATATATCAATAAGAGTTTTGAAATTAATATTGATACAGTTAATTAATGCTGTTATATCAAACAGGTTATTAATAAGTAACTATATATATTACTTGTATAGCGTCAATTTAAACGCAGCCTCTTTAATTGATTGCACATAAAACGTTGGTCCACGGAGAAATTATGAAATGTTGACTTCGTATAATTTAAACTGCCGTGAGATGTTGATTAACCGTGCCATTGTTAATTTAGAAATCTGTAACAAAAATAAGATATCAGTTGTAAAACAAGTGTCCGATGCATTTAATTTGTCATTATATCATTTTTTTTTAAATGGTAACAACAAAATGTATCTGTATCGTATCGTTTTTGATAAATATTCAGACCGTCATTGAAGACCGTGCGTGCATCAAGACAAGGCGCTGGCGGCGTGACGTGGGTTTTCTTTTGACCGAGACGGTCCGATTCAGGAAGACGGGGGAGCCTTCGGGCTACCTTCCTTCTTCCGCACGCTTGGCTGCCTGCGTACGGTCAACACCGGCCGCTCGGAGATAGGACCGGTGAGGTGCGAGGATCAGCTATAAGTTTTGGGAGCCCGGACGGCGATCGACGCAGCTCAGCTTCTCTTCTCCGAGACGTCCCGCCGGTTACCGATCCACTTCTCCGCGACGCACGTACATTCGTCGTCTCCGGCACCGGCGGGCATCCATGGCGTTTGGGGTGTCGGACGACGTGCTGGGGATATTCGCCTCGACCGTCGTGTACTGGCTGTACTCGGGGATCTTCGTGCTGCTGGGACCGATGGAGAAGCACCGCCTCTTCACCAAGGAGGAAGAGGAGAGCAAGAACCTGGTCACCAAGGGTGAGGTCGTCCGCGGCGTCCTCCTCGAGCAGGCGCTGCAGATCGTCACCTTCTCCCTCGTCGTGGTGAGAGCACCTATCATACCAAAATGCATGCATGCATGCACGCGCGCATAGATGATTATTTAACCGTGGGATGATCTCCTTTATTTATTTGGTCTCACAATGCTGCGCAGTATGTGACGAAGGAAACGACGACACCTCCGGAGGCGGCGGCGGCGGCAACGTCGTCGGTGCTGGCGGTGGGGCGGCAGCTGGTGATCGCCCTGCTGGTGTTGGACGCCTGGCAGTACTGGTGGCACCGGGCGTTCCACCTGAACACGTTCATGTACAAGCACGTGCACGCCCAGCACCACCGCCTGGTCGTCCCCTACGCGTTCGGCGCCCTGTACAACCACCCCCTGGAGGGCTTCATCCTCGACACCCTCGGCGGCATCGTCTCCTTCCTCCTCTCCGGCATGTCGCCCCGCACCTCCATCGTCTTCTTCGCCCTGTCCACCGTCAAGACCATCGACGACCACTGCGGCCTGTGGTTCCCCGGCCACCCCTTCCACCGCTGGTTCCGCAACAACTCCGCCTTCCACGCCGTCCACCACCAGCTCTACGGCGGCAAGTTCAACTTCTCGGCGCCCTTCCTGGTGGTGTGGGATAAGCTGATGGGGACTTACCTTCCCTACGCCGTCCATCCGAGGAAGGGCGGCGACGGCTACGAGATCAGACCCCTCAAGACCGACTAGACCGTGATTCATATATACTCACGGAGTTCATAGTTTTGGTGACCATCACATCTCTTTTTACTTAGTACGATATCTGTAAATACAAGATGATTCATAGCTTTGTAACTATAGGTCCGAGGGTGTTTGTAGCGAAAAAAAAATATATTTCATGTAACAACCACATTTATTAAAATTTTGAATAAATATCTTGTTTTTTTAGTATGTCCCCTCTTACATTTACATTATACGATGATTATATAAGTGTAACAACAACTGAATTTTAATTTTCGTGATAATAACATATATTTATATGATAATATGTCATAATTTATATAAACTATCTCACAAGTTTCAAAAAACTTGGCGCCGAGGAGCAACATCTCAACGTTGCCAACATTGGTTTGTTGTCACCTCCGTGATCCCATGTCACTGCTGTGAACCGATCCCTTGCATCGTCGGCCCTTGCTCTGCTGATCTCTCTCTCAGCGATTCTACACAACAATAATAGTTAAAACCATTATTGTTACACCATTATTGTATAAAGATCACATAATGATAGGCCCTTCCTTGGCTCTGCCGCCAAACGCCTCAGAGCTGCTGTCTTGCTAGCAGCGGAAGCCCGCCCGACGGTAGGGGCCCCCGACGAGAGAAAGGTAGGAAGATGGAGCGGTCTAGACAGTTGCTTCTGTTCGGTGCGGGCGCTGTTCTGGGTTCCCTGTCAACCGTTGCTCTGCTGAAGCTCTTCTCCAGGTGATTTCCCTCTCACATCGTTCTTTGTTGTCATTTCGCCAGTTTCCTCTGCTGCCTTTGAAACCCTCGAGACGTTCCCGTGGAGATGCTCGAAATACTCTGAACATACTCGGATCGTGTAGGATTCGGAGTTTAATGTGCTTGTAACAACCTAGTATATTGAATATATCCGGTTTATCCACGCTGTCAGAAGTCAGGGCACCGCACATCTTTTCAAAGCTTCCTGCAAGTAAAAGGTTGTTGCGGAAAACCCGGCGATCGATCTCCCTCGGAGCAAGACGCACACACCACGAAGACGACGGGATCTCGGAGAAATCGAACTCCACTAAACCGCAGACGTACAACCTCTCCCCCGGTGGCTCCCTAGACAACCGACATCCCGAATGAGCCACCGGCCTGGGCTATTTATAGGGAGAACAACTCAGGAAACCCATCCCGACTAGGACTCTCCCGGGTCCTATCCGAGTCACCTGATAGACTTAGGATAGCCCGATGCCTATCCGGTTAACAACCACCGGATCCTTATCCCCACTTGGGGATTAACCCACGTACGTAACCTGTTAGTTATGTAACATTCTCCACCTTGGGTTAACTCCACAAGTGTCCGTCCGTCCGCCGGCTCTACCGACGTGCTGCACCAAGACCGGTGCCCGCACACCGATTCCTCTGCACGCCCCGACATGGCCCCTCCTCCCTCGGTTGACGCGAGAGATATCGACCACCGTCGTTAGAAGCGAAGCGTTACATGCTTCCTCCGCGCTCCACCTTCGAGATATCGTCCTCCGGCGAACCGTACTACTCACCGAGGGAATTTGTAGCTACACCGGTGTCAACCCTCCCTATGAGCACTGTACAAACCTTTCGTCAGCAGTCCCTTTAGCACGATCCGTGCTCCTGCTCGCACACCGAGAGCTCCACCTTCAAGAGTGCATCGGTATCCTCTTGAACACACGGCTCCCAGTGAGATCAGGTTCTTCTTCAGATCTGGCACATGTCGGACCTCCACGAGCTTTCGCACCTTTCCATCAAACATGCGTATCCTCACGGATCCGATACCAGCAACCGAGCAGCATGCTCCGTTTGCCAATCGGACCGAGTCGCCTTCGCATGTGCGATGCAATGTGAAACATCGTCTGTCCGAGCATACGTGAAACGAGCGCCCACTGAATCTAAACCCAACTCGAATCTCCCTCTCCTGCGGATGTCGAACGAGGACGTCATCCACGTCCTCCTCGCTATCCTCTGCTTTGTTGACGCCTCTACCTTCTCCAACTTTGCCTCCTGCAGCCGTTCGCTTTTCTTACGCCGTGGGCATTCCCGCTGAAGTGACCTTCCTCGTCGCGGTAGTAGCACCTACGACCCCGAGTTTTGGATCGTCCTTTGTCATCTCGTCTCCCCTACCGGTTTGTCCGATCTTCCACGACCTCCACTGCAATCAAAGCTCGACTCCCACTTGACGTCACCCGTTACTCTTTTTTTCGACGAGACTCGTTCGAAAGCAACGAGGCTATGACATCATCTAGCCTGAGAGTGTCGGTCTTATATAGCATGGTCGTCACGATGTGATCGTACGACATCGGCAATGACGACAATAGGAGAAGTGCTCGATCCTCTTCCTTGATTTCTTCACCCAGAGATAGCACCTCCGTCAGAATCCTGTTGAAGTCGTCGAGATGAGCTTCGATCCCTGTTCCCTCGATCATCTTCAAGCCATATAGCCCCGTTTCTTCGCTAGCAACTCGTTTGTCAGCGACTTGGACATGTACCTGCTCTCGAGCTTTTCCCAAACATCCGCCGGATCTTCTAAGCCGATCACCTCTCGGAGCGTGTTGTCCGCCAAGAATAGCTGGATCGTGCTATTCGCCAGTGCCCGCTTTTCAGCCCACTCCTCCTCTGTCAGCTTCTCCGGTTTGTCTGCCGCTTTGCCAAGAGCCTTGACCAATCCTTCCCGCGTAAGAATATTTTTCACGCGTTGCTGCCATAGAGTGAAGTCTCCATAACCGTTGAAGGGTTCTATGGAGAAGCTTGTAACCCTTCCAACAGACCTCTGACTTGTGCCTTCCTGCCCTGCCATCGATCAATCCCGATCAAGTACACCCTTGATCGATATCGACGCACACCTGCACCTGCACAAATCAGACCGTCGGTTCGGAAATCGCCCGATCCAGACCGTCCAATGAACCCGGAGCGCCTGAAAACCTAGGCTTGGACTCCTGAATCACCTGATTCTGACACCGAACGCCCCCGATCAAGCCGAAACAACCTCGGTCACCCGATCGGTAAACCTGCTACTTCCGATCTCGGATCCTGTTAACGGGTACGGACGAGACCCGACAACCCTATCTGAAACCCAGACCTAGCAACCTAACCTTAACGGATCCAACCAGACTTAAAATTTAAGTCTTAATAACCGGATCCGATAAGAACTAATATGACCCAATAAATATCTAAATATTGAATCTTTGCTACGTTTTTTTTCTTCCTCTCTCCTTTTTTTCTCTCTCCTCTCACACCCCCACGTCCGCACCCAACCACCAGCTATGTGCTCCCACGTGATTACAAGAGAATAAAGAAAAGAAATCTTAAGAGGAAATGAAACCTTGCACAACAGGCGCGCGCGGTCTTTGGGTGCCTCCCGCCGAGCCTTGACAAGGCCTCCTTACCGCAACGTGACCTGCCCGCAACACTGCCAAAGGGTCCTCACGCAGTTGTCGTCCAGCCACTTTGGTCCTGCCAGTGAGCCAACCCCGGCACTGCTGCTGGTCCTCGCGATGTTCCTCACAGAAGACCCTTGTCTAGTTCACCTGGTCTCCCTGTCAAGAATGCCACCGAGCACCTTGCCGCGTCCCCGGTCCCGCCTACGAGAAACAACCACCGAACAGAGTGCCGAGCACACACCGGCGCGGGGTCACGGACCGTCGCCGCCCAACGGCCAGCCGCCGATGGTCCTTCCCGGTGCCGTTGCAGCCCTCACGAGATCCGTCGTTGGAGCGCCTCCTCTTCAAGAGGTTGTGTCGGTCTCCGGCCGAGCACCACCCGAGGCTTCACTGCCGGCACGGAGCCGCCGGCAGAACCGTCGATGGAGGGATGACGTCACCACGAAACGTCGTCTTCACCGTGTCAGTCTTCGACTCCAAACGATCAAGCCATGGCTCGATACCGGAGATGTTGCGGAAATCCCGGCGATCGATAACCCACGGAGTAAGATGCACACACCACGAAGAAGACGAGATTCTGGAGAAGTCAAACTCCACTAAACCGCAGACGTACAACCTCTCCCCCGGTGGCTCCCTCGACACCCGACAACCCGAATGAGCCACCGGCCTGGGCTATTTATAGGGAGAACAACTCAGGAAACCCATCCCGACTAGGACTCTCCCAGTCCCTATCCAGAGTCCTGATAGACTTAGGATAGCCCGATGCCTATCCGGTTAACAACCACCGGATCCTTATCCCCACTTGGGGATTAACCCACGTACGTAACCTGTTAGTTACGTAACAGGTCGGACGAGTTACTAGTTGATTTAAGCATCGTGGTTAGCGTTCTTATCTAATTGAACTTGATGGATCTCTCTCGTGTGTTGGTGACCTACCAATATGCTAAGGTGAGAGGAGGTTAAATGTGGTAAATGTGGTAGGTGATTTGCTTGCTAGTTCAGTTCCGTCATGTCGGACCAAGTTTATCGAATGACCCATCGGGGAAGCTTAGTCGGAAAACCTATTCACCAGCTTGCGTTTATTATATTCTTCGCTCATCTATCTGTATTCATTTATTTGGTCCCTAAATCTTTTATACTATTTTTTTTGTCCTTCACGCATCCCTTCATCATCATTGGAGGCTGCAGATCACATGGTGGTTTTAACTATTATTGTTCTGTTTTCTCTCGATGTATTATTGTTGTGCAGATCACATGGTGGTTTTAACTATTATTGTTACACCATTTCGTGGATAGCCACAAGGCGCAGCCAAGTTTTGACCCCGTCATGCTCCGCAGTCTTAATTTTCAATAGTGTTTTGGGGCTCCATTGGAGACTCTACATATGGAGTATCATTTCTCCCGATTCTTCTCCGTTTTGAGACATTTCCGCCTACATCTTCATCCAATCGCTTCCGTCTCCACATTTTCATGAAAACAACCCTCCCGGTAGTTCTAGAATGACGTGGCATCACTAACTTCTTAGGGATAGTTGGCCATGTGCTAACAATCATGACATTAGCAATCGAGTGTCACTGAACAGTGCCCTCCTTTCACTCATTATAACACCTAAGATTTACATAATCACACAAATGACTGAATTGACTCTGATATCACATATTAGATGACTGTGTGTCAAAACACTCACACTGAAGAGTAAACGTGTAATTTGACAAGTATCTTGTCTAGTAAAGATAAACAATAATTGATCACGAGAAACACGGGTAAATCACAAAGAGAAATCGTGTGTTTATGTCGTTCAAAAAGATAGATACATCTTTCTACATTAATGACAAGAACAAAGTGAATCCAATATTGATTGTAAAAGAGATTCAAAGAACTATATTTTTACAAATGTATAGAGTGATCTTTCTCAAACATGGTAAACCCATATATTCTACAATCTTTTTCCAAACTACACATCTCCTAGTAGCTCTCCAATGTGCCAAATAGATGTGAAGTCAAAGAAGATCCATACGAACTCCACCTAGTCAGAGTCCGGATCACCTTAGTCGCCAGGTGGATGGAATAACCTCGGCCCCCAATCGGAAATGACCACAATCCCCAAGTCACTTAAGTGGCGGTTCAGTAACAGTTCAGTTACCAAAAAGGGCTAAACTTCTATTGACAGTAATGAGTCGTATTAAGTTCGGTGGTGAGTTCGTAAGGTATCGATAACAGTTCAACCTTTTCGGTAGCGAGTTAGTAAAGCATCGGTGACAATTCAGCCATTTTCGATAGCCATTGGTAACGGTTCACGCTAACTAGCTATAAAAATGATTGAACCGTTACCGACATCTTACTAACTTGCTACTAAAAGAACGGGTTGAACCGTTACTCACGTCTTACTAACACACTACCAAACTTCACACAACTTACTAACGGTAGCGGTTCAGCCCTTTTCAGTAGCGGTTCACTGAACTACTACTGATCCGACTTAAGTGGTTTGGGGGGTTGTGACTATATCTAATTGAGGAATGAGGTTGTTCACTCCACCTGAGGACTGAGTTGATCCATTCTCCCTTGCCATCGGAGCTTCGACCATGAGGTCAAGTCCTCAATCGCTTTCTCTCTCTATTCTTATTTGCAATTTCCATAATAAGACAGTCTTATGAGAATTTTTATATTATTATTCTATATTATTGTAGCATGTAAGCAGACGTAAGTGATACACCAAGTTGTTAAATTTTGGTCAAATATTATGGCTCCCAATAAGAAAACTTTAATATAAATAGATTTTATCTTAACTATGAAAGGTGAAAGTTTGATTGAAATATGGTGCCAAAGATAAGTATATATTATTGTGTAATCCGACAAGTAACTTGTAAAGTAAAAACTTACATTAATATAAAACTTCCAGACAAACAAACAAATCACCGATAGATATCACATTTACATGATCGGCGAGATATATGATGCATTTTCGGAATCAACAATTATAATTAATAGGTGGGGATAGTGTCGATTTTCGGCCTGGAACCCTCCTTCGGCGAACCCTCACCGGTAGATCCCTCGCTGGCAGATCCCTCGCCTGCGGATCCCTCGCCGGTGGAACCTTTTTCCAACTTCCGATCTGCTGCCTGCTAGCCTCTTTGTTCCTTTCCACCTTCTGTCGTTGGCGCTATTTTCTGTGGTTGTTTCTTGGGATTTGTCTGTTCTGGTGTTTTCTTATCTATCTTGGTCATAGGTTTTTTTAGGGCAATTGTCGTCTCTTCGTTCCTTGTTTACTTTATCCCTTGTTTTGAGCGGCCACTGTTCTTTAATTTTTTTCTCTTGAAAACGTAGTTTTTTCTATGTCTCTTGTTTTTTTGTTTACCTGTATCTTCTAGGGGTTCCTTCTCTTTGTGATTTCTTTGCGATTTCTAACTAGGTGCTGGGTTTTTATTTTTCTAGCTCTTCTCGGACGTCTTGTCCTTCTGTTTTCATTTTCCGCTATTCCAGTTGCTTTCCTTTTTTGGTTCTCTGCACTCATCTCATACCTTACGCTTGTTTTTTATTTTCCAAGTCCACTACTTCCCCTATTGAGTCATCTTTGAGAAAAACATGGGTTTCGTGACAAGATTAAATTCAAAGCCTTTACTGTGGCTATTTTTAAGTCTTCTACCTCTGTTGTTGATCAGGCTTTTCCTCTGAATTTTGAATACTCCGTAGGCCAGGAGGGTGGTCCTGTGGGTGATGCAGCTGACCCTAACCAGCTGCACCCGGCCCAATGAAGCTTGTGGCATGGAATTGTCGGGGTGGGAATGGGCGCCCGACAATCCGTCATGTTGATCGTCTGACCCATTCCATTAAGCCCGATGTTTTTTTTCTTGCTGAGACAAAATGTTCTCTATCCATCAGCTAAACATACTTTCACCGTAGGGGTATTGAAAATTATGTCGTTATTCCTTCTTGTAATCACTGTGGGGGGCTATGGCTTTGGTGGTCTGATCATATACAAGTGCATATTGTTGCAAAAGAAACTGCTTGGATTGGAGGTCAGGTTCTTGACCCACAATCGAATTTGGTTTGGCTGCTTTTGGTTGTCTATGCTCCCATAACTGGTACCATGCGGCTGACATTTTGGAATCAATTATCTCAAATTATTAGGTCTGGTTCACTGCCTGTTTGTCTTATAGGGGACTGGAATTGCATCCGTAAGCCTACTGAGAAGTGGGGTGGAGCTTTGCCTAAGAATTCTGGTATGGCTCAATTTGAACAATTTATTCATTCTAATCGGCTTTTGGAGATTTTTAATGACGATCCTATGTTTACCTGGTCGAATCGAAGATCTTTCAATTTCCTGGTTAAAGAACGTTTGGATAGATGTCTAGTGTCTGACGACTGGTTACGAATTTATCCTAGAGCTCATTTGCATATACTTCCTTCTTGTACTAGTGATCACACCCCGCTTTATCTAAATACTAGGCCCCCCGAGGTCTTACGAGCCTTTTGGTTTCGAATGGAAGCTGCCTGGTTAGAGCATCCTTCTTTTTTGGAATTGGTATCTCATGTCTGGAATAACTCTCCTCACCTGTATCATAATTACAGCTATAAAATGAGATTTCTTCGTCAGCGCATGATGCACTGGAAAAGATAGTTTTTGGGCATATACCGGACCAGATCAGCAAGGTGCAATCTGAACTGTTATCTCTTCAGTCTGCACAATATGATGAAGCTACTTTTCATAAAGTATTGGATTTAGAACGGTAGTTAGAATGGTTGCATAGTATTTAGGATATTTATTGGAGACAACGGGCAAAAGCTCATTGGCATAGTTCAGGGGAAAAGTGTACAAAATTTTTTCATACGAAGGTGCTTAATAGGAGAAGAAGAAATCAGATTCCAGGAGTTTATAAATCGGATGGCTCTTGGTCGATACACCTTGATGATATTTCTAACTCTTATATCTCTTATTTTGATGGGTTGTTTCAGGATGATGTACCTTTTCTTCCTTAACAGTTGGTACAATATATTCAGCAGCTTCCTCTTCCAGTGATATCTCAAGAGGAAGCTCAAGTTCTTCTTCAAGTCCCTACTTTGGAGGAGGTCAGGACAGTTCTCTTGCCATGCAGCCTCATAAAGCTCCTGGGCCGGATGGTTTACCTCCTATATTTTTTCAATAGTATTGGCATCTCCTTCAGAATGAATTATACAGCTTTATTACCTCTATGTTTGTTTCGGGTGTTATTCCTACAGGTTTAAATCACATCATAATTTCACTTATTCTAAAAAGAGATAAGCCTACCAGCCCAGAGCATTTTCGGCCCATCAGTTTGTGTAATGTTCTTATTAAAATTCTTACTAAGCTGATTGCTCAAAGAATTAAGCCTTTATTATCTCGACTTATCTCTCAATTTCAAACAGCTTTTGTCCCGGGCAGGTTAGGCTTGGAGAATGTGGTTATTATTCAAGAAATTAAGAATATGTTCAACTGGAAGAAAGGTATTTCGGGATGTTTTATGGCTAAGCTGGATTTTCATAAAGCATATGATAGGCTCAAATGGGATTTTTTAAGATCTGTTCTTGTCCGGTTTGGCTTTCCTTCTAGTTGCATTCAACTGATTTTAAAATGTACGACTACTGTTTCTTACTCCCTGAACATTAATCGTCACATTTCTCGTAGATTTTGGCCTCATCGAGGGATTCGTCAAGGTTGTCCCTTATCTCCATACCTGTTTATTCTCTGTTCAGAGGTCTTATCTTCTATGATTTCTATGGCAGCAGTTTCTAACCAAATTTCTGGGGTTAAGATTGCTAGAGGTGTTTGTCCAACTGTTACACATTTAATGTTTGCAGATGACTTAGTAGTTTGTGGTGCAGCTTCTACACAAGAGGTAAGCAATTTACTCAATATTTTAAGGAAATATGAATTGCTCTCTAGTCAATCCTTGAATGCAACCAAGTCTAGTATATGTTTTAGCAAGAATGTTCTACCTTCTGTGCGGGCAAGTATTTGTAACCTGTCAGGTTTTAGCATCATTACAAAAGAGGAGCTTAATCTAGGCATTCCTTTGGATCATTCAGCTGGTAAGTTTCATTTTTTCAATAATCTTCTCCGTAAATGTCAAGACAGGATGGCGGGGTGGAAGGCAAACCTATTAACTACTGCAGGCCGTACCACACTAATTAAATCTACTATTAGTCATCTCCCATTGTATACCATGTCTGTTTTGCAGTTGCCTTTGCGTATTATTAATCAGTTAAATAAATTGCAACGGTCTTTCTGGTGGGCTCACAGTTCATCCCATGTTAAGAGGATTCACTTTTCAAATTGGTCCATTATTAAGTTAACAAAACATATGGGAGGAATGGGTATCAAGGATCTCCGATTGCTAAATCTTACTTCAGGTATGAAGCTTTTGTGGAATTTCCTACATAGCACTGGTTCCTTATGGTCGGATATCTTGAGGGCAAAATATCTTCGGAATAATTCTATTTGGGCAGTCTCGGCCAAACCGTATGCTTCAGCTGTTTGGAAGTTTATGCTTGCTTCTAGACCTTTTCTTCTTAGGGGCTATACATGGAAAATGAAAGATGGTGCTGTAAGGAATCAATACATGACAGCGGAAAAATTTTAATTCCATAAAACCATGATCTTTGCCTTGATCGACGCCGAACGAGTAAAACCGGGAACCGAATATGAAGTAAAACAAGAGTACCTCATGGGATTTCTAAAATTTCTCACCATGGATGAAGAGAGGACATTCCTCCTTGCTGAAAAACCGTTCAAGTGTCCGGTCTCTAGCGGTATCCACACGATCTGCTTCAATAGACGAGTTCTCTCTTCCTTCGGGCCTCCAGAAACCTTCCAGATCCAAGCTTGACCATAGGAGATCACCTTCTAGAGGAGATAGGAGGAAGAGAGGATGCTTGGGACGTGCTCCAGCCCTATGGCTTGTTAGGGTTTGGCTTCATAAGCCATTTATATATAGAAGATGGATTTTTTCACAAAAACCCAAAACTTCTATAAAATTGGGTGCATGCCCTCATCTTATTGACCAGATCTAATGTGTGTGACCCACTAGGCCCAATAGTCAATTTGGTTGAAGCCTTAATTAATTTAAAAGAACAATTCCTTTAAATTAAATCAAAACCGTTAACCGATAACAGTTTTTACGGCTTTCTGATCATAAAGGGTACAAGCCACATCATTTGATCCCAAATGACTTTGAGGAGTTAAATAACATCCATTGAGCCTTTCCATCATCAATTACCACACGGATTTAAATCCTCGTTCATACAATGTCCCGGTCGGTCAGGGGTTCGGCACTGACTGTCAACCCCTAAATATTCCAACTCTATGAAATCTTGTACTCATGAATGGATCAACTGGAAAACTCTTTTTCCAATTATCCTATCTACCTTGGCCAAGGATTTAGAGTACTATCCATAGGACATTCTCTCTCTCCTACCGAGAGTGAACGATCCCGTATTATCCGCTCAATTGCCTCCACCAGGTTTCCCATATACCCAATCCATTAACTATATAGGACCACAATACTAAGTGATCCATCAGTCAATAGTCAAAGTACATAATACGCCTGGCAAGACATCTTTGGTGACTCAGGTCAAAGATCCAACCGTGCTATTGAGATGTAAGAATAACCTAATAGACAGTTCGGTAAGATACCGATTAGGTTTTCCTAAATTGGTCAGTTCAGTGAACTCATTCCACTAATGAGCACCTGTGTGTGTATCTTAGTGTCCTCACACTGATGACCAATGAGATCGGTCATTCTCATCATATGAGAAGGCATCACACACACTAGTCTATCCGGATTCTTGATGTCCCATCTAAAGGATACTATGACTAGGAACATTTAGATCACATATCTCTAGATAATCGATCTCATTATCATTATCTCATCATGATTCAATCATCATTACATGTGATCAAGGACTTCATTACGATATACGCTTCTAATAAAAGCTAGTAATGAAGTTTGCCTATTTAATTGAATGAGATATTCCTAGAAATGTCGAATCATATCATATATGATTGGCTTGTAGGGCATACACTTCTATCAGGTGCTAGGGTTCCTATTGGGGCCCCAAATTGGCTTATGGATGGTAGAGGGCCTCCTACATTTAGATCATCTTTTTGTTCTACTACAGGTTTTGTGCAAGACCTGGTGCTAAATGGTGCATGGAATACTTCTCTTATTACTGCGAGTTTTGATGATCACTCTGCTCAACGAATTCTTAAAGTTTCTTTGTTTCCTGAGCTTCCTTGTGATGAGATGATTTGGCCTTTTACTTCTGATGGTACATTTTCTCTTAAATCAGCTTATAGATTTCTTCATGATGCAACATTACCTCCAGGGCCTTCAAATTGTGAGATTTGGAGGAAGCTGTGGCATCCAAGAGTAGGTAAAGTTTTCCCTTACAAATTACAAATATTCTTGTGGAAGGGTTTGTCTGGTAATCTGCCCTTGAATGCCGCTATTAGTAAGAGATGTAGTTCCATTAGTTGTTTATGTCCAGTGTGTGGTGTGGAACCTGAGAAACTGGACCATTTATTTTTTTCTTGTGACCGTAGCAGAGCTGTATGGTTACTGTCCCCTTTGAGAATTAATTATGCATGCTTGGCTTCCTCCTTTTATCACCGGGTGAGCATTTGGTTAGACTGGATTATTCGTAAAGATGAATTTCTTATCAGATTGGGTGTGTTGGCTATTTCTGTTCTTTGGCAACTTTGGCAAGCACGTTGCTCTTTTGTTTTTCAGCATATTGATTATTCACCCTTGCAAATCTGGAGGAGAGCACACACTGAAGCCGATTTCTTTTTCACGATGGCTCCTCCGCTAATTCAACTTCCGGTGGTTAGTTGATCTCCACCTCCTCTTGGTTATCTTAAGATTAATGTTGACGGCGCTGTGGCTATTTCTTCAGGTGCGTTTGCTTTTGTGGTTAGAGACTCGGGGGGTGGATTGGTATTCTGGAAAACCTCTCTGTCTACTTCAACTCATCCTCATCAATTGGAAGCTGAGGCCATTGTGGCGGCTTGTGAGTGGGCAGAATCCTCTACTTCACGTGTCTTCATCGAGTCGGATGCTAAGTGTGTAGTCGATGCTATTTACGGATCGGGTCCTATACTTTGGCGGGCTAAGGATCTTATATATAAGTGTCGGTTATCTTCTGTTGTGTCTTACTCAGGTGTGTCTTATATCAGTAGATCTTGTAATATGTTGGCTCATATAATAGCTAAATGGTCTGTGCAAACTCATACTCCAGGTTCTTCCCCATCTCTGCTTCCAACCTCGGCGTGGGAGCAATATTGTAAGGATATGCTTGGGTGAATGTATACTTCGCTTTCTTATTAAAATGTCATATATGTTTTCTTACAAAAAAAGAGATATATGATGCGTTTTCGATACTCGTTGAGATAGCAGAGAGAATCCACTGACAATAGAAGGGGATACAAAACATAAATATAATCATACAGTACAACCTATACATAGTGATCAATCTTGAATCAAGCAAACTTGATTAATCTCGTACAATATTCTTCCTCTAAATAATTTCGTAGACCACAGAATAGGTGATACCATGAACATCACAATCTCTCTGATAGAAAAATCATGGAAACCGAGAAAGATCCGCACACCATCATGCTTCAGCCGCAGCCCCCCTCTCTCCGTCTCATGTTCCACCATCCCACACGTGCTATTTGATTACACATAAGACAATATTGGTCAGCAGTCCAACTATGACATGCTGACTTTCGTCCAAATTTAAAAAAAAAACAAGTAATATTCTTGACTGATACAATGATGAATTTCCTAGGAAACCAGTGGACGGTGCTCCTCCGATGGTGAGTAAATATGAATGTATATATGTGTGATACTATAGTCAAATTTTAAAATATTAGATATGTAATATATGATGAGATTTCAGAAGCACACTTCACTTTGTGCTCTAAGTAACATGAAGCTATCTTTAAAACTAAAAAATAAGAAGAAATAGATTTTATAAGGAACCAGACACTTCAGAAAATTTCAACAAAACAATTTCAGCTGAGTTAAACCAAAGAAACAGTATTTTACTGTCTCGGGAAAATAATTTAAAAATTTTCTATAGTTCTCCTACCAAATGCATTCTTAGCTTATCCCTCTCTCCGTGCATCTGATCTCATTCAACATAATTAAAGAAAGGTTATAAGATTTTACCGCTCAGTCAAACAACATATAAAGAGGTGACACGGAAACATCCTATTATCGACCTTAATTTGTACAATATCATTTTTAATTAATATTTTGACCCATCGTTGTAGACCGTAGACCTATGTATGCATGAGGACAAGTCGTCGTCTGCGAACGACAAGGGTCCGACTCAGCTGCTCGACGACGGTGCCGGGACGTTTCGTTGACCGATGCGGTCGACTCCGCTGCCTTTCTTCCATCCGCCAGCCATTGCCTGTTACGTTCCGCCGCCTACTGCCCCATGCACGATATTCCATGCTCTCTTGCTGCCTTGGAGCGGTCAGCACCGGCGGCTCGAAGATACGACCGGTGAGGTGCGAGGATCAGCTATAAGTTTTGGGAGCCCGGACGGCGATCGACGCAGCTCAGCTTCTCTTCTCCGAGACGTCCCGCCGGTTACCGATCCACTTCTCCGCGACGCACGTACATTCGTCGTCTCCGGCACCGGCGGGCATCCATGGCGTTTGGGGTGTCGGACGACGTGCTGGGGATATTCGCCTCGACCGTCGTGTACTGGCTGTACTCGGGGATCTTCGTGCTGCTGGGACCGATGGAGAAGCACCGCCTCTTCACCAAGGAGGAAGAGGAGAGCAAGAACCTGGTCACCAAGGGTGAGGTCGTCCGCGGCGTCCTCCTCGAGCAGGCGCTGCAGATCGTCACCTTCTCCCTCGTCGTGGTGAGAGCACCTATCATACCAAAATGCATGCATGCATGCATGCACGCGCGCATAGATGATTATTTAACCGTGGGATGATCTCCTTTATTTATTTGGTCTCACAATGCGCAGTATGTGACGAAGGAAACGACGACACCTCCGGGGGCGGCGGCGGCGGCAACGTCGTCGGTGCTGGCGGTGGGGCGGCAGCTGGTGATCGCCCTGCTGGTGTTGGACGCGTGGCAGTACTGGTGGCACCGGGCGTTCCATCTGAACACGTTCATGTACAAGCACGTGCACGCCCAGCACCACCGCCTGGTCGTCCCCTACGCGTTCGGCGCCCTGTACAACCACCCCCTGGAGGGCTTCATCCTCGACACCCTCGGCGGCATCGTCTCCTTCCTCCTCTCCGGCATGTCGCCCCGCACCTCCATCGTCTTCTTCGCCCTGTCCACCGTCAAGACCATCGACGACCACTGCGGCCTGTGGTTCCCCGGCCACCCCTTCCACCGCTGGTTCCGCAACAACTCCGCCTTCCACGCCGTCCACCACCAGCTCTACGGCGGCAAGTTCAACTTCTCGGCGCCCTTCCTGGTGGTGTGGGATAAGCTGATGGGGACTTACCTTCCCTACGCCGTCCAGCCGAGGAAGGGCGGCGACGGCTACGAGATCAGACCCCTCAAGACCGACTAGACCGTGATTAATGTTTAAGCACCCCTCGAACCCTGTTAGATGGCAAAATTAAAAAGACAGCCTTGATTGAATTTTGTTTAGAAAGAGAATATTTCTGTATTAGATGTTGTCTTTACAAGCGTATGTAATTGACTTTATATCCACGATGTATACTTCGTCTCATAGAGATAGGAGTTACTGCAGAGAGGGAAATCATGTAGATTCCGCCCAATTTCTGAATTCTGGTATGCGCCACCCTGCTCTTCTTGCTTTCCTTTTTGTCTTTCGGTCTTCTTTGGTTCTGCAACCTCAACATGATCCCTAGAAGATCTGATTTGGTATATATGAAAGTTCCAAGAGAGGGAGGATCTTTGCTTCACACACAGATGTGTGTGCACTACAGGAAAAAGGGTTATTGGCGACGAATTATTGGCGACGGCTTTAAAGAGCCGTCGCCTAAACCGTTATTTGCGACGGCTACAATCAAGCCGTCGCCAATATGAGGTAAACTAGCGACGGCTTTAAAAGCCGTCGCTAAAAATCTTTTAAGTGACGGCTCTTGCCATCGCTAAAGGGTTTACGGATCCTCTTTTGACCGTTCAACGGTCGGGAACTAATGGCGACGGCTTGGAGCCATCGCCAATACCTTCAACGGTCGAAAGTTATTGGCGACGGCTACTAAGCCGTCGCCAATGTAACTTAATGCACCATTGGCGACGGCTAGAAAGCCGTCGCCATTAGTTTTTTTTTATATCGCCCCGACGCTCCCTCCTCTTCCTCCCCCCGCCGTGCCTTGGTCTTGTGCCCTAGACGATCCCCGCCGCCGCCGCCGCCGTGCCGTTGCTGGCGCTGCCCGACGCCGCTACTGCTGCAGCATCCGTCACCGGTGCCGCCCCGAAAAGAGCTGTCCCCACCGCCGGTGCCACCGTGCTGCTTCCGGGGCTGCCCGCCGCCGCCGCCGCCGCCGCCGCCGGCGCCGCCCGCCGTCGCCGTCGCCCCTGCCGCCGGCGCCGCCCGCCGCCGCTGCAGGTGCCTCCGCCCGCTGCCGCCGCCGGTGCCATCCGCCACTGCTAGTGCCGCCGAGCGCCCTCCTTTTAGGTAACAACATATTTATTTTAGATAAATGTAATAGTTATTTAGAAAAATTGATTAGAATTAATGTGATATTTGTTAGTTAAATGTGCTAGTTATTATTTACGTAACCTTAAACAATCAAACCAATTTACTTTTAGGTGGTAATTTGAGGTGTTTTTTATTGGATTCTAAATTTAGAACAAATGTGGTATTTGTTCAATATCTTTTTAAGATGACAAAAATAAAATAGGTTTATCATGTATCCGTTTGGGCAATCTGGCATAGGGGTGGGGCAAAAATCTCCAAATCTCAATCCGAAACCGGATTCGCCAATATGAAGCTCATTCCGGATTTGAATTGGGTAATCCGGCATCGGGTTGGGCCAAAATCCCCAATTCCCCAATCCGAAGCCGGATTCGCCATTCCGAGGCTCATTCCGGGTTTGGATTGGACAATTCGGCTTCGGGTTGGGCAAAAATTTCCAAGTCTCAATCCGAAGCCGGATTCGTCATTCCGAAGCTCGTTCCGGGTTTGAATTGGCTATCCGGCATCGGGTTGGGTTAAAATCCCCAAGTCCCCAATCCGAAGCCGAATTTGCCAATCGAAGTCCGTTCCGAGTTTGGATTGGGCAATCCGGCATTGGGTTGGGCAAAAATCCCCAAGTCTCAATCCGAAGCCTTATTCGCCAATCCGAAGCTCGTTCCGTGTTTGAATTGCGTAATCCGACATCGAGTTGTGCTAAAATCCCCAAGTCCCCAATCCGAAGCCGGATTCGCCAATCGAAGTCCGTTCCGAGTTTGGATTGGGCAATCCGGCATCGGGTTGGGCAAAAATTCCCAATTACCCAATTCTAAGCCGGATTCGCCATTCCGAGGCTCGTTCCGGGTTTGGATTAGACAATCCGACTTCAGGTTGGGCAAAAATCCCCAAGTCTTAATTCGAAGTCGGATTCGCCAATCGGAAGCTCGTTCCGAGTTTAAATTGGGCAATCCGGCATTGGGTTGGGCTAAAATCCCCAAGTCCCCATCCAATCCGGTGGCGGGCTTGGATGGGGCAAATCGGCTTCCGGTTGGGGGAAAAAATCCAAACACTTAATTCGAGTCCGATTTGGCCCATCCAACACGGTGGCGGGCTTGGATGGGGCAAATCGGCTTCCGGTTGGGGGAAAAAATCCAAACACCCAATTCGAGGCCGATTTGGCCCATCCAACCCGGTGGCGGGCTTGGATGGGGCAAATCGGCTTCCGGTTGGGGGAAAAAATCCAAACACCCAATTCGAGGCCGATTTGGCCCATCCAACCCGATGGCGGGCTTGGATGGGGCAAATCGGCTTCCGGTTGGGGGAAAAATCCAAACACTTAATTCGAGTCCGATTTGGCCCATCCAACCCGGTGGCGGGCTTGGATGGGGCAAATCGGCTTCCGGTTGGGGGAAAAAATCCAAACACTTAATTCGAGTCCGATTTGGCCCATCCAACCCGGTGGCGGGCTTGGATGGGGCAAATCGGCTTCCGGTTGGGGGAAAAAATCCAAACACCCATTTCGAGGCCGATTTGGCCCATCCAACCCGGTGGCGGGCTTGGATGGGGCAAATCGGCTTCCGGTTGGGGGAAAAATCCAAACACCCAATTCGAGGCCGATTTGGCCCATCCAACCCGGTGGCGGGCTTGGATGGGGCAAATCGGCTTCCGGTTGGGGGAAAAAATCCAAACACCCAATTCGAGGCCGATTTGGCCCATCCAACCCGGTGGCGGGCTTGGATGGGGCAAATCGGCTTCTGGTTGGGGGAAAAAAATCCAAACACTTAATTCGAGTCCGATTTGGCCCATCCAACCCGGTGGCGGGCTTGGATGGGGCAAATCGGCTTCCGGTTGGGGGAAAAAATCCAAACACCCATTTCGAGGCCGATTTGGCCCATCCAACCCGGTGGCGGGCTTGGATGGGGCAAATCGGCTTCCGGTTGGGGGAAAAAATTTCAAACACTTAATTCGAGGCCGATTTGGCCCATCCAACCCGGTGGCGGGCAAATTCGGCTTCCGGTTGGGGGAAAAAATCCAAACACTTTGGTTCATATAGGGTGTTTTGGTTTTTTTACCCAATTGGATGCCGATTTGACCCATCCAAATCGGTGTCGGATTAGGGAAAAGAACACAAACACTCTTGATTCAGCTCAAATCATATCTTCTTATTATATGATAGATGAAGGGTTTTAGCAAGAGCCGTAGGACGTCTCAGGGGGGTACACCATCGCAGGGTGGTGGACCACAGAGTCACTCAGGTCGATCTTATGCATCTAGAGATCGGTCCCAGTCTACTCCTTCTAGCTCTAGAGGTGTTGCGACACAAAGACCTTTAGAGGCACCCCGCGAGCATGTTCCTCCTCAGGCGACACCTTCAGATGGAGGTAGTCCATCTTCACACGCTTTAGGTATATGTTTAAATATTTCTAATTATATCAATTGCTTAAGAATTACTTTGTCTCTTAACCAATTTTCTCGTTTCACATGTAAATAGCTACAGCTGCTCGTCGTGGGAGAGGTCCAGCTAAGGCGATGACTGTGCGAACTCCGGGACCCGATGAGTCATTTAATGTGGAGTTAGTAGGTGGCTCAGGTGTAGGATCTCATGGTCAGGAGTTCACATCATATCTAGGGGTATGTAACAGAGTACATTGCAATCTATGGAAACAAAATTACATGACTCTTCCACAGGAGAAGAAAGATGCGATTTTTCGTGATCTCGAGGTAAACTTAATTTTTGTGCTTTTATTTATAATTTGTTGTCTTGATTCTCACATTTTTCTTTCATGTAGCAACACTTTACCTTCGAACGGAGTGCATCTATAGATGCACAGATTTTAAGACATATGGGCGAAATGCAAAGAAAGCAGAGGAGCCATTTAAAAAGAATGGTATGTTTTTAATTACAAGTAATGTAAATTTTCATATTCCTTATTAACAATCTTTGTATTCAGTATTTTGCAGGACGATCATTCGAGGAGGCTGTAGCCAATGTTCCTCGACAATGCAATGAGGAACAATGGCTACATATGTGCAATTTATGGGCTCGAGATGAAACAAGGGTAAAAAATTTTTTATTTAAATGTTTTGGTTCATTTTAATAAAGTGAATGTTATTAACGAAGTCTTCTTGTATAAATTTATAGGCATTGAGTGAAAGAAATCAAGGGAATAGGAGTAAGTTAACAATGCCATATAGAAGAGGAAGAACAAACATCCACGAGTTGGAGCGAGAGTTTGTAAGTATAAAATTAAATATTTAATTGAATTCTTTAGTTTTCATGCAAATTTATATCTTATTATTTCTGAACAGGTACAAAAAGAAGGACGTCGCCCTACTCGTCCCGAGGTTTTCCAGATGACTCAAACATAAGAAGAGGAAGATGGAGCGGTCATCTGGGATAATGACCATAGTCGTCAAATGATGGTATACACCGATACCAATTTGATTTCTCAAATTTTTTTCATTTAATACCCACATCTTTTAACTCAAATTCTCATTGTAGGAAAATATGCAACAATTGATGAATCCCCCAAAGATCCGATTCTTCGATGTCGGGGTATCTCACCACTCAATCCGGAGGAGGCTTTTGTATCCGTTTTCGGTAGACATAGACCGGGACGGACCAGATGTGGTGGGCGAGGTGAAACTCGCCCCACTTGGTATGGAGGGTCCAGTGGAGGTTCTTCTTCCTCCACGACCCAAGAGGTCCAGGAGCTTAGACAGCAAGTGGAGAAGCAAGCTCAGGTCAACGTCGAATGTAGATCTGAGATTTCTTCTTTGAAGCAACAGTTGGACGATCAACAAAGATCGTTTCAAGAAACTATCCAACGTTTGACACAAATGTACGAAGAAATGAGTCAAAGGCTCCCGGCCAATGTACCATCCACATCGAGACAACCTCCAACACAATCCCATCATCAAGACGACGACGGAGATAAGGACGAGGAAGAGTACGAGGATGATGATGAGGAAGGATCATATGAAGATGAATAAATTTTGATCCTTTTCTCATTAGACAATCCATTTTGTACTCGTTTTATTCTAAACTTATTATGGATATTGTGTATGTGATATACGGTGTTATCGAATGATATTTGAGATGTATGTTTGGATGTGTTAATCAATATAATGTGATTTGATTGTATTTTTGATTGTTATTTGGTTTGATTGTACCGGGTTCTTATTTACAATGTGTGTGATAAATGTGAATGGATGTAAATCATTTGGGGTGATAAATGTGTTTGAGATGTATGAATCGGTTGTGATAATGTATATTCATGTATGGACGTAAACCTGCATGAATCCGACAACAAATAAAGCTGTTTTTTTTTTTACATTACAGAAGTATTGGCGATGGCTCCATCAGCCGTCGCCACTACTTGTTTTAGCGACTGTGTATAGCTTATTGGCGACGGCTACAAGCTGTCGTTAATAGGTTCGTTGCATATCCGCAGGCTTCAAAAACCTGGTTTGGCGACGGCTCCAGAAGTCGTCGCCAATACTTGTTTTAGCGACTGTGTATAACTTATTGGCGACGGCTATCAGCCGTCGCTAATAGGTTCGTTGCATATCCGCGGGCTTCAAAAACCTGGTTTGGCGACGGCTCCAGCCGTCCCAAATAACAGTATTTGCGACGGCTGATAGCCGTCGCCAAAAGTTATTGTAAAATGCGATAATGGTATTGGCGACGGGGCAAATCCGTCGCCAATACTGTTATTTGGGACGGCTTTTCAGCCGTCTTCAATACCGTTATTTGAGACGGCTGGAGCCGTCGCCAATAATAGGATAAGAGACGGCTTTTAAACGTCGCGTATATAGTTTTTGGCGACGGTTTTGACTAAGCCGTCGCCAATATTATTGGCGACGGGCTTATTTGCGATGACTTGGCGACGGTTGTAAAGCCGTCGCCAATAAGTATTGGTGACGGCTTTATGGTCATTGGCGACGGCTTTAAGCCGTCGCCACTAACAATAATTCTTGTAGTGGTGTGCGTGTGTGTGTGTGTATATATATATATATATTAAAGCTCTTCAATACCTATTGACTTCAAGTTTGTTTTGATCGTACTATGCATGAACGGTGTCCTCACCAAAGATAGAGACATTGTAACTGATATTAATCTAGAAATTTTTTGTTGGACCTTTTTAGACGCTGGCTTCTTCTTAATTAGTCCATGTTTCGCCACACTATTTTCCAATTTAAAATCCACATAACCTGATAGTCAGTCTTAGCAGCAAAAAAAAGTTGATGTCCTCTTTGGTTGCCGTATTAAAAATAATGTTATATCAATTTTTATAATGGTATTTTTAGATGATATAATATCACTCACAAAATTGATAGAAGTGAACATTTATGGGATGTTTGGTTGTACAATAAATTTTTTATAGTTCCGTGATAAAAAAAGTCGTATTAAAATAAAATGTAAGCTAACTCATGACATAAAATTGTCATGTTTGGAAGAGATGTAACAACAAAAAAGAGTGTGTGTTATATATGACCAAACAAGATAGGGGGGATCACAACATGAAAAAAAGAGATAAAACTCTTTTTTGTCTAATGAATTTTTTTTCAAAATATAAAATTGTAATAAGAATTTAATTTATCATACAACCAAACACCTCATTTCATGTCCTGCATGCTCAAATCCAATTTTGGCCAAACATTTTATGTGCATCAATTTCAAAATTAGTAATAATAAGGGTGTTTAATTAACTTACCAAACAACATATATAGGACAGGAAATTGGTCAGATTCACATGTATCCAACTTTGATTCAGACAAATGTTAGATTTGGGTAATTTCACGATCATTATGTTCTAATTTCAATTCCATTTTTGACTGATTCAATAATTATCGAAATACATATTATATATTAGTTTTTATTTAAAAATGAGCTAGTAATTCACATGTAATTACTAAAATTTGATATGACTTTTTAAAAATTTATTTTATTACTTTTAAAATTTTAAATTTTAAATATTATAATTTATTCAATTTAATATTAATTATTTTTTATAAAATCAGATCAAGAATCAATAAACTATTGGAATGTCCACTAATTAATGATTTCGATGATTTACAAGATACAGTAACAAGTTTCGAACCATCAAATTTTTTTGATCGTTTTTTTTAATTTTCTCTGCCCCATACTTTAACCAAGAGCTTATGCAATGTTTTGCTTTGAGAGAATAATACTTTATTAATTTTGGTATTAATATTGAAAAAAATAATGTATCGATAATAAAATTGATATAGGTAAACATGTGTACTACCAATATTTATGCTCTGTTCATGCTAACTAAATTCTGAAATTAATATCAATAGCCAAGCACTTGTGGTAATTTATATGATACCAAATTCAAAATTAATAGTGATTGAGATCTTAATATGTTTCCAAATATACTACTTACTACTTCTTTACATTTTTGCACCTAAGAGTATCAAAATCTATGAATTACTTTAAATTGACAATAAAAATAAAATTTTCTATCCTCTAAATAATCTAATTGAGAATACTGAGTTAATAAGAGAATAAGGTGTATTTCGTGATATCCTTACCTTATATATAAGTGGCATATATGTTAAACATCTATAATTATCAATAAATGTGAAATTAAACATGTGCAAGTCATTTATGCTCAAGGGTGTAAATGAAATACAAAAAAAATTATTAAATTTCAATAAAATTAACAGGTTCGAAAGTTGTTATTGTATCTTATAAGCCATCGAAATCATTAGTGGATATTCCAATAGCTTATTAAAATTGAAATCAGTCCATTCTTCGTTGATTCGATTTAAAAAAATGAGTATATATAAAATTTAATTGATATTAAATTAAATAAATTATAATATATAATATATAAAATGTTAGAAATAATAAAATAAATTTTTAAAAAATTATATCAAATTTTAGCAAATACATGTAAATTATTAACTAATTTTTAATAAAAAACTAATACATAATATGTATTTCAGTAATTATTAATACCAAAATATGGGGCGGAGAAAAATTAAAAGGGTCAAAAAAATTTGATGTATTCCCACTAGGCTCATCTCTTCAGACCACGACATGAACAAGGTCTTTTTGTATTTCTTCTTCATCTTAAAATATTTCATTTTTTTCAAGATACAATAAATTTTTGACGATATAATTTCTCAAGAGCTGTTACTCTTCCTTTTGAAAAAAAAATCCATGCGTATTTCATTTGTGCTTTTTATATTTTTAAAAATTAAATAAACAATATTTATAGGATCAATATGTAGGTACAAAAATCCCAACGAATAATGACAATTTTTTCTTCACTTTTGCATGGTTCAATTCGATATTTATACAACCACTATGTGGGCATATAAATCTTGAGTATAACCGAGGAAATCAAAATTTTTCAGTCCAAAAAAAAGGTTCCTCAATTTTCAATAAAAGACCCCACTTTATTATAGCTCATATTTAATCCAAAAATAATATACTTATGACTACTAACATAAACATTATTTTATTGACTCGATAAATAGTATTAATGTTTTCCATATTTTATTGACTTTTTCAATTGTATTAATTTTTTTATATTTTAATATTCTTCTTTCACATTCCCATACATATGTTGACTCAATTTTTGACATCAGCAGAACGACTCGACGGTCGTTGGTGATTGCTTGCTTTCGTGGCCGAAACTTTTCCCGTTTTCGCGGAAGAGCGCGTGCCCTATGAAGCGACAAAGTAAAAAAAAAAAAAAATGCTTGCGAAAACATAGGTAGAAATTAGAATCCGCTCGAGTGGAATTCAAAGCGGAGGCTGCCGTCCAGACGTACAAAAAGTTGCAGTTTTTGATATGTATGTTTTGGGAGTGTAGAAAAAAAAACAATTTTTAGTAAGAGAATCGTGTTTAATCCGAGAAACTGGGCTTGGCGGGTTTGGTGGAGATTCCCAAGCATCTTTTACGAGATGCTTACAAGGAAAGTCGCCTCCTTTACAACTTCCTCTGCGACGGGGGATCTGCTGATCGCAGGTACGACTGCTACAGCCAGGCCGCTCTGTTCCGGAGTCCTCCTGCCACAGCGTGTCATCTCACGGGGTCCTCTCTTCTCTTCGGGTGGTCTTTCCTCTTGTTTTTACTGGAACGCTCGTTTGGTTCGTGGGGGCTCTTTCCGTCGCTCTTTGGGACCTATCCGGCGTTTGGCAGACGTGGGCTTGCACGAAAATCGAAGCTTGGCGCTCTTCTGTAGTCATCTTCGTTCCGCGGTAATCTGGTTTATTCGCAACCGCTTGAGTTTTGGTGGGTTGGTGTGCTAAAGAATTTGTTCCTCCGAACTTCGACGCATTTGTCATTTCGATCGGCGTGGGATCATTGGATGAGGGATAATTGTTGCTACGATCACGATAAGCGTCCGGCGACCCCGTTGAGCTTTAGAGTAATCAATGTACTACCTACCGGGGGATGTTGGACGTGGACTTTTGCTTGTTATGCTCCCCAATGTCTCTCCTATCATGAGGGGAGCTTAGCCGATCTCTTTTCTTGTTCGTCGAGAGGTTTGAGTTGTTTGGTGGTATATTTTTGTTCGTTTTTTACTTCCTTCAGCATGCGTTTTCTGATTAATCATTGACAAGATTTCTTCTGCTATCGCTGGATCTTTTAACCTGCTATTCGAGATTCGCCGTGCCCCCTGTATTCTTGCCACCTTTCAAGTATCAGGGCCAGGAATACGGTCCATCTTAATCTTTATGTCACTAGGTGTTCCGGCAAAGATCAATGCTGACAGAGATGCATGCCCTCCCTCACCCCTCCAGTCAACAAGAATGGCAACCAATTTAGGTGCTGATGGTCTTACACAGTAATAGTTACTGGAATATGAAACAAAATGATGAGACCACAGAAGGAAGCGAAGCTAAGGCATAGTTTTTACATTTGTAACCAAAGTGAAGTGATGAATGATGTGAAGAAATGGGGACAATTCGATACAATTTTATGGTTTGATTGACTTTTCCACTACCAGTGATTTTGACTTGATTTAATAACATAAATTGTGTTGTAGCTCAGTGTTGGAACTTTCATTGTAGAAAACCAGCTTATTCATACTCTTCTTCTTATATGAGCATAAAGCTGTCCACAATGGCCATGACGGTGACATTTTAAATGAAAGCATCAAATTCATATAACCCCTTTAATTTTTTTTAGCTGTTGGATATCATTTCTTTGCTCTGGGACCACCAATAGCGGAATGACCTTCCCAATCTGAGAATTATTTGAGGGAATCTGATGAGATGGTAGGCCAAGCCCAACCAGTCCACTTATTGAATGTGAGATTATTCTTGGATCCAGAAGGGTATGAGTCCAAGGCTTTGTACAATCAGATTCAATGCACAAGTTCAGATGTGGTTGACATGTCATATCCTATATGGATTGTCATTGTGTGAATATCATTTAGCTTCATTATCAATCCAAGACCCATAATTTGGGCCTTTGGAATTGGTTATCTGAACCATATGCAACATTCCATCTTGAAAAAAATGTGTTGCATTTAATTACTCATAGCCTGCTTCTAGAAACTGCTATCTCTGACCATCTGGTACCTGAAAACTCAAATGTTCCAGTTGTTGATCAATACAAGCTTATTTGAGAATCCCTTTTACATGGAATTTACATTTTAACCATTTATTCTGTGGAATAAAGAAAGAATATCTCAGAATCATTTTATCATTATTGATTCCTTTTTTTCCTTCCACTTTAGTTGTACAAGTCTCCTTGAAATCTTTTATGAAACGATGAAGTACATCATTAAAATTTATGATTTAGGTATATGCTTATTTACAGGTTTCTGCATCTGACTAATTGACTGCATTCTCAAGAGTAATGTCGGCTTACTTATCATTGAGTACTGTTGGTATAGCCAACATAAAGCAATGGAGCTCCCATTCGAAAAGCAATCTTCATTTGTCAATCTTCAAAAGTACAAGCACAAGACGATCTAGGGGGAAAACAAGGCATGAGCCTAGGTTTGTTAATGTGAGGTCTGTCATTGCTAAACCAGACACATTCTTTGAAGATCAGGACTGGAAGAGAATTTACCAGAATGAATTCGAAGAGCGATTTAATTTGCCACATCTAAATGATGTGCTTGATTTAAAACCAAGACCAACTACTTTTGCCCTCAAAAGCAGGTGTGCTCTATGATTCTGTTTTCCTTTTTTATGTTTCCATTAGGGATAGAGGCTAATTTTAGGGTTGTTTTCTACTCTTCCTAGGATCCTAAAAGCTGAACTAAATATGTCATTTCTAGTAACAACTCTTTGCATGTTCATTAAACAGAGATTAATGCACAATTATTATTTTACAAAACTGCACAGAATGCTACTGTTTTTTATTCTTGATGTCTGTAGTGATATAATGAAAGAATCGTTTTAACAGAGGCTATCAAGGATTTGAGGAAATTAATTCAGCAACAAAGAGAAGTGATTATGTGGACAATGATGACAGAGCACTCCTGAAGGTAAGTCTGCTTTTGAACACGCTAAGTACCAAATAGTTGTCATCTCGGTGAAAATTTGTTGTCTAATTGTTCTGCTTTAAGGAGAAATTTTTATTGCACACCTTTTATTTACATGATGAACTTCTAGTGCAGAAGATAATTTTAAGTGAATCTGTAGGCTGCACTTTATGCATAACATTTCACAGGGGTTAAACTGCTCCTACATTGGGTATGTTTTCTATTTCTTAGATAAAAGAATGTGTGGACAGTAGATTGCGACAAATGTATAAGATGTATCTCTATTTCTCTCTCCAGTTTCTTCTTCTCTCCTTTGGCCTCTGCACCTTCCTGGCTTCCTCCAACTCTCCCTTCTTCCAGTGGCAAGCAAGAACCCTGATCATTTCCAATCTCCTAGTTTTCCTTCTTGTCATGAGCATAGCCACCACATGCAGCCACATTGCAAACCCCGTCTTAAGCACATGTCTATCTCCCTCTGCCTCTTCATCTTCTTTCTTCTTGTGTGCAGCAGCAAGGCTCATATGGACAACTGTGATAGCCATCTTCCTGGGCTGCATAAGCCATGCTTTACAACCATTTTCATTATGTGGTTAAAATTTATGTAATCTGATAGTGAGAAAATTCACTCTTCTGGTTATATGTCATTCTCAATTTCACTGTGTTCGAGGGCAAGGTTTTTATCAAAAGTCCTGGGTATGGATCAGATCTACCAAGAAAGTCAAGAATTGGCAATGCTAAGACAAGACCAGCCAACCCACCCCAGCTTAGAATCAGCTACATTTAGCTTTTCTTGCTAGGCTGAGTCTGTCCAAGTTGGGCCAACTGGGACTGGGTCAAGTCCGATTAGGACAATTCTTGGCTTCCATTGGACTGTGTCCAATCCAGGGTCCGATTTCAACCGTGTTCCTTACTAGGATCAGCTAATCCCGGTTGTCAAGCTGATTCAACTGCATCGATTGACCAAATATCAGTTAAATCATGTTGATCCTGGCTGATTCCAGCTGGAATTGGCCAAGGAATTGTACTGCCAGGCTGATTCAGTATTCATCATTGTGGATTTGAATCCAGATAAGCCAATTCTGCAAATCAGGTTCGCATGGGCACTACTATCTGCAAGGGATGCTGGTTGGCTGTTAAAATTTCACATTTCACTTTATCTTACTTAACACAATAATGTTTCACTCAGTGCAAGAGTGCTCTACCAATTAGCTATTGTGTTTTCTAATTCTGTTTTCTTTTATTTTTGCCTGGTAAACTTTCTATTTTGCTTTCATTCTAGGAAGGGTGACTGTGACATATTATCATTATATGGGTGCAGGCCCATTGTTGTACTTAAGGTGCAAAAAGGACTCAACAATACTAAGAACATATAAAATCTAAAATGGATGATGGAGTCCCTGGCTGCAATTATTTTTGCAGCGGTTCACTATATACCAATTCTTATTTAAGTTGAAATTGTGACAATAACATAAGCATATAAATAATAGTATTTTCAAGGCCTCGAGGATAGAGATTAATCATCCTTTTTTTCTTAAAAGTTGGCAATTGGGCAAAAGCCACAACTCATCTGTGGGCAATCCTAAATAGGAAGGGCTTAACTCATTCCACTTATTTTTGTTGTGTTGTCTTTCCCATGTTTGATTTATTGTGCCCCTAGTATTTAGCCAAGATGTTTTGCGTGCTTGTGTTGAAGTATATATATATATATATATTTTGTTGGATTCAAGGTACTGATTAACTTTATGTTCTATCGTTTTAGGTTATAAAATTTTCTTCACCGACATCTGCTGGGGCTGAATGTATAGACCCTGATTGTAGCTGGGTGGAATTATGGTAAGTCATTCCTTCTCTTCGTCTGAAATTTTCTAGATGCAAGCTACGCAGCAACCATGTCCAAGTAATCTCCTTGCATGTGCTTCTGTTCTACTCATGGGGCTAACATGAATGCTGCACTATCTTCAACTTCACATTCATGTTTGACTTTTTGCAGTGTTTAACACAAGTAGGCACATACTTGCTTAAGATCCCCAGCTTAAAAAAAGTTCTCGCCAGAGAGAGTATGATGGGAAAATGATGCATGGTTTTGTCCATGCTTAAGCATTGCTTTGGGAAGACTATGGATCAAGAGTTTCCTTCACCTTTGGCAGATAAAGTGATGCGGGACGAGGCGGGACGGACCGGCGACGTGGCGCTGCAGCGGGCCTTCAAGAGGCGCAAAAGACCTAAAATGCATGAAATAAAGCAAAACCGGACTTAAACCGGTCAAAACGGGCCCAAAATATGTCGAACCGTGCCCGAAACCCTCAAAACGGGCCTGAACCGGCCCCAAAATAGGGTGAACCGGCCTGAACCGGCCCAAAACATGGTGAACCGGCCGGTTTAGGCCTTGAACCGGCCCCTGGACCGTCGAACCGGGCCGAACCGGCCTTGAACCGGGCTGAACCGGCGGTCGGACAGGCCTGGGAGGCGAACCGGACCCGGCCCGAGTGAATCGGGGGCCGGTTGGGCGACCGGGGCGAGCCGGTGCGCCGGCCGGCCGGGCGGAGGCGAACCGGCGCCGGTTCGCCCGGCCGCGACTTAAGTGGGGGGGGGGCGTGGCCGCCTGCGATTGGAGGCGGGGGCGGGAGACGCGGCCGGCTCGCCGGCCGCCGCGTACCCCTTCGGGGTGCCGCCCGCGGACGCGCTCGAGCGCGTCGTCTTCTCGCTCGCCCACGGCCGCGCGAGGGCTCCGCTCGTGGGGGTTCGCGGCGTCGACGGCCGCGGCGGAGCCGCAGGCGCGAGCAGGGTCTCCGTCGCCGTCGCCGTCGCCGTCGCCGTCGAAGCGCCGGCGTCTCCTTCCTCTCCCTCCGTCGTCGTCTTCGTCGGCGTTGGGTCTTCCAGAAGGCGCCGGGTGCACGCGGAGGGGGGGGGGCGACGGAAGCTGGGCCGTCGACGGCCCGCGATGGCCGAGGTCTCCTCCGGATGAAGGGGGGTGTGCTAGGGAGGTGCTGCAGCCATCGCCGGAGGAGGAGGGGCCCAAAGCCTAGCACGGGGGGTGTGCTCCCAGAACCGTCCGCCGGAGCCCTAGCTGCGCACGGACGGGGCTGCGGACGCGGGACCTCTTTCTTCCTCCTCCTTTCTTCTCCGTCTGATAGGGCTCCGAGGGAGGGCTTCTAGCATCGGGATGGTGAGGTGGAGGTACTCCGGGGATCGCCGGAGGCGGGGGTGGATGGAGGGGTGGTGATCGACGCCGTCGGAGACGTCGAAACGGACGGAGACGGAGGTGAGCGGTGTCGATAGGGCTCCGAATCGAACCAGTGAAGGGGGAATGGGGAATGAATGGCTCGGAGGCCGCTGGACGGAGGAGAAGGAGAAGGCACCCACGCCGGAGGGTCGCGAAGAGACCGGTCTTCACCGGAGGTGGAGCTGGACGACCTCCATCGTGGAGGGGGTGAAGGGAAGGGGGGGCAGCGCCCCCATGCACAAGGGACCAGCCCTAGGGCTCCAAAAATTGACACTAACAACTCTCTCTTTCATTCAACAATGTGCCCTCTTAAATAGAGGAGCCTATTACAAATAAGATACCCTAAATGACTATTTACATACATATCCTCGTAAGGACTCAAATTAAAGGAAAAGACTAAAACAAACTTCAAATATTTACAATGAAGTCCATAAGGACGTAAACGTAAATAAACCCTAAAATGGACCGGACCAGGTCCCCATCATAAAGTGTTGTCACACTCATTCATTGTTTGCCTGATCAGTTGATCCCAGTCCGGCTCTGATTGGCAGATCCAGAATTCATTTCACCTGGAGTTGGATTGGATCAGCTAAAATTGGCCAGGGTTGGCCAATCTGGATAGGGATCAACCTGGACCAGCCAAATCCTAGATGGAATCAGCTGATTTTGGCCTGACTCAGGCCAAGTCAGTTCAATTTGTGCCGATTATTGACATCCAGCAGACCAGCCAATCCAGTCAGGTCCAGATCGAGATTCCTTGCCAATCCAAGATCCTACTCCAAACATGCCTGCCCTGGACTCTTATCCTCCCATGGTGAGTATGTCAGTGCCCTCCTTTCAAACACGTTGGTTGTGGCATGCATCCTACCTTCTGATGTGGGATGGTAACAAAAGCTGGTAGAACTAAGCTTTCTTCAGTTTAAGCTATCAAAAACATCTGATGTCGCTTTAACCATTTTACTCTTAAGCAATTAACCTAGCAATGGGCCTACATCCTCTCATTCATATAAGTGGATTTCTTTGACCATCGGATTTCTCCAATTAAGATCTGCTTCTCGGCAGACACTGGAGCATATGCACCCTATTATCTCCTTTTTAGAGAGGAACAGTGAGTGGATCAGAACCAGGAAAGGCAAGGACACCAACCTCCAAATGGTTCCAACAGCCAGTTGTGGCGTTCAGCAGAGTGAAGGTCAGCCAAATTGACAGCCTTGCAGTATGACCCACGATAGTAACAAAGCCATGAAGGGCAGGTTGTGCAGGACTGCAGGATGCACTGTCTGGTAGGATCCAGTCACAGAGCTAGCAAGAGGCAATATGAATGGCACTGGCAAGCCAAGGAGGTGTGATGTGAGATTGGCTGCTTGCAGATGGACTGATAGCTGGTGGATGTGACCCATGCAAATAGTATGGTGGAGGGATCCGCCTGACTATGGTGGGCAGGGAAGCTCCATAGGCCTGGACTTGCAAGTCAAGGATGTGGACCAATAGGGTCCTTGGCGGACATGAAGTTAGCAAGGGACTGGTGGTAGGGCTGTAAGCGGATTTGGATTGCGCCGGATTCTTTCCATTTATGTAAATAATATCTGACTAAAAGATATTCTCGCCGGAGCGGATATCTGGATACAGAAATGTTCACTCCGTTCCATTTAAGATCCATTCCGAATTAGTCTTTTATGACATACATAATAAATATAATTATATATTTACAAATTTCTTATTTCAAAATATATTATGCATCAGAATACTTAGTTAGCACTAATAAATATATGTTAAGTTTTGTTAAGTTTTATATTCTAAAATTTTTATACTTATTTATATATTATTAAATATATTAATTAAATAAAATTTAATTAAAATTTTGAACTAGATATTATCTATATCTGCTTTGAATCTGGAGAATATCCGATGTATAATATCCAATCCATATCCAACTTGGACCCGATATGGATTATTTTATCAACCAAACAAAGCGAAAATGGAAATGACATATCTGCTCTATTTACGGCCCTAATTGGTATGGGTTGCAAGGCCGCATAGCCATAGAAGATTATTACCTTAACTCAAGTCTTAATGCCAAATTATTTAGGGTTGGTTGTATGGATTCTATTTCTCCACTCAAGTCGATTTTGAGTTATTTCGTTAGAGATTAAATCATCCAAATCATATTCAATTATCTTTCTCAAAATTAACTCAAGTCTCCATAGAGCTTTCTTTTCAGGAGGATCAGCGGATTCTCTTCGCAAAGCTTTATGTAGGGGATCAAGCATCCCCTCTCTTTTCCACCTCGAGATTGGTCTATTGTCCAGGCTCTGAGCCACATTCTTGCAGACCTGAAGACTAGTTGTGTTGCTCAGATGGTCCGTAGAAAAGTTGTAGAGTATCGGTCTGCTAATCTGAATCTGTATCCCTTCTCTGTTGGGGTTGAGAGTGCTTTCAACTCGGATAGAGATGTTGAAGAGGATGTTGATCCTATTCCAAAGACAAATGTACTTATCGATGAAATTAATGAGATGACCTTACTCTTAACTTACTGGAATGGAGTCAGAGGGCCTCAATTGGGTAGAGGAGGTGGAGAAAGCATGGGGAATCTCTGAAGAAAACCAAGCTGTCAGGGAGCTAGTTGGTTTGAGTTTTCTGGGTAGAAAGCAAGTGGTTAGAACTTTCTTTGACAAGTTTTGACAGTTCTGCAGGGATCTTGGTAGGGTGGAAACTACAACAACATAGGGTGGGGTCTTATTTTGAGTAATGAGGTTGTGTAAGATAACAGAAGGGGTAAAAAGGTGGGGAATAGCTTAGTTATTTATTCATGATCCACATCATCTCCTGGAATTGTTGTAGGACAGCAAGCAGGGAGAAAATCAGAGTTACACCATATTGTGGATTTATGGAAACCGGACATTGTCCTATTGCTGGAAAGAAAAACTGACTTTGTCGATACCTAGGATATAAACTCTCTCAAATGTGGTAAGTTGTCAGGCTTTTCTTGTGTTCCCTTACTACGAAGGAGTGGAGGCGTGGCTGCACTCTGGGATGGAAACAAGCTCACTTTGGAAGAGATGTACAAGGAGAGGCATTACCAGATCTTGAAATTCAGGGTCGCAGGGTTCAACAAATTTTGGTTATTAAATGTCTATACCTGGTGAGAGAGAGGGATAAACCTATTTTCTTCTCAGATTTGAACCAAGCTATAAGCTGCTATTCTAGCACTGCATGGTGTGTGCGGTGATTTTAATGCTGTGTTAAAGCTGGGGACATCAGGACAAATAGTTTGGACTCAGGAAATGCTAGTCTATAATGATTGGGTCAAATGCTTGTGGTATGTTAAAAGTTCCTTTGTCTAGTGTGAGTACACTTGGTCTACCTGTAAATCCAAACTTGACATATTCTTCCTTTCTCACTCTTGGGTCGAGGAGTATGGCATTCCTGAAAGCTTTCATATCCCGAAAGTAGGTTTAGACCATTTTGCAGATGGAATCAATTTTTAAAAGGCCTAAGCTTGTGCAACCTAAGAAATTTGGATTCGAACTTGCTTGGTGTGGGGATCACGGCCTCAAGGATCTAGTTAAGAGCTGGTGGATTGAACACGCTGTGTCTTCACCCTCGACAATTAGGAGGTTTATTAGCAAGTTTGGGTGGATCAAGAGTTGTCTCAAACATTGGGCTAAAGATCACTTTAATACCCAGCAGACAGAGGGGCCTGGGTTTCTAAGCTTAACTTTTTTGAGAGGTTGAATGACAGTGGCTAGATTTGTCTTGTTGATTAGATGTGTGGAATAAAACTAGAGAATCTTAAAAAGAATGGTGACTCAAGGAAGGAATCAATTGGAAACAGAGATCTAAAGAACTATGGCCAAAGGAGTGTGATAAAAATACTTAGTTTTTTATACACATGCTTCTCTCAGGAAGAAGAAGAATATGCTTCAAAGTCTATGTATGAATGGTGTTGAGTGTTTAGGCATGAATCAGATAGGTCACCATGATGCAAAGTTCTATAGTGATCTATTTACGGAAGATAAGGATTAGGCACTGTGTGAACCTCATTTTTACCGTTTTGGAAAAGATTTTTTTTTATGTTTTGGGGGGAATATGGATGTTCCAGACTTATCTAGCAAAATAGGTGATATCTTATAAAAATATTAGATAGTCTGGTGATATTTTAAAGTATTAGAACCGAGGTTCGGGTTCTTTGAAAATTTGATTTTTGACCCCTCTCCGTTGGATGGTGTGAATATTCGGCATTAACATACATCGAGCAATGGCTTGAATGCCCTTGATTAACCATCATAACAACTTTTTTTTGGAGAGCGTGCACATCCATGGGAAAGTAATGAACTCAAAAGGGCAGCGGCCTTTTGGGCCCGATGAAATGCAAACCAGTGTTTGGGGTTAATTTTATTTGTTTTGATTGTTTGGTTTTTTGTGGGGTTTGTTGATTGGTTTTAGTTGGTTTTATGGGTTTCAGATTTAGGTGAAGTTTTTTTGATTTGGTTTCGGTTTGGTTTTGATTTGTTTTAAGTTGAGTTTGATCGGTTCAAGTTGTTTTGATTTCATTTTTGATGAGTTTGAAGTATCTTAAACATTGTGGGATTTGGTTTGATTGATTTTATTTTAAGGTTTCAGATTTAGTTAACAATCTGGTTTTTCTATTTTTATGTTAGTTTTGATTCATTTGGGGTGTTGAAATGTTGTTGGTTTAGTTTTCTTTGAAATTAGCCATTTTTTGTTTGCTTTGGGAATTCATTTAGGTAAAGTTGGATGTCTTTTAAGTGATCTTTCAGATTATCAATTCTAGTTTTTTTTGTGTGCATTTACAAGTTGGTTAGAATCTGATTTTTTTTTTGGTTTGAGGCTTGATTTTGATCGTTGAACTTAAATGAGTTTTTTTAATTAAACTTTCATATCTGTTTTTTTAATTCTTATTTTTTATTAGATTTTAGATTTGTTTATGTTATTTATTTAGTTTCGAGTTTGCCTCCCATCCGACCCTATAGGCTGCCGTTCGGTGCCCGATTTCATACATTCCGAGTTGGCACTTGAACATCATTTCATTTCATATCATGAATTGGAGTACAAATGATTTGTGTATAATATCATCAGGTGAAAAGATCGGTGTTCTTTCTCCCGGTGTAAATTTCTATAAGGTTGAAGTAATTTTCGGCATTACGACGGCATGCCGACATATTTCAACCAATATGGAATTTACTCATTCTATAATGACAAGTGTTTAGCTTGCCACATCGGGGGAAGGATCGCCAACTACGGGAGCGTGCCCGGGCCATCGTCTGGATCGACATTCCGGGAGCGTGCTCGGGAGAGCCTTCTAAAAGTTGGAGTACCCATGGAAGGGTGTTTCCTTATTTTAATTTGGCATTTGGCATTTGGTATTTTTGATTTTTGTTATTTGTTTCTTTTTTTGTCAAGGCCGTTTAGGCCGGTTTGAGTTCCATCGGCGTTCCTAGCCGGTCTTCGGTCTTCTTAGGCCAGAAGGGCCTGTCTTTAGGCTTCTTGGGCCGGAAGGTCTGCTGATTTTTTTTTGGGTGCAGTTGTGCCTTTGACTGTCTTGATGGTAGGGTTAGGGCCAGCCTGGACAAACGATCGGCCCATCGTACGGATACCAAAAGGGTCCAGGACATCACCCCTACCCACCAATCCTGGAGATGACAGGTTTCCTTCACTTCCTTTGACTGCAATGCGCTGTTTTGCGTCTCCTTTCTTTGTTTGAAGAGAGGGGGAGCTGTTGTCCTCTTTGAAGGCCGCAAGGGGGACTGTCAAGGGGACCTCAGTTTTTTTTTTTTAAGTGGGGGAAACAGGACCTGTTTGGCTGGGCTGCTTTGTTGGGCCGCAAAGGGGCTAAGGTTCAGGCCGCAGAGGGCTAGGAAGGGTCTGATTAGAAGGGCCGAACAGGGCCTTTGGAGCGACTGTTTAGCTAGCTGAAAGAGGAAGCCAAAACAGGTTCATTTGAAGGGGTGCTTGTGTAGTCCGGAAATGGGACTATGTAGGGGTATGCCGATGGTGGGATTATAACCTGTTAAGGGGTCTTTTAGTGGACTGAGATGGGATCAGGACAGGGGCCTGCTTGGAGGAATTTCAGGTGAATGGGCATGGGCCAGATATGACCCGGTTTCAGGGGCCTGCAGTTGGGTCGAAATTGACTTATCTTTGGGGTCCGAATGGGGCTGAAATAGGGCCTGTTTGGAGGTCCAGACAGAGACTGTTTGTTGGGATGACCTATATGGGGGTCTAAATGTAAGCCAAAATGTGGCTAATTAAGGGGGTACGAGAGGGGGCAGGATATGATCTGCTGTGAGGACCTAACAGAGTGTCAAATGGGGGCTGGAAATAGCCTGTTTAAGGGGCTGTGTAAGTGGGCTGAACACCTTGACAACTGTATACTTCTCTAACTGGAGCTTCTTAGATTTATGTTCTACATATCCAAACCATCTAAATCTTCTTCAATTTTTCTTAGGTCTACTGAAGATTATTACCTTACTTCATGAAACCTCTCCTCAGTAGCATTTTTGCCCTTTTTTACCAACTTGTAACTTTCTTCTGGTTGTAGGATTCATCGTGCAGGACCAAGGAAGCAAATATATTTTGACCCTGATAATGTAAAAGCTGCCATTGTGACTTGTGGAGGCCTTTGCCCTGGTCTCAACGATGTCATCAGACAGGTTAGTTGTCTAAATGTAGTCAGTTCATTGATTAACTAGGATGTATCCAATAGCTGAGATTGTGATCAAGATCAACCATTTCTGTATGCTTTAGAATATCATTATGGTGATGATAAAAGTCTTGTGATTTTGAGTTCACACTTGCAGATAGTTTTTACCCTTGAGATCTATGGTGTTAAAAAGATTGTTGGCATACCATTTGGTTATCGGGGATTTTTTGACAGTAATCTACAAGAAATACTGGTGAGCAATTCTTACTAGGATGATCGCATGCTACTCGGGATTGTGTACTTTTGAATGTAATAATAATGCAATGAAAATTCTTGTGTAGCTTTCACGACAAATTGTGCAAAATATCAACCTTTCTGGTGGAAGCTTTCTTGGAGTATCTCGTGGCAGTGCTGATATAAAAGAAATTGTGGACAGCATACAGGTAATTCTGATGTTTAGTGTTCTTTTCTAAAACTGCATATTCTCGAGTCTATAGAACATGTTAGACACATCATCCCCCTTCCACACCTGAAACTGAAAGGAACATACTCTTCAAAGTTTATTTGTTTACTGTGAAGGAGCTCCAACTGTTCACTCCTAATCCCATCATGGTTCCGAGACAAGCAACTTCTTCATTCCATGAAATGTGATGCACATAAAAGAGCATGTCAAAGATCTGTTATTCTGCTCTAAAACTTGGTAAGCAACAGCGTGCATCAATAATATGATTTAAGGATATCGATGGGGAACAGAATTGAAGAACAGAAATCGAGGCTAATAACCCACAAACTAAAATTCTGACTCCCACAAATTAGTTCTAGGTCTTTCAATTTTTAGGGTGATGTGTGAACCTCTTTTTTTCGCGCGTCTGTTCTTTAGAAAGAAAGACATTTGTCGCTACCCCGGACCTTTTTAGGAAAATAGATGATACCTAAAATATTAGGTAATTCGGTGATAGTTTAAAAATATAAGAACCGAGGTTCGGGTTCTTTGAAAATTTCATTTTTTTTGACCCTTCTCCGCCGGATGGTGCGAGTATCCGGCGTTAGCTTACATCGAGCAACGGCTCGAACGCCTTTGATTAACCGTCGCGGCAACATGTTTTCGGAGATATGCACATCCACAAAATAAAGTAAAGAACTCAAAAGGGCAGCGGCCTTTTGGGTCCGATCAGATGCAAACCTATTTGTTCGGATTTGTTTTATTTGTTTGTTGGTTGATTTTTGGGTCGACTTGAAAGTCGGTTTTGAGTTTTGGGGTTTGAATTAATTTGTTTTGATTGATTTGGTTTTGTTGTTTTGGTTTAGTTTTGATTTGTTTAATTTTGGACTTGATTGGTCCAAGTTTTTGTTTTGATTTCAATTTTGATGTGCTTAAAGTTTTAAGCATGTTTGGATTTTTGATTGGTTTATCGAACTTTCAGATTCTGGATTTTTGTTTTAGGTTGATTTTTATCCATTTTTTGGGTGTTTGAAAATGGTGCTTATTCGGTTTCTTTGGGGTTAAGCATTTGATTGCTCATTTAAGTGAAGTTCGGTGGATTTTAAGTGAATTTTCAGATTGCTAAAATCAGATTTTGAAGTTGGTTAGAATCTGTTTTGGTAGATTGCTTAAATCTGAATTTTTTATGTTGACAGATTTAATTGAAATCTGATTTTTTTTTTGGCATATTTTGTTTGAAATCTGATTTCGGATTAATTTGTTTCAAAACCGGTTCAATCTTGTTGAAAATCGGTTGTTTGTTGAACCGGGATAAGTTGAATTTCAGATTTCTTTTAATTCTGATTTTTTTGTTTTGACTTTCAGATTTGATTTTCTATTTTAATTTTCTGTTTGAATTCCCAGATTTAGTTTTCTGTTTTGATTTTATTATTTTTTAGTTTGGCGGTTTGCATCGCCTCCGACCCATTGGGCCACTTTTGAATGCCCGGTTTCAAACATCTCAAGTCGACATCGGAGTCGCTTCATTTCATTGAAGGTGAAGTACATTGGAGTACAATGAGTGGTGATCCTTCCCCCAACTTAGGTTTTTCACCGGTTTAGAAAAATTTCGGCATTATGATGGCATGCCGACAAGTTTCTAACTTGGCAAAGTTTACCCGTCCAACAAGGCTAGTCGGTGACTTAGCCAAAATTGAGGGAAGGATCGACGGCTACGGGAGCTTGCCGGCACCCTCGTCCGGATCAACGGCTACAGTACATGCCCGCGCCCTCGTCCAAGGTGGAGTTCCTTAATTTAAGTATTGCTTTCGCGTTCTGATTTATTTATTTTTTTTTTCTGAAGGGGCACTCCTGGCCAGTCCATGTTCCATCGGCGTTCAAAGCCGGGCTTCAATTTGTAGGGCTCGGGATGCCCATCTTGGTCTTCTTGGGCCGGATGGGCCTGCTGGACTTGTGTTTGCACCTCCAATGCCTTGATGGTAGGGTAGGGAGAGTGCCCCGGGCGGACGATCGGCCTCGCCACACGAGTTCCGAAAGGGCCCGGGACATCCACCACTACCCCCCATTGCTGGAAGTTGGCAGGTTCTGCTCCCTGGTTGAGTGCCACGGTACTGCCCACTTCTGGGGCTTCTTGGGCTGCTGGGCCTGCTGTCCTCTCGGTAGGGTAGGGAGAGTGCCCCGGGCGGACGATCGGCCCCGCCACACGAGTTCCGAAAGGGCCCGGGACATCCACCACTACCCACCATTGCTGGATGTTGGCAAATTCCGCTCCCTGGTTGAGTGCCACGGTGCTGCCCACTTCTGGAGCTTCTTGAGCCGGATGGGCCTGTTGGACTGGTGCTTGTGCCTCCAATGTCTTGATGGTAGGGTAGGGAGAGTGTCCCGGGCGGACGATCGGCCCCGCCACACGAGTTCCGAAAGGGCCCGGGACATCCACCACTACCCACCATTGCTGGAAGTTGGCAGATTCCGCTCCCTGGTTGAGTGCCACGGTGCTGCCCACTTCTGGAGCTTCTTGAGCCGGATCGGCCTGTTGGACTGGTGCGTGTGCCTCCAATGTCTTGATGGTAGGGTAGGGAGAGTGCCCCGGGCGGACGATCGGCCCCGCCACACGAGTTCCGAAAGGGCCCGGGACATCCACCACTACCCATCATTGCTGGAAGTTGGCAGATTCCGCTCCCTGGTTGAGTGCCGCAGTGCTGCCCACTTCTGGAGCTTCTTGGATTGGTCCTTCTCGGGAAAGCCACAAGGGGGCTGCTGGAAGAGACCTCGAGTTTGCTTCTTTTTGTTTGATTGAGCGGGACCTGTTAGAGGTCTGTCCGACTACGCCACAAGGGGGGTTATTCGGGACCTGTTTTGAGGTCTGAACATGGGCTGAACAAGGGCAGCTTTGGACCTGTTTAAGGGGTCTGTTCGGATGGGCTTAAATGAGCCGAAATGGGCCTGCACAGGGGCGTTTCAAGGGCCTGGTTCGGTTACTGGACAGGGACCAGATTGGAAGCTGTTCAGGTGGGCCCAGATGGGCCGAAATGGGCCTGCACAGGGGCATTTCAAGGGCCTGGTTCGGGTGCTGGGCAGGGATCAGATTGGTGTCTGATTTGGGGACCGGTTGAGACCTGTGTAGGGGTCTGATTTGGAGACTGGGCAGGGGCCTGCTGAGGTCCGGTTTTAGAGGACTGAACAGGCCCTGTAATAGCTCTGTTCAGCTGGCCAACAATGGGGCAGAAATGGGTTTTTAGGTGGTCCGAACAGGGGCTGATAGAAACCAATTTGTTTGGGCCATGGGTTGCCAATGACGATGAAGGCCGGCTTAGGCCATTGGAGGGGTTGAGAAGAGAATTTAGAAGAGGAGGAAAGGGTGCCCTTAAAGGGCTACATAGTTAATATGTGTATGTCCCTACCTTTTCTTCTCCTTCTCTTCTTCTTCTTTTCTTCTTCTTTGGCCGCTGGCAGGTATGCACGTGGGCAGGAGGAGAGCGGCAACTCTCTTCTTCTTTTTCTCTTGGCTGTTGGCAGGCGCAGACGTACAGCAGCAGGCAGAGGGGCAGCAGCCGGTGCAGCAGCCTGTCGGCGTCCTTCAGCCTTTCCTCTTTCTCCTAGCAGCAGGTGCAGGCGTAGGTGCAGCAGGTGGCAGGGTGCAGGCGGCAGTTTGGCAGCCTCCCGGCGTCTGAAGCAGCCCCCCTTTTGCTGGTGCGCACCCCTCTTTTTATAGGGGCTGGAGGGGAGGTGAAGGGCCAGCAGGGGCTGCGCATGGGCCTGGGTTTGTGCGCAGGTCTCTTGGCCTCCCCCCCATGCAGCCATTGCATAGAATGGGCTGTTGACTGGCTGCCTCCTCTTCCTCCCCCTTTCTTGAGTTGAGCGCAGGGCTGGGTTGGCTGCATGGTGCGGCTGGCTGTTGGGGTGGCAGGTGGTGTGCAGGATGATGCTGAGGTGGCAGGTGGGCCAGTGTGGCATGTTCACACTAGGCCGCAGGTGGCCTTAGAGATGGGCTGCGCACAGGCTTCTTTCATGGGCCAATATCACTGGTTTATGGGCCAGCTGGAGGCCGTGGGCCCAAGCTTCTGTGGGCTGTGCGCTGGGCCTAATCTTAGGAGGAAATTTGCCCAAATTTAAGATAGAATCATGGGCTTCTGATTGGACATACATGGGCCCCTGATTGGGCCCAATTTGGCTGAACTGTGGGCTGTCCGGCCTGCTCCTAGGCCTGCCCTATTGTCCCTTTTTTTGTTTATAAAAATTGGACGCCAACAAGTGATCTAATTAAGAAAAATTCCACTTAAGTTACTTTCTCTTTTAATGAATCAGAAAGGAGGAAGAAGAATGAGGGAGAACCGCCAGTTTTGAAAATCTTGAAAGATTTCGAAAATCGGTTCTAACAGCTAACGCCACAGATTTTAGTTATCTGGATTAGGTCCACTCTAATGTGCTCGCCACTGACCAACAGCAATTAAAAAAAAGAGCTAGGACCTAAACCGCACCAGGCATGGCATCACGATTTAGATAATAGGAAAATAGAATTAAAACCATGCAAGGAAGAGGAGACAAAAAGTACCTCCACACCGGAGTGTGGGGAAGACGGTCTTCTGCTGAGAGATAGGTATTCCTCTTTTAATTACAAAGATTTCATCAAATAAGTACACAACAAATGCTGACCCACATCTCACAGGGTGGTAAAAGGTCTACAAATCCCAATCAGAGGAATACCATATCTTCAGGTTGACAGAAAGCCAATAGCCTGCACCTGCTTGGATTTTTTCAGCAACAATCTCGAACTCCAGCAATGGATAGCAACCAAGAATATAGGCTCAGAAATTACTCATCACAGCCTGGAATCAGATGACCATTTTCGACTTTGCAATTAGCCGTCAACTGTGACTAAACACCGGCAACTGTTTAGGAGCTACCAAGGTGCTAATCTGGCAATGGTCGTCATCATTTCCCGTTTGAGAAATGTAGGCGGATTCAATCACCTATCCGCCGTTACTCTAGCTAGTAAATGTTGTCATAAACTGAGCTGAAGGTAAGCTAACCACTGTATACTGTTTAATTGGAATCAACCGTGATCAGAACCAGAAAACTACAAGGAACCAGAAGTTGACTAGAACGTGACTGGAGGTGGACCAGTCTCAACGGTCGCCATATATCAAAGAAACATTATCAACAGTATCCGTCCACATAACCCCGCAAAGACCAGCAAGAATGATAGGAAGACCAGATCAAGACTGGAACAAGGACCAGTCGCACTTCATGTTAGTTGACAAAATTTAATGCAGCAGTAAAATCCAGATCCGGAAGAACTCTGTTCTTGGACTGGAGAAGGACCAGTACCTCAATACGGGAAGCATCAGTAAATCAAGACTGCAGTTAAGCAGATCGGAGGGATGCAATCGAGAACTAGAAGAATGGACCAGTTCTCTTCAGGATTTAAATCCCACAGCAGTTTAATAAGTCGATCCGGACATCTTCGGTCCAATCACTTGAAAGAAACATGAACTAAACTCAGACGGAACACTGAATAACTCAGAAGACTATGTCAATCTCGGAATGAAGAACATCGGTGGACCATTGCTCAGCTTTTGACAACAGTAAACCATGAATTCGAAAATCGGAGATAGTATTTGAAAGACTATTCCAGATTCAAAGGGAAACACAACCGGCTACCAGCTTGATCCGAAGACCAAGAGCAACTCTCGGTTGATGCTTTATCCGACCAAACTTAGATCCATAGATCCAGAGTAATAAGGGAGGACGAACTCACAGAAATGGCAACATCTTTTTCATTCGCACAGTAAGGGATCAAGAAATCTAACCAGTCTTTAAGAACGCAGATCCCTTCGTCATCGGCTAGGAGCCTCGGAGTAGTAAAGATCGACAACCTCCGCGGACGGAGAACCAATAGCTCAGCCAACAAGAGGCAACAGCGCAGGATCTACAACCAGTAGGGAAGTAGAAACTCGGCTACCAGTAATGTCAGCCCGAAGTTCCGCACAACAGTACCAGAAGGAAGAAGTTCAGACGAATGAAGAAGGATTTGCCAGAACCAGAACCGGAAGAAAGAGAAGAAGACGAGCTATCTTCAAGAGGAAGAAGCGAAAGGGGAGGACGAGCTATCCTCAAGGAGTAGAAGAAGTAGGAAATCCCGTAAAGATCGGAAGATTGATCCTACAGAGATGGAGCTCAAGACAAACCAGTAGATCCAGGAAGGAGGAATCGAACTCTCCAAAGGCGCACACCATTTTCTCCATCGGTGGAGGGAGATCGGGAGGAAGACGTCCGCGCTAGGGTTCTTTGTCGGGAGGAGCTCGAGAGCGCGGGCCAGCTACTCGCCGGATGGAGAGAGAGTGAAACCCTCGCGAGGGTTTAAGACCTACAGAGAGGACTCAAGGGCAAAACCGAGAGAAAACTTTCAACGGATTCAATTTCAATATATCATGCGTCGAATGGGAGGGCTCGGTCCTTTATATAGGATCCGCCCCTCTATTTACATCAGAAATTCAGAAAACCACAAACAAATGAAAAAAATACGTAAGAAATTTCTAAAATGTCTAAAAATTATGTAGACACCTTAGAAAAACTAAAAAAAATACATCCTGACTAAACAAAATATGAGTAATTATCTCCAAGCCATATAGAACCCAAATTTTTTCTGCGTCGACCATATACTTGGCTGAATCGAGGCCAAAGTCTATTGTCCTCACTAGATATCCTCTCTTCGTATAGATAAAGAATGTTTTATATAAATTGTTTTAGCTTGTGAGAGACTGGAATCCTTAGTGCAGAAAATGAAATTCTCGAAGAACAAGTTATACCTTTTAAATGAATCTAGAAGAGGATGAAGTTCTACAAATCATAATAAAGTAAGGAGTTGATCCAACATAAACATTTTCATTCTTATTATACTTCCATATTCCTACAAGTTCTCAATTGGAGACTTGGAATCCAGTTCTATCCAAGCAAAAGTTCTGCACATGAAATAGTTTATAACTTCTTGACAAAACATTTCTAGCCATGGCATCCGTACAGGACTACAAACCAGGGAAATTATCTGGCAAAAGAACTTCTGTCCATACCCAGACTTAAATGCCCGACCATCAACAAAATAATTTATGTACATGCCTGTATCACCTAAATGGCTTGAAGAATGCTACTCTACAACGAAAGGATTTTTTTGCATAGGTGCATGTCTACTTCTGCTGCTGCTGTGAATTCCAAGTACATCTTTTGGCACAATTTGGACCACCAATATTCACAGTATGGCAACTTGATGTTAACAGGCCAGGCAAATAGATATGCTTTTTATACTTGGTGGGAATGGGACACATGCAGGGGCCAAAGCTATACATGATGAGGTACTATACCTTCTTTCCCTTTAAGGCTGTTACTTTTAACTTCATTTATCTTTTTCCAAGTTACTGCTGTCATTGTAAGGTAACAATTAAATAGGCAACTATGCAAGTAAATGCGTAAGCCATACAATCTGTAACAAATGGATTAAGAAAAATTGTACTCTTCATTTCATAACAGAATATAATTAATATCAGAAGAAATCGATTGCACCACTGTTTCTCTCTTGTGATAAGAATGTTCTCTGGGTTTTCTGGTTTTAATGTGGATAGAGTTATAAAGAATTAGAGATTCAAGATGTCAAAAGTGATGTGCAATTATAAAGATGGGTTTCTATTATAAAAACATAAAATCATATACCTCCATGAAAGATTATTCACCATGAACAATGATCATTAACATTTAAGATCATTCACCTTAATAGATGATCACTTACCATGAAAAATGATCCCTCACATTTAAGATCACACTTCAAGATATCATCATTCAAATTTGACGTCATACACTAGTGAATATCAGAAAGAATATTTTACATCAAAGTCTTTTATATTAATACCTTATGTTTTCGTCTTAGTACAGCTTTTTATCTTCCACTTATTGGTCACTGGATAAGGAATTTGTCAAGTAAGCATCTCTCGTGATTTCCCTGGAGGCATTGACCAGAGCAAATATTTACAATAAAACTTTCTTATTATGGCCCAAAGTTTTTTTGAGTTTCAAGTTTCAACCAAGGATAGGAATTATTAGATAGAGTTTCACACTGCTTTTATGAGGAGCTGTTTTGAAGTTACTTTCTGCTAAAGAATATGCTTGTACCTGTAGTCTTTTATTACATCAATGATGATTTTGACGTACATTTACCTCAGGCTCTATGTGAGTAACGTAAATACAATATTTTTTGTCAACTACAGTGTTTCAAGAGAAGGCTAAAGATATCGGTTGTCTGTGTTCCTAAAACTATTGACAATGATATACTTCTTATGGACAAGACATTTGGATTTGACACTGCAGTAGAAGAAGCTCAAAGAGCAATTAACTCTGCATACATTGAGGTAGCTAGCTTAGCTTTTTGGATATGTTAGATCTTTTATTGTATCACATTTCAAATGGATTGCCATTTTACAGCACAAAAACCATTATTTTTTGCCTTTTGCATTAGGCTCGTAGTGCATTTCATGGCATTGGACTGGTGAAATTAATGGGGAGAAGCAGTGGATTTATCGCTATGTATGCATCACTTTCAAGTGGACAAGTTGATGTTTGCTTGATTCCTGAGGTTTGCGTCGTTATTTGGAACCTTGTAAAAGTTTAGAGTTTAGACTACTCATGATGTTTCTGATCCTCAAAATGAATTTGAAGGCACCTTTCAACTTGGATGGTCCATTTGGGGTACTAGAACATCTTGAGCATTTGATGAAGATGAAAGGTTCAGCAGTGGTCTGTGTTGCTGAAGGAGCAGGTCAAGTAAGTGATAGTAACTTCACTAAGCCATAGTTCCTATAGAATTTCTTACAGCCAAGTCTTTTATTCAACATTATAGTAACCTGATATATTTACTTGGCTTTTCAAGGTTTCCTTCAATTTCTTCCAAAATGTTTCTACGTCTTTCATTTGGTGCCTCACTTGCAAATAACGGAATTCCTATTAAACATGTTATATTGAATTTCAGGAGTTTCTTGATAGGTCAAATGCGACAGATGCATCAGGAAATGCAAAACTTGGTGATATTGGTGTCCACATTCAACAGAAGGTCTGTAATACCTATCTTGATGCTTTTGATCCTATTAGTAGTGATGGCATTATGCAGTGATTTTAATGAATCTATAATTGGTCTTACATGATATGCTTATGTTTCATACATTTATTTTCATAGGAAGATGTAAGATCCTACATAAATTGCTATTTAAAAGATAACAATAATGAATTAAGTTTTATATTCCTGACTAGAGCTCAAGGAAGAAAAGTGCTGAGAAGACTTTGGTAGGTTGGATTTTGTTTTCATCAGAAAGAACTGCAGAGAGTTGCAAGCATGTCAAGCTCTACTTACAGGGAGTAGGTTCTAGGAATAACATTTCATTGAAACATAAAGCTGAAATACAAACTCCACACGAGCAAAACTCATGCTTTGCTGGTCTCAAAGTCCAGTAAAATGAAGAGGGTTGCTGTGGGAGTGGGTGACATCTAGCTTAAAAACATCACAACATCTCATGATATGAATTCAAATGATATGTGTTGAATAAAGTTGAAATACAACTTCTACCAGAGGGGTAGGGAGAATAACAGGAAAAAGGTAAATGAAAATATTGCAAGAAGAATTTCTTATGATATTTAACCTTAATAAGTGAAGAAGGGTTGAAGATGTCAAGCTTTTTAAGAGCAAAGTAGTGGTCACGAAGGGAGAAAATCATCCTCTAGAAACCCCGGGGACATAACTAGGGGTGTTCATGGTTTGGTTTGGTTTGGTTTGGTTTTAGAGTATTTTTTCTCAAACCAAACCAAACCGAACTATCTCCCAAACCAAACCAAACCGAATTAGTTTGGATCGGTTCAAACATTTTATTAAGGTATAGTAGATATATCAATATATAATTTTATTTTGTTTGTTTTAAATCATATTCTATTAAAATCTTGTGTATATGTTTATACATTACATTAATTTTGTCTTAAGAACTCTTGAAACAAATTTATTTTTATAAGAAAAGATGCATAAATACTATTTTATATATAACTTAAACTAAAATATTTAATCTAATTCAGGTTTTCGGTTTACCGGTTTAATTTGGTTTGAAGGGTCCTAGAAACCAAACCAAACCGATCGGTAGTTCAAACCAAACCGAACCGAACCAAATTAGTGGTTTGGTTTGATTTTTCGGGTTGAACCGAACAGTGAACAGCCCTAGACATAACCAAAGTCTTGGATGAGAACTGTTTCTTCTGAGCCAAATAGGCCAAATAAGAGCTTGTATGCAAAATCTCTTATGTCTTGCTCATGCAGAAAAGGGTTGAGACTTGAGAGGGCTTCTAATTCCCCAAAACAGGTTGAAGAAACTGTAACGACTTGCAGAAGACATATTATATCTTAGAAGATACCATAATGCAAGAAGTGGTGATGAATTTATTCCAGATAAACCAACATGAATGCTGAAATTGAAATTTTAGTGCATATTGGACTTTGATTTGTTACAAGTATGTTCCCCAGGTTGTATTCACTACATGTTTTAGCTTACTTCTTGAAAGTCTTTGTTCTAATTCAGTCTTGCTAAAGGGTAGGACCGAACTATTAGTTTATATGAATGCAAGCATTCTATGTATTCATCTATTTTAATTCCCTTCACAGTTTATATACATATTTATCTTAGAACTATACACCAGTTTGATGAAAGTTCTGTTTCTGGCAGATAAAGAAACACTTCAAGGATGTGGGAATTCCCATAGATGTCAAGTATATCGATCCAACTTACATGATACGAGCTTGTCGGGCCAATGCTTCTGATGCCATCCTGTGCACTGTCCTGGGCCAAAATGCTGTAAACATGTGCCCAAGTCTATTTTTTTTGTAATTTTCAGCTTAATGTACAATATCTTGATTGCTTCACATGACATCTGCAGGTTCATGGGGCATTTGCAGGTTTCAGTGGTGTTACAGTGGGAATATGCAACAGTCACTACGTGTACCTTCCCATTACTGAGGTCATTGCTGCTCCAAGGCGTGTAGATCCTAACAGCCGAATGTGGCATCGATGTCTAACATCCACAGGCCAACCCGACTTTCGGTAGCTTGGTGGCACAGCAGGGATTGTTTCTGTTTTCATTTGCGTTCTTTCCGGATTAACAGGGCCTCAAAGTGGAAGAGTTGTCCAGATTAGAGAATTAAATACAAGGATTACCTTGGGTTTCTATCAGGAACCTAAAAGGCAAGTCATTTTGCATTAAAGAAGTCTTGCAGCATACTTCTTTTCTGAGCAGCACTTGAACAATAATAGCGATAGTCAGCTTTAACGAGATTGATCTCTCAGAAGCTGCATTTGTAACACAGAAGATTGTTTATGCCTTCATGGGTTGTGGGAGAAACAGAGCAATTGAAGCTCTATAGTTTTCTATTGTAAGAAAGACAAGGAAGAGTTGAAAAGCATACATCCGGTTTTCCTCCTCAAAATGCCTTATTGATGATCTTTAAGGGCCATCATTTTAGCATCATTTTTGGCTAGAACGCTGTGGAAAACTTTCACCCACCGGCCCAAGTGGATGGAGTAGAAAACCTGCTAGTGCTCTGCGGGGTTGCACCCGATATGTTTGATCGTTAAAAAACTCTAATAATAACTTGCGATAACTCAATGGATTATATGTTTCAAACGACGATTTTCTTCGTCTCCGGGAAGAATAAAGCAAGAAACTTTGAAAAGCTGTAGAATAGCTAGTCATTTTGTATGATCTTATATGGTATCGGAGCTAGATTTGAGCTTGTATAATCTCTTATTATTATCTGTGCCGGGATATTCAGCTGTAATTTAGAACTGTTGGTATTATGCAAGCTAAGTAGGATACTATCAAAAGACGAGAGAACACTCTAAGCCTGAATTCCATAAGCAACGAGGGTTCGGTACATAAATTCTTTCAGAACACCAAGACGGGCACGTCTCGGTTTCTTTAGTTGGCGCTGCCGTTATTACGGGCGTGGATTAATCCTCGAGCGAGGATAAAGATCTTGTAGTTATTAACCGGATAAGCGTCGAATTATTTTAAATCTATCAAAATTCTAGATAAAAGTTGGGAGAGTTTTAGATAGAGTGCGTTTCTTGAATTGTTCCTCTTATAAATAGTTCGGGATGAGATGGTGACTCGTTCTTTTTTTTTTGATGAGAAGATGGTGACTCGTTCGAGATGTCAAATGTCGAGAGAGTCATTAGAGGAGAGATTGTGCCTCTATAATTTAGTGGAGTTTAACTTCTACAAAATCTCGTATGGATGATTGATCGGCATATTTTCGCAATATATGATATCCATGGAATGCCGGATCGGGATCCGGGTCGCGACCCGGACCCGATCCGGTCGGATTTTGGGCCGACCGGCCCGATCGGGATCCGGTTGGTCCGACCCGAGCGGGGGATCCCCTCGGGTCGCGACCTAATCGTCGGGTCGCGCGACCTAGCGACTGGGTCGCGCGACCCCAGGATCCCGCAGGGGATCCTTGCCCCCCACGGGAAGCAATGAATTGCTTCCCGTGGGGGGCAAGCAAGGGGGGTTCTTGATGCCCCCCTTGCGCCCCTTGGGGGCCTATATAAGGCCCCCAAGGGAGGCTCTCATACCCACCCCTCCCCCCTCATTCTAAGCCCTCTAAGCCTTACGTTTTAAGGCTAATTTCCACCCCCCAAGGTTCTTATTTTATTTAGTGAAGGTTAACTTGTTTAATTGTTCTTCTCCTTGTTGTTTACTTTGGTTCACCATGGCTTCTCCAAGTGGTGACACCGAAGTTACTGGGTCAACCCGGAATGATCCGGCTTGGCTACATTGCACTTTACTGTCCATGACGGCCAGGAAAGTGCAATGTAAATACTGTGATAAAGTTATGCACGGTGGTATTTTTAGATTAAAACACCACCTTGCCGGAATGAAGGGCAATGTGCTCCCGTGCTCTCGTACACTTCGGGAAGAAATTGCCGAACCGGCAAGACATTCCGTACACATATATGGAACCGGACAAGAGCGTTCGAACATTCGTCGTGATATAGGCCTCGAAGATGGTATGTATTATGTATTATTTATCTCTTTCCCTAATAAGTTTATTACCTTTTTTACTTCTATGTTTGAAAATTAGAGGATCTTTATCGGGCTATGGAGGCAAGTCGAAAGTCATTCGCCGACGAAGACCATTTGCTCCGCACCGGCCGATCAATTGGTCAAGGATCCGGGAGTGGAAGGGGATCTAACCCATCTGTGGAGGAGGAGATTCATGATCTCACTCGAGATGATGACCCAAGAGTGGGTCCCGTTGATCCTGTTGTCACCCGACAGCAAGAGTGGAGCGAGCTGTTATGCTCCTAAGTCCAGGTAGTTATCCATTAATTCTTTATATTAACATTGATTATTAATCCCTCTGACGTAGTTCACCATTTGTAGCTGATTGGTGGATGGACCATGGCAAAGCACCCGGTTATGAAGATTTGGCAGATGTGGCTATCAGAGTGCTTAGCCAAACGACTTCGGCATCCGGCTGTGAGAGAAATTGGTCGACGTTCAGCCTGATCCATACAAAGCAGAGAAACAGGTTGACGTCCAAAAGACTTGAAGACCTTGTGTATTGCCACTACAACATGAGGCTCAAGTTGAAAAATCTAGATAGAATGAAGCAAAATCAACGGGAAGAACAACGGTGGAGGACAACCAGTTCAGGTGGTCAAATTGAGGAACCAATGATCCAAGAGGAAGACATCGACTTGGATCAAATCTTTGATGAGAGAAATCCATTAGGAGCGTGGGTGAATGATCAAGAAGGGATGGGCGAGCCTGAGTTCAATCCTGAAGATCGACAATGGGCTGAAGGCGTGCTTGACGACGTCCCTCTCGCCCAAGAATTTCAGATTCCGCCCGCCGTGGCAAAGAGAAGGAAGACCGGTGAAGGATCCGCGAGAGGTGCAAGGAGTAAGGGAAAGGGTAAGCAAATTTTAATCGATCCTCTTGACATAGCGGATGCAGAGACACTCGACGAGGATCGAGAAGACACTCCGAGCCCGACATCCGACCGCAAGTATCAAACTTCGGAGGATTCTTCTTCGAAGAGCAAGAATGGTGATGGAGTGGGGCACTAGGGGCAAGGAGCCACGGCTTCAAGCAGGTAGAGATCCACGAATGTGGGGAGAGCTCCTACTACAACAGAATGCTTCACTGGAGAAGACTAGTATACTCACGCAACCCAAGACATGGACCATGGGGCGAGGTCGCAGGGTGGAGGAACTCAACATACCCAACATGGTGGACATCAGTACCATAGATATGAACAACCGACCTACGGGTATGATTCATCTCAAGGCTCTTGGTTTCCTACAAATGACCAAGAGTGGAGTGGGATGAGTTATAGATCACCCATGGACACCCCGATTCAATCCCCAAATGAACATTACTTTGGTGGTTTTTTAGGACCCGATGGCGACATTAGGGTCATTGTAGAAGGGACTCCAGAATATAATATTCATCAGCATGTGTGGCATACTGTATATAATACAATGTCGTGGAAAGAGTATAAGGCTTATGTAGAAAATGAAGATCAAGTCAAGTTTATGTAAACGGTTGGGTAAATTTTATGTTAATGAATGAAAATATTTTTATTGTTATACTTCTGTTTTTTCAGATTTTTTTCGAATTTTTTCGACATTTTTTCGATTTTTTTTCGAATTATCAAAAAAAAAATTTAAATAATTTGGATCGGACCGGGTCGTGACCCGGGTCGCGACCCGGTCCGACCGGGTCGGCCCAGAGCCGGGCCGACCCGGTCGCAATCCAGGATCCTGCCTTCCTTGATGATATCAAAGCACTGGTTGATCGAGTCGGAAGAGACAATGCGGTGCAGACGACGGCGGCGGTGACAGCTCCCTACATCGACCGGTTTCTGCAGCAGTTCGGGCTGCGGGTGGAGCGATCGCTGGTACGAGGAGGCGGCAAGTTTCCGGCGGCTCCGGTGAGGAGCCCATACCAGCGGTAAAACTCCCACACGGGCTACGGCTACCGGTAGCAAGGAGGAGGGCCGGTGGTGGTGGTGGTGGACCAGGCGGCGACTTCCGGCAGAGGTCTTGTCTTCAGGTGCGAAGCACAAGGCTAGCGATGCGGTGCTGCGTATGCGGGAAGGAGTGTCGGCGGTTGCTTCCGGCAGTCGGCAGAGGCTCCACTGGCGAAGGATTCTGCAAGGCGGCTCCGGTGGGCCTGGCTGGACGCGAGAAGACCGGAGGTGGTGCTGTGCGGGCTCGCGTTGTGCACACGGCATTCGATTGATTTCCTCTCTTAAGTTCTTATTTTTCCTCCTTTATCTCTTTTCTGTACAAATCCCGTGGGAGCAAACGTGGGTCTCTGTTGTGGCGACGGCGAGGGGGGGACAGCAGAGAGAAAAGGGGGAGAAAGAAGGGGGGAGAGGAACACCGCCCAATCAGATGAACGAGGATCGACTTAAAATTATTTGGATCACATTGTTGGATTCGAGTTTTGGATAGAATTGTCGGGTCTGGTCCATACCCAGATTCCAAAGTCCACCCAAAGCAATACTTCAACTACGAAGTACGAATATTCCGAGGAAAAATCGATTTTGCTGGGGTGAAATTACAAGAAGAAGAAGAAGAATGCCATTCTTGATGGAAGTCGTGGGAATGATTTTTACACACAAAACGACTACGATTCTCATGGGACTACGGGAATTATTTGGGTCAACATAAGGCTATAGATAATACATCTAGAATAACGATCAAACCCAAGTCATTAGCCCAGGGCTTGTGCTAGGGCTAATCTTCGTCAAAAAAGTGTTCCCATCTGTAACCTGGGACTGTCGACGGGCTCCCGTTGTTCGGTGGGCGCATGCGGGGAAGGAAGAGGTGAATAGAAGTTGGATTCTTCTTTTCCATCCCTTTCAGCTGTCGCTCGTGCGGTTGCCGGCTGCTACCCAGTACCGTTTGACAGCGACCAGAATTTTCTCGGGCACAAGAGGACCGTCCTCGTGGTCGACCATCTTCGTGTTCCACCTCATACCGCTGATCAGCCTCTTCACCTTGATAAGGGAGTCGACGTCATCCCGGATGACGACGGCGCCTTCGGGTCTCAAAATACGATCCATCTCCAGAAGAATGCCCTCCATAGGGCACCTGGATTCATCAGAAGAGAAGAATCAGCAGAATGGCCCAACACCATCCGAGATCGGGGAGGTTAAGTGATCCAGAAACAACAGGAAACTAAGCTAGTATCTCTTCATTCTTTCTTGCCGAAAGTAGATGGCTCCGGATATTTACAAAAACTGGAAAGATGTAAACAAAGGAGGCGGATTCTTTTTTTTTTATCTTTTTCTTTAGATGATCGGAAAAGAATGGTATGAATAATCTTTGCCACATAAAAGTCCATCTTTTTGTCAGGTATCCGCAGGATAAAGAGTGAAGCATTGAGTAGACTTACTTGCTCTTGTACAGGCTAAAAACACCATTAGCATGAATGAGATCGTAAGTCCTCGGATACGTGGAGAAAGCTTCACACCTGAAGAACAAAATTCGAGGTCAACAACAACCAGGCGTGCAAAGAAAGATAAACTACGGAAACAAGTTGGATAATTACATTTTTTTTTCATAAACTGCCATATGCATTCAACCATGCTCGGCATGTGTAATCCACTAGCTTTTGCTTATTTTCTAGATGAGGTCAGCACTGATTAAAGTCTAGCATGTCTTTCAACTCCTTGTCCATAAATATGAATGCTTACCCTAAATAGCAAATAGCAGGACCAAATGTGTTCTTCATGCATGAATTTGGGCAAGTTGAACATAATTAATGCCCGTAAAAGCAAAACAAACTAGATACGGGTAATAGGGAGCACTGGCAAGGTGGCGTTAATGGATCAAGAATCAAGATCAGAAAAGACGGAGATACAGGTAGAAAGGAAGGATGCAGGCACAGAACCATCTTAAAGAAACTGATGTATTCCGTCAGCATAGATGAAATCTTGAAGAAACTCATCACTTTATCCATTGTACCGAGAGAACTTCAAGGTACCAGGAACTCCCACCCATCACTGTATTTCAGCTTGCTTTACAACATTATGCCATGTTTGGTTAGTGTATCAAAATTGATACTACATCAATTTTCAATTTTGGTACTGATATTTGTAAATGATAGAGTATCAATATCGAAAGTGATACAACTAGACACTTGTATTACATATCATCTTTTATTGGCACTAAGAGTTCAAAATTGATATTGATAGCTGAACACTTACTGATTATCTCTATTACTATCAATTTTGATACTGATATTTGTAGATGATGGAGTACCAATATCAAAAGCAAAAGTGATATTAGCACTGATTGAAGAAACTCATCACTTTATCCATTGTACCGAGAGAACTTCAAGTTAAACCAAAAACTACCAGGAACTCCCACCCATCACTGTATTTCAGCTTGCTTTACAACATTATGCCATGTTTGGTAGTGTATCAAAATTGATACTACATCAATTTTCAATTTTGGTACTGATATTTGTAAATGATAGAGTATCAATATCGAAAGTCATACAACTAGACACTTGTATTACATATCATCTTTTATTGGCACTAAGAGTTTCAAAATTGATATTGATAGCTAAACACTTACTGATTATCTCTATTACTATCAATTTTGATACTGATAGTTGTAGATGATGGAGTACCAATATCAAAAGTGATACAACTAGACACTTGTATTGCATATCATCTTTTATTTTCAACAAGAGTTTCAATATTGATATTGATAGCCAAACACTACTGATGATCTCTATTACTATCAATTTCAAAATTGATAGTGACTGCCACGGAAGGGCGGTGTTCAATACAATTACAGTTATCAAACAAGGCCTTATTAGACATTGAATTTTGACACAAGTAAACCGAAGCTTGCAATTGTTATTGTATCAATAGGTGTAGCATGTAATGGCAAGTGTTGTGAGAAGTAACGACTTATTCCAACAAACAAAAGCCAGATAAACATTGATGAAGCAGAACGCATTACTAGTAACTATTGCAACATGAATATGACAAAAAATGCATACCAGTCATGATATATTCCAATCAACCCTCTTTCATATATTGCACCCAAAGTTGACTTTTCAGCAATGGTGGGTACGACATTCATAACCCACAACTTGGAAGAGTCAATTGCTGCTGCAAAACCTCCTAAGCCAGCATTCATATCCATAATATTGCGGTACCTTCCTGAGTCAATATATTTATTGATCTTTTTGTATGCTTTAACATGCTTCTTCCATAGCCTATTATCCTCCTGGTAGGACTCAACCGTTACTCCAGGTACGTAACCACTTTCTACTCTGGGAGGAACGGAATTTAATCTATCAGGAAAAGGCTTCAGTTCTCCACCAGCAACTTCATCTGGACTGTTCACCTCAGGATAAGGAGTTACACAGATTTCCATCTTCTTGTACCTGAATCCAAAATAATAAGAAATAAACAAGCAGCAAAGATGAAAGTACTTATAGAAAAACAGAATTATTTATAACTTATAGATACTAAATTCATTATTTTTGCTCCCTTTCAGCTTTTGGTTAGTATCCAGAATATGTGTCCTAGTATCATGTTTGATAAAGAAAAAATGATGTTACCAAATTACGATGCTCAGCCAATAAAAAAGGAAGAAAAGGAGGATGGGGAGACAAACAGGTCTTGAGAGGTGATCAGCCTCCGAAAGGAAGAGATCAAGGGTGGTTGAAGAACAAGAAAAAGGGACAAAACCCAAAATAAAGTAAGAAACTATCTTCATGAAGACGTGCAAGTTAGCAGAGGCTTGAAAGAGGTAAAGGATGAGAGACCTTAGGCACTAGCGGTTGAGGGCATTATGGAATGTATGAGATGCTGAGCAGCTGAGGAATTGAGATCTAGCTGAAGAGGTGTAATCTCGATATGAATTTTGAAAGGACTGAAAGAAAAGCACTGAAAAAAATATTTTGAGTAGCTACTTATCCAATTGTTTTATTTTTCTTTTGCTATTTCTGCTTGGAAGCACTCTCCAAAAGGAATGAAGAAAAATTTAACTTTCATATCTTGGTTATTGATCCTTTTACGATTGAAAGGTTGGCCCTTAATGACCATTTAATGAACAATTGCCTTGATCCAATAAAAGGAAGAAGAGATGGGGGAGAACAAAAATATCTTTCTTCTAGACCTCCTTTCTTCTTTAAAGAAACATAATCTGAGAGCATATCATATCTCATATATGCTTCAAGGGTTCAGGATTGGGGGCTGTACAAGAAACAAAAAGCAATGACACAACAATAAATCAGAATTGATCAAGACAAATACACTTGTAATCAATCTTGAATCCTGTTATAATCGGACCCAATCCAGTAAATTCTACATATTAAAATGAGCAAAGGTGGTTAATAGTGGCTACAAGTAACCGCCTATGTCCTCTGACCAACTGAAAACCAGCATGTGAGGATGGGAGTCAAAATTTTCGAATAATGAGAAATATAATAGATGTGCAGCATGTATTTGCCTTTGTATTTTGAATTGAGTGTTCTGCAATGATGGTGGTTATTAGGTATCTTTGGAGACGATTAAGGTATCTGGACTCATACACTGGATTAGTTAACATTGATGTCGCCAATTAGAAAGATAAAATAGAAATGAACATCAGACCCAATGAAACTCAGAACCAGGTTATCAAATTTTACCAGACATCGTCTGTGTTTGAGGCACTGCACATATTTGGACGGGAACCATCTTGTCTGCCAGGACAGGAATCAGCATTTATTCTCTTTCTCCATATGGCAATTTCACCCTTCTCAGAGATCTTCTCCCAGCAAAGAAGCTCAGCAACCTCTTCAATTTTTCTTTGCTCCTCTTGGAGATCCTCCTCAGTTCGTTGCCATGCTTTGAAATTTGTCTTCCAGTTGATGGGTGGGCCAGAGAGAACCCAATATCCACCTGGTCTAAGGACCCGATCCACTTCCATCATGTACATACCATCTACATTCAAGAAGAAAAGAAGGATTTCAAAAACTAGAATCATAAGTAACCTAAGAATGCCTAGCTGGTGGTAGCAATGCTAGCTATAAAGTTGGCTTTCTTTTTAGTTCCACGTCCTTAATAAAATAAGTATGTAATTTATTTACGACCAGGCTGGGAGTTTCAATAAATTTTTATAGAAGGTGAAGGGGTGTATCAATAATTCAATTACCAAGTTATACCATTAGAACAAGGTTAAAGAATCAATGAAACCTGTATAAACAAATATGCCAAACAAGTATTTATCATCTCAAGCTATTGTCATAAATGATATCCCATACCTTCATTTAAACTTACAATCTGACTAATCAAATTAATGGAAATTCTAAGCTAAAGGAAAATCTAACCTGAATCACCTGATCCTAAGTTTAACTACTGGGTCATGGTAACAGTGAGAGAAAACATTTACAAAATTTGAACAAACAAAAGAAATGATTTGATATGTGACACGGCAAGTTACATAGTGAATGAAATGGAACAGTTCATAGATACAAAAATTAGTTTGATACATTTTAAGGTACAAAGGACCTTTTAGTAGATACCTCCAAGAATTCTTCTGAGCAAAAGATAAAATAAAAAGGAAATCAATAACATTAGGAGGGGATTTCCTATACGATAATCAAGTAGACAAATCCATAGTTACAAACACCAAAAGAAAGAAGCAAAGCAAGAGACATAGCAAGAAATGAGGCTCAAAGCTTAAAATCCCAAAAGATTAATGTAAAAATAAACAAAAAGCATGAGAAACAAAATGGATGGAAGGGTTTCCCTGCAACTATAAATAGAACTACTAAACAAGTTTATGGTATCTCATACCATTTCCAGACCATGGGATCAAGCATCTAGAGCAATGGGCCATGTCAAATGCTCGAGAAGGATATGGAAGCTGTATGGAACCAAGAACTCCAATTACAGCAGGAACTCCTCTTTCTAATGCAAATTGAACTTGAGCCTCATGTGAGTCTCTCGGAGCAAATGACATAGCCAAGACATTCCTCTTCAATAAGTAAGCACCCCAGCTTGCAACCTGCAAAGGCTTCAATATTGAGTGATTGGAACAGCAAAAGAAAGGGAGGATAGAAGGAAGAGCATGGTGCACACATATCTCATAAAAGAATTTGAATTTTCACTCTCCTGGACAATAACATCCTAACTTCTGAAAGATGTAGACTAATGAGATTGACACAGGGTGGCACCAAAGAAACAAGAAAAATGATGCATAGTGCGAAGTACAAAAGGCAATCAACTTACCCCACAACCAGTATCTAGAGCAGTTCTCACAGTCCCATTAGAGATTGGGATCACCGAAGCAAGCTGATCAATATATGCATCAGCCCCTTGAGGAAATTGTGTCCCTCCACCGGGAAATCTGAACACGTTGCCCTCAAATTGGACCCAATTCTGAACAGCTTTTTCAACTGTCAAACTTTTATAGGGGACATTAGCATAAGGTACATAATCACGACTCTTTGGCCAAGGGAATGGTGTTACATATCCTTTTGGTGCTGGAACCAAACAATGCAGTTTTTCATCCTCAGGTGGGCAATGGCGCTCTCTGTAAATCATGTTGTTCCTAGGAAAGGTCATTGCACGCCTTTGGTCTTGACAAGGAGTGTAGTCGATGTACTTTTCAGAGCAAGGCTCAAATTTCTCAATCTTCGAATCGGAAACATCAGAATTCATGCCCCCACCATCATGATGGGTCTCAAAGTTCAGATTAGGCATGACACCGCAGTCTGCTGACGCTGTCTGCCGGGTGATCTCTACCGCTATGCTATCTCCTTTTCCAAAGCCACTCTTCTGCCATGCACCCAGAACATAGAAAAAACAACAAAGTCCCACTACGATAAATATAGAGACAGAACTCCGTGTTCTGTTGTCTTGTCCATTTGCTTTGGGAGCCATGATTCACCTAAAAGAAAGCATGATGCATTGATTCAGTATGTTTCTTGTGAGGCTATGAAAAAAACAGAAGCAGGAAAGGAATGCACATGATATCACGGAGAAGCAAATAACGCCAGCATCAACATTCTAAATAATTAAAGAAAGACAGATATAAATCGCAAAGATATTTACCAATTGTCAAATTCTGGCATGAGCATTACTAAGAAGTACTCTCCACGAGCATGAATTCAGCAACAACCCTGAGTTTGGTGGGGGAGGGATCTCAATGACCAAACTTCACCGACACCTAGGAGGATGACCTGAGCGAGTACCGATCTAATTTACTTTATCTCAGAACGGGACGGAGTAACCGTGGTGACAAGACGATGAACTAGTTCGAAAGGATCAAATGCACCCATTAATAACGGTTTACTGGGCATGCTTAGAAAAGAGACTTTTTTTTTGTAACACTCGTCTATTATATTGCAGAAAGTGAAGGAAAAGCCCTATTTAATAGCCGATAGTGACAAGCACGGACAGGCCGTGCAAGGTAAACTATCGCTAACAGTAATCTATTGGGTCGACCCACCCACCCATGAGATCTAATTCAAGCGGCAATCATCAACGCCTGTAGATTCGAACATAAACAGAGGCATCAGACAACGCTCTTTATCGGCTACAAAGTGTTCTTTTGGGAAATGTCCCTAATGAAGTGTCAAACATTCTCGCCGACCATATACGAGGACGACGAGAGAGAGAGAGAGAGAGAGAGATTCCAAACAAGGGAGTCTAGGCTGTCTTTACGACCGACAAGTCAGGACGGAGGAAAGAAACGCCATCAAATTACATTGCATATGAAGGACAATAAATTTAACTCCTACGAACACCGAAATCACGCAGTGAAACAGAGAAATCCAGAGAGGCTCGCAAGGAATCGCGTAGATGTTACCTTTTCGGACCGATAGAAGTCCCCAGGGAGCTCCGACGCTCCTCCTCCCCTTTGTCCTTCCACCCAACGTCCCAACGAAGCAGCTTGCAGCAATGGTGATAGAAAGAAACAGGGCACAGCAACTACCTCGGCAAAGCTTCCCCCGTTCTACGGGTTGCACTCCGAATTAACACCCTAGCCCAGATCTCGATCTGGGCTGCCTTCCCCGGGCAGCGGAAGCGGCAAGGTGAGAACTGAGAAAGGAGGAGATTTATCGGGGGGAGGAAGGAGAAAGAGTCGTAGGGTAGGGCCACGCCAGCTTGCACCCAGCACGGTCATTTAGCAGCGGTAAGCTCACTTCAACGCGTGGATCGACTAATGGCGGTGACGCGACCCCGTGATTCAGGATGCCGACCGGTCTTTTCTTCTTCTTTTTTCCCTCATTTCTTACGCACCTTGCAGGCCAGCTGCCACGGCCACGTAACCTCCATTTTTTTTTTGCAAAAAAAAAAAAATGAAATTTATACCGATGATATTGCAATGGGATCCCACATTTCCATATTAGCTACGTTTTTTTTTATATATAGTAGAGACAGCCGTCGACTGGAAATTTAGGCCTCATAAGGCCATTTAAAGTTAACGGGGGTCAAGCCATTGCTATGCAGCCTTCATCACCGAAGAACTAGTATGGACAGGATTGCTGTGCTAGGAGCAACCGATAAGAGTGGATCCAGAATTATGTTCAGATCCATTAAAATGTCTACTGGTTAAGTCATTCCCCTCTGGTGTCATCAACAAATTAGAGACATTTCAAAACAACTCCCGGTGGTGGTGGGCACACAAGCCAAGCTGCAGGGGGGGGGAGAGGAAAATCCACTTTTCTAGGTGGGAGAGTACAAAGTAGCTCAAGGAAAATGGTGGTTCCGGAGTCAGAGATCCGTATGTCCTAAATCAGACTCGATCTCTGTCATGAAACTTGCTCGGAACTTCTTTATCCAGCTGGACAACGGTAAGCTATGGGGCCAGAGCTTTGCAAGCTAAATACCTTCATCGCTCGGGCTTTCTGGAACGTCAACCTGTCTACTTGTTGTTCTCATATTTGGAGAGACATTCTCCAAGCTCTCGCTAATATACTAAGAGGTGGTACGTGGAAGATTAAAGATGGCTGCATGGTAGACATCTGAGATGAACATAATTAATTAAACATCCGGCGTTCAGAGTAGTATAGCTCTGTTTAAAGGATCTTTTATACCCCTATTTTCAACAACTTAATAGAGGGCACCTCGATTTGGCCGCCTTGTACACACAAAGGTCAGTTCACTATTAAAGTTGCTTACGGGTTTCTCAGAGACTTCGACATCCACTCAGGCCCCTCGAACCGTACGTTTGGAGATTGCTTTGGCACACACTACAACCGGTGAATTATGTCTATATAAGGTGATCATATTTTTTATGAAAGGCTCTCTCTCACAGCCTCCCCACCAACAAAGTCATTGCCAAGACATGCCCCCGTACATCGATGATACATGCAAGATATATGCTTGAACCAGAATTCGTGCACCATTTATTCTTTGAATGTAGCCATAGTAAAGCACCTAGTTGATGTCTCCTTTGGGTTGTATATATATAGACTCTTGAAAGGAGAAGAATTTCTATATTCTAGTCCAAACTTGGCCCCAATGGGTCCGGCAAAAGGACACGACTCTCGGGAACATCGGTACATTTGTTGTTACCATTCATTGGATGATCTGCAATGCCAAATGCAATATGAATTTTAGACATGGTAGTGAGAATTAATCCAACCAGTGCTTTACAAGTTAGAATTTCAATCAACTACGACTATTACAGTTTAATGATATCGATATTGTTAACCACTGACACCAGATCACAACAAGATCAATACAGATGGAGCTACAAATGATCGGATTAGTGCCATTAATATGATAGTAAGAAATGAAGCCAACTGCCTCATCAATTGAAAAGCTAGACAATTCCACTTTGTTGATTTAGTGATCCTAAAAACAGAAGCCATCTTAGAAGCACACGTGTCTAGGTGTCTTAGGAAGACAAATTTCATATCATGGAAAGCGACGTTAAGATCATTGTCCATGCCATCACAACTTGTGGCCTGGTGCCGTAGAAAGCTCATCATCTCATAAAACATTCTCACGATGAAGACGAATCGTTTTAGCATAGTGTTCAATACTCCTAGAAACTGTAACCAAGTGCAATGTGACTTGGCTGTTACCATTTCTTGGATGATATGAAAAACTAGGTGCAATACTAATTTTAGACATGACAGAAAGATTAAGTCACTATTTTCAAAGATGCGGTTCATGAGACGAAATTCCAATCAACTACAATTGTTATAATTAACGACATCAACATTGTTAAATGAAAACCACTGACATTAGATCATAAAAAGATCAATTCAGATGGAGCTACAAAAGTAAGAAATGAAACAACTACCTCATCCACCGATAAACTAGACAATCCCACTTCAGATGATCCATTGATTCTAGAAATAGAAGTCATTTTAGAAAAGTGTCTAGGTGTCTCAGGAAAACAAATTCTATATCATAGAAAGTGAAACTAAGATCATTGTCATTGCCATCACAATTTGTGACCCGGTGACATGGAAAGCTCAACATCTCATAGAACATTGCCAAGATGAAGATGAATCATTTTGTCACAGTGTTCATTCTTAGAACTTGTAACCAGACTGCCAATTTGCTCGCCAAATCGACACCGGATACTACTATTTTCTTCTTCCTTTGATATCCCGCCCCTTGTTGGGGACCATCTGTGTAAGTATATGTTAGGATAATGTTAATGTTAATTTTATCTTAAAAAATTAGTTCGCTTTGTTTTGGCTTAATTTATGTTTAATCTCTGATTCAATCATGCATTAAACAGTCAAATCATTTGATAAAATGACTAACCTCTTATTCAATTCAGAAATGAGACCATTCATATCATTTGGTAAAACATCCCAACTAGTTGAATACAACAAAATTCTCTTAAAAACAACTTAATGTTAGGTGGTGAAGAATTTGTGTTCCACGATATAAAAGTTTATAGATAAAATTAAGAGTTTAAATTTTCTGATCAAGTCAAAACAATTATCTTCTTTAATTAGTGGAATATGCTCTAATAGTAATATTAGAAAAAAATTTGATTATACTATAAATTTTATGTTTTTTGTGGTAAATAGTATAGTAAAATAAAACTTACACTAACTAAAAACTTTAAAATATCATATTTGGCTAAAAGTAATATATCGTGACGTAGGGACCACGTACACGAAAAGTCAGACCACTATCCACAAAAAACAAATAAATTTTATCTTTATCTTTTATTCAAACATAAACTCAATAAAAACAATGTTTTTAAAAGGGTTGCCAGATATGTTTTTTTGGCAGGTTCGCCAAATTATGTTTATGTAGACAAACTTTATTTTATTATGTATCTGTGTTTTATAAGAAATTTTTCTATATTTCGGCAGCTGATAATATATAACCCACGTAAATTAAATTGGCTATGCACTTTCACCAATATTGGAGTTCATCAATCAAAATGAACAGCTCTTCTGATGACTGCAAGCTCAAGATATCCATGTGAACCTCTTAATTAATACTCTCTCTCTCTCGGTTAGTGCTGCAATTTTGGGTAGAGTTCGAGGGTAAATACTTATTTTTTATTTCAATTTTGATAAGAAATAAGACATTCTGATTTTGACTATGATTAAATTAAAATTATGATATTGTGATTCCTTTCAATTCTAAATTGGCTACTCAAGCAAAATCAAATTAAATAAAATTTCAAATGTATATTTATTTTTATTTAAAATAATATAATAAATTTTATATGGCTATCGAATTTTGATTTAATGACTTATAAATTTATTTACGTCTTTCTCAACGTTACATATGCCGTACTTTTATAACTTATTTATTATTGTTCTATGATATTATTTCGTATTAAATTCTCATCGAATTAAGAAAAGCATAAACTATTTCACCGATTCCAATTCCAATTTCGATTTCGATTCCAACTAACCATCGAAATATCCAACAACGGTAATCGATAGGTTTCAAAGATCTGGATGTTTATCAAAATCTATTCAGAGTTTTGGAATATATATATATATGTTTGTACCCCAGGTTTTAATATAATTCATTAGACATGAAAGGCTCCGTAATTACCATCTATTGGCGGATGGGTGAGGGCTTTTTTTCCCCCAAGCTTTTAGTTTACGACAGCATGTAATTAATGATGATTAATATTGTTAATTGAGATGGATGGTGGGTGTCGGCGGAGGGGACATGCATCATATAAATGATGTCGATCTGTCGGTCATTCATGGTGGTGAAGTGCAACCCCACATGGTTGAGTGTGGGTATATTTCAAGGAAGACCCTCAATTTGCCTGCCAATAGCTTCCAATTTTGAGGGGCCCATGACCCACTGTTTTTAATGTGGTGGGCCAGGCCCATATATAATTAAACCCATGGAAAGAATGTCAAGTCATGTGTTGTGGGCACCCAAACCTTTCTCTCTCTCGTGTCCAGCTCCCACTTGTGTGAGTATATAATTAAAGAGAAGGGGGAGAGAGAGAGAGATGGGATGATGAAGCCAGCCCTTCTTCCTTAGTGATGAGTTGGTGATGGGGATGTATCACATGGTTGATGTTGCCTGCCAGGTCAAGAGGAGATCGATCAATGAGAGGCATGTTTGAGAACCATGTTGAGGTTGTTAACATAGAATTCAGATTATTTGAATGAGAATCATCACCTAGGAGAGAATATATTATTATATATGGGCAACTTAATTAATTAATTAGTTGCGAAGACTGATCTAGAGTTGTCGCTAGTTAGACCTGTAAGTGGATTTACTGAACCGAAAATTTCACCCGAATCCGAAAAATATCATCGGGTCTGGGCTTTTAACGGCAAGCCCGTTTTTGCTCTCCTTCGAATTAAATTTCTCTTTCACCGGAGTAAATCCGAACATCTTCCTCCGGGTTTGGGAGAATTTCATTTCGGAGTACCCGAAAACCCGCTAGCGAGACTGCCGGGAACCAGCCCCTTCGAGCATCGACGGCCGTCCTGCCGTGCTTGCTGGGATCCAAGTCAGGTTGCTGCTTCTGCCACAGGGGTGCCATGCTTGCTGGGATCCACGGCATTGGGGGCAGCCCCGTCTACCACATCGCCGACCGAATCGGCGCGCTGCGGTCGGCAACCCCCTGGAAACTCATGGACGGTCTCCCGCGCGACGCCGTCACCATTGCTGAGGGAGGTCACCCGGTTGACCCCTTCGTCATAGCCGATATCACCGCCCTCTACCGAGATCTCATGGACCTCGCCAAGGCACGATCTCGATTGCCGATCATGCCGGCTGGCGCCTCCGTCATTGCCGCAGAGCTCAACGTCGGCTCCTTCCTCTGCCAAGGCCTCCTTTCTCTATTGGTGGAGAAGAATCGGAGGGCTCCTTCGATCTACCCGATCTACGGCGGTTCCCACGTTCCGCGGGCCTGGTTCATGGGGAAGGAGGCCATAGAGATGGAGTCCCTTGACGCCGAGGAGGTCATTCGCGCAGTCCAGCGACGATCGAGGGCTTCTCCATTGGGACCGGGGAGTGCGGAACCGGACAGCGCCGGTGAGCTCGCCCTCGCCCTCCCCTCCCCCCGTCCCCGCCTCGCTAGCTCGGGACACCGCCGCGGAGGTTTCTGTCAAATTCGAAACCCGTAAAATAGTTCGGATGCAGGGTAGTGACACGATCCGAGAACTCGATCACCTTTGATTTTGGATTCGGATTCAGGTAAAATTTATCGGATTCAGATTCGGAGCTTAATAAATCCGATCCAAATCTAACCCGTTTACAGGTCTATCGCTAGTACTTAAGTGTATTTGTGATGGCGCTAAATATATAGCTAGGAGCCGTCACGAATGTTTATATATGAACAATATTATGGCACTCAAGAACACTCCTTCGGTCTTGTCTCGAGCTCTATCTCTAGAAGGATGTAGGATAGATGGATAAGCATGTAGAAGGATAGCGAGTATTCCTCCCTCGCCGGCACACAATGTTGTGTACGTAGTCACGTACACCTCCTAGTTTTGGACAACTAGCGGCGTACCATCGACGGTGCATCCACTCCTATATATATATATTGGCTCCCAGTGCCTTCATCGAGCTTTCACTAGCAATTATTATTTAAAAAATAACAAATTATTGGCTATAGATGTTATAGTGGTCGCCAATATTTTTATTAGAGATGGATGATCTAGCCATCGATCTCTACTTGTTCGCGATAGCCCACCCAACATCCTGAATGATATATAGTATCAGCAACAACTCACCCACAAGCTATCACCAATAATAATCATTGGGGATGACCTCGTGGTTATAATATATTGCCGACCACTTTAATATATATATATTTCTTGCTGTGCGTATTCAAATATTGGTTGGTGGCCCTGAGCTAAAAAATGATTTTAGGCATTTTGTATCTTTTTGTTGTGTTGGATCTGTGGAGTTCGGCTTACTTAAGTTTGTTCCGTGTTTTTTCTGTGTCGTTGTTGTATGTAGTCCTTAGGCCGAGTTATAACTCCAACTTTATCTTTATTAGCGTTTTAGACGCTAATACTTTCCCGAGACCGTTGATTTGGGCTTTATCCACTCCCTTTTGGAGTGATATTCCGGTCTCGTTGCAGTTGACAAACTCCTATGTAGGAATTCTTACTTCTACCACCCGATCACGTTTGCACTGGTGTGTGCTGGTCAACTTGTGGTGGTACAGTCTTTTCTTGAAAATTTATTTTTCCAAGTTAACTCTCTTGATGACTCGGTCTAGTGTTTTACTGTTTTATCTTTTTTATTGTACAAACTATGTATTCTCTTTAGTCTTGTATAAATGAATATGTGTCCTCTCTTTCTTCAAAAAAAAAAAAAAAGTTTGGTGGCCCTGAGCTCACATCACGTACCCTCTTACGTGCACCCACGCACGTACTCACACGGTTCAAGTGAGGGCACCTAAATTGGGATTAAATTTCATAGACAGACAAACTGGCCTGGTGATCGATGTCAAAAGTTCTTTAAAAAATAAGATCATTTCATCACAAATCTTCTTACGAGTGACAGAGAAGTACTAATTAATTAACGGAGGTAAATTAAAGAGAAAGGTGATTGAATCTGATGAGGATACTTCTTCTTCGTTAGGCATTTGGAACCTAGGTCGTAGCTACAAAAGGGGATTATATATGTTGATAGCTTTTCTTACCGAATAGTGAATACCCTCTATGAGGAGGACCTGTTAACTTCTAAATCTCAGCAAAAAATTAGTTAAATTGAATCAGTGATGGAAAAGTCGTCAGATGTGTGCATAATATATACACACGAAGATGATATTCTTAACTTCAGTGACATATATATATATACACGTCAGTACTGTTGTCGGAGGGGGTGCACATCTAAATGAGATTGCTTATGGGGTGTTTGGTTGCATGATAATTTTTTGTACACTTTCATGATAAAAAATTGTATTAAAATAAAAAGTAAATCGACTCATGACATAAAATTATCATGTTTGGAGGGATGTGATTACAAAAAAGAGTAACCACCGCACATGACCAAACAAAGTGGGGGGACCACAAGAAAAAAGAAAGAGGTGAGACCCTCTTTTTTTGTTTAAGAAGAAAATCACTTTCAAAACATAAAATTGTCACAGTTGTCAAACACCTCTTTTAACGAGTTTTCTTACAATTTTTAAAAATTAAAATTAAAATTTCAATTATCATGCAACCAAACACCCCATTATTATATGCCAACACCTCTTTGCTAAGATGTAGAATATTGGTCAGTCGGCTTTGCCGCAGTGGACACCGCCTTCGGTCCGTGGGAGGTGATCTCGAGTAGTTCAAACCCGGCTCCTCTGGCCCTTGACGTGAGGTCTGTCCCCCCAACCCTTGGGGCAGTAACCCCCCCAAAAAATTTTTTGTAGTTCGAGTGCTTTAACTTATATATATATTTGTTTGGCAAATTGTTTATCTTGTATCTTGAAATATAGTTCTCTACATGCTATAAAGCAGTTCATGACCTTCTGTCTCCATTCATTGGCAGTGCCCCTGCAACAACACAAAAAGAATTAACATGGTCGGTCGGTAATATATATATATATAGCTCCCCGGTCTTGCATGGATCCCTTTTATGTAAGGGGCCGGATACCAAAGCAATGGCAAAGAAGAAGTTGCTTATGGGGGTGTTTGGTTACAGGATGATAATATGAAGATTTTTATTTTAATTTTTAAAAATTATAAGAAAACTTGTTAAAGTAGATATCTGGTAACCATGGCAAATTTATGTTTTAAAAGTGATTTTCGTCTTAAACAAAAAAAAGAGGATCTCTCCTCTCTCTTTTTTCTTGTGGTCCCCCCACTTAGTTTGATCATGTACACTAGTTACTCTTTTTTGTAATCACATCCCTCCAAACATGATAATTTTATGTCATGAGTTGGTTCACTTTTTATTTTAATATATTTTTTTATCATATAAGTGTACAAGAAATTATCATGCAACCAAACACCTCATTAAAATCGTAGGCATCGACATCATGCGGAGGCAATATTGGCACTTTTCACTCAAAGCATGCTTGTACTTCGTCCCATCTGGATTAAAAGTTTTTTTTTTAAAAAATTTAAATACCGACCCAATAATAACCCTTTAAAATGAACAACTAATGTATGTGCACACAATAAGTGAGAGAGAAGTATAACTACGTCTCAAAAGCTTGGGGGGGGTGATCTTAGAGAAACTTAAGATGGATGTCCGGAAGAACCTTCTAGATAATCTTTGTTTTCTTGATGAAAATATTACTAGGTAATGATTTGTTGATTAAAAATTTGCGTCTTTTTCCTCTTTTCCACGTTCTCCTCTCTCTGTCACCCCCCCGGGGACGACGAATATAATATATATATATGCAAATATTAATTCTTAAAAAGACTGTTTCCGTTTGTCACCAAATTAATTTGAGGATACATTTAATTTATTTTTAAATTTTAAGTGACAATCGAGTCCATCTTTCAAAAGGTTTAAACGGGTATTATTTGATAATTTTGATGATTTAATTTTTCAAGAGAGGATTAGGCGGCAGGGATTTGCCTTCGAGGACAAAAAATTCCAAATTTTTTTTTTCAAGAGATGATATGAAAAATATATAGATATATATACTTACCTTTCTTAAAAATAATGCCTTGTCAGCCGCACATTTCTGGTCTTTGCGCAGCCACCGGCACTTCTCCTCTCGGAGGTTGCTGCGCAGGTAGGTAGTAGCCGAAGGAGAGAGGATGCCGCATGTGGTCGCAGCTTCCGATCTGCCTGCGCAGCCCCATCATATATCTTCTTCCCCCTTACGGCGCTTCGGCAGGAGGAAGGCATTCTTCGATGGCGCCTCTACCATATGTTCTCGGATAAGAAGCAGCAGCAGCACTGGTACCGTCCGAGAGCCCGACATGGGCGTCGATGGCGCGTCCCCTCTGAGTCCACAATCTTCTCGCAGGTGTGGCCACTGCTTAGTCTCGTACGGACTATCGTAGATTTGATAACGTGCTTATGTATCCTGGCGACACCATCTGCTTATATATCTTTCTTTAATGTTTGAATATCCTGTCTTTTTATTCTAACTGCCCATTTTAACAGCGAGAGAAAGAGTGTTGGAATCATGGGGATACTCCATATTGATTATTACTTGATAGCGTGCTTATATATCCCGAACCTGAACACCATGATTTTGAGATGTGCAAAATGGTGTTATAACAGATATTTGTCTTTTTTTAATACGTGATCTTTAATATTTAATTATTATTATTTATTCTCACTGTCCATTTTGACATTTGGCCGTGAGGGAAGTGTTACGGTCATGTGACAATTGTTAGAACTGTGGGGGATAGTCCCATATTGAATATTGTAGACTTGATATTGTGCTTATGTGTCCTGGGCCCTTCTACCTCAACACTGTGGTTTTGGAGTTTGTAAGATGGCATCAGAGCGGGCACTTATCTATCTTTAATACTTGATTATCTTACCTCTTATTTGTGTTAGAACTGTGGGGATAGTCCCATATTGACTATTTGGGACTTGATATTGTGCTTATGTATCCTGGGCGAGATGATAATGTGTTTATATATCATGGGCTTTCACACTATACCTTTGGGGCTTCTAAGATGCTGGAACTTCTACATCTTGTCTTGTTTTCATGCTTTGTCATTGCTGCCTAATGATAGGCTTTTTCTTACCGATTTCTTATTGCTTTGGTTTTTGAATTTCATTCTCGACAATCCGTCTACCGATATTAACGTACAGTTTAATATGGTATCAGTGTTGCTGAGCTCTATGGGGAGAATATCACCAATCATGTCTGCAAGAAGTTCTATTCAAGCACTAGGCGCTGTCTTTTTGCTAACCTGGGCGTGTACTTGACCTTGCCTCCTTCAAGGTACTTGTCAGGTTCGCACTGGTAGTCACACATTTCCTTTAATTGAAGTGGCCTGGTTTGGTCTAAGCTTGTTCAACTTATTGTATTTTTTGTATCAATCAAATCAATTGACTGTCTGGACAACCATGCTAATTGCTGGTCTTTTTAGAAGGGTCAGGATTCCTCTCTACGAAGCATATTTAACTTTAGAATTATTTTCATCTCAATGCTTAACTTTAGAAATCTTTTGAACTTTTGAAAAATAGTTTGCCAAAATTGTTGGTACTCCACATATCTAAACGCTTAATGCATTCTTAAACTATGGTATTACAACCTACTGTTCTTAAAGACTTGACATCTTCATCAAAGGTCATCATAAACATATATGTATCACATATCACGCACTTGAAGTAGTCATAGCTGACTTCTTACTGGGTCATAGATTTGATATTAATCATCAAATCAGCTGATTGCTCCAACAACCATGCAAATTGACATCCTTCTTGAAATGATCACTTATCCTAATCCTTCTTCAACAGAATATACTTAACTTTGAAGTTCTTCGTAACTCAACTTCAAAAAATAGTTAGAAACTTGGAGTTGTCGCTACTTCACCATTTTTACATGTAATGTTCACGTATCTTAGCGTTGACCTTCTTCTTGCATTTATGTGAGCATTGACATTGTTCATGTGAAGAAGGGATGCATGTGAATGTCTGGAGTTAATGTTGTTTTCCATTGCTGGCTTATTGCTACACTATTTCCAATTTACAGCTTTTGCTTTGGGAGACCAAACTGTAACGATTGAAGACGTATCACCTACTATTTACCCTGCTGGACCACTCTTTCCTTCTGAGGTTTTTTCTTTTATCTTATGGAAGTCCATTTTAATTGGCTCGCATGCATGTGTTCCTGGTTCCTTAATGAATAATGGATTGTGAATGCCCTACTTTTCTTGACAGGAAAGAATTGCCAAATTATTTGAGATGAATACTTATTCTGTTGTCAACATTTTTGATGTAACTTTGCGTCCTCAGCTTAATGTAACAGGTGTTGTTGAGGTATTAGATTTCTTTTCTCTTGTTTGAATAAACTTTTGATTTCAACAGGAAACTTGCAAATTTGACTATATCGTATACCTGTGTTGACTTAAGGCATGTGATAACCATAAGTATTATTTTTGTTCAAGTATGTTGTGGTCACTGTTAGTGTGTAATGGTTACAAATGCTATGAGGCCTCTGTCTGTATTATGAATGTTTTCATTGGACTTTCAATCTTTAGGTTCCAGAAGGAAATGGCTCTGGTGTAGTGTGGGACCAAGATGGGCACATTGTGACAAATTATCATGGTAAATGTGCATCAAGATGACATATTGCCTAAATTTAACATTTTTCAGACTAGTTTATAATCCTTGTGGTTCACATAACAATCTTTTTTAATCCCAGACAAGTTGATGGCCTGTTGCTGTGTTAAAAAATTTATGAACTTTGTTTTCTACATGTTATTTTCTCTTCCATATGCATGTCTCTGACAATTGAAGATTAACAATAGAACTATAGTTTTATGCAGTATTTTCTTCTATTCTGTTGTCATTTGATTCAAACCGCCTGTATCAGTTGGGGACTGATACATACAACTGGAACTTTTATGCAGTAGTAGGCAATGCTCTGTCGAGAAATCCTAGTCCTGGACAGGTTGTTGCACGGGTGAACATCCTTGCAGCTGAAGGGTGAGACTCATAATTCTCTACAAGTTTTTGGTGGCAGTAACTATTCTACACCATTTTATCTTTTATTTCATATTCTATATTTTTCTTTATGTGATTGATTTCTTGAAAGGGTACAAAAGAATTTTGAAGGGAAGTTGGTTGGTGCAGACCGTTACAAGGATCTTGCTGTCTTGAAGGTAACTTTTCCTGTCCTTTTTGATAGGTGACTCCGAAGTTAAGCATGTTTTGTTGGGAGTTGTTTGAGGATGGGTGGCTTCCTGGGAAGGCTATTAACTAGCACAGTTGTTGGGCCAATCTGTTGATTTAATCATTACACAACCCAACCAGAAGGTCTGCCATGACTTGCTCGAGTGTTTAATGTGTGATGTGTGTGTGGTCTTGACAAGGATGTCAAGTTCTTAAGGGGAGTAGATTGTAACTTCTCGATTTGTGAATATGTTAATGAATTAAATCAATGGACTATTAACAACTTCGATTAACCATTTTTTGGAGGTTGAGTTGAAAAGAACTGTGAAGTTAAGCATACTTTGTTGGAAGTAGTTCGAGGATGAGTGATCTCTTAGAAAAGTTGCTAATTAGCACCATTGTTGAGTTAGTTTTTTGATTTAATTGTTACATTCTTGCATCAACGTATGGTCTAACTTTTTTTTGGTATAAGCTATTTTTATCCAAGGGAACACGAAATAAGATTTTCTTTATCACGTAAAGCATAGTAATGGTATGCAATTTTTTTAACTAAGGTGAATTGTTAGTGTAAATATATCATGTTAGCAATGAACTGTTTTTCTAAGCAAGTTAGAATATCTTGTTTCTCGGAAGGTGCTGTGACTTCACATGAAATAGAGATGTTTTAGGATTAGACCTTTGCTTTATATTTTATTAGCTTAGTTTTCTAATGACCATTATTTTTATGATAACCCATTATAGGTAGGTATCTGATGGTCCATTATTTATATGACAACCTGTTCTATGTGTCTTAATTTTGAATTATAATAATGCTTCATCTGTTAAATAGTTGAAGGTTGTCACACAATACTGTTTTCACCAGTATTCACACTTGTGACATAGATATTCCATAAAATGAACTTGTATGAATGCAACTTAAATATTTACATTATCTTTCTTCATATCCTCATACTTATTTTGGAAGAAAAATTTAATTGATGTGTGTCAAACTGTCAATGCTGTTGCTAGAGGTGTTTGTACTATCGTCTATCAAGGGCACTCAAGGTGCTTGCCTAAGTACTGAGTTGAGGCGAGGTGTCCCTCTTTTACCTCAAGGCATCTTTCGCCTTTTTACTTCGAAAGAATATTACATTAATTTTTAAATATTTTTAGCAAAAACCTGATGATATTGATACTTTTTGGATGCATTATACCACAATTATTTATGTTGATCTGTATAAGTAAAATTTTATAGTTAAATTGTTGTTTTTAATTTTAAAAATAAACTGCCTTCATCATTCAATATTCTTAGGCAGTTTACGTGCATTGTAGTAGTTTAAATCATTGTTATGTTAACCACTATAAGGACTGGGTTCAAACTTTCCCAGCCCCAGTGAAATGCCCCCAACTGACTCTCTTCTGGCTGTCTAACAGCTAGCATAAATGTCAACCATATTTAATTTGTATTAATTTTCTGAGCTTAAATTTTCTATTGAACTGTAACTTCATTATCCTTGGACTCGCTGAGCTTCTTTTGTCATAAAAAGTAGTCACCTTGTTTGAAGAGCTTGTGTAGTCACTTGTTGTTGATATATCTACCGTCCCTTGGTTAAAAATATTAAGTCATTACAGTTCAACTTGCATTTCTTTACAGGTAGATGCTCCTTCAGATCTCTTAAAGCCTATCAATGTGGGGCAATCATCTGACTTAAAAGTTGGTCAACAATGTTTGGCCATCGGAAATCCATTTGGTTTTGACCATACTCTCACAGTTGGAGTTATTAGTGGACTGAATCGTGAAATTTTTAGTCAGACGGGGGTAACAATAGGTGGTGGTATTCAAACTGATGCAGCAATTAACCCTGGAAACAGGTGATGTCTAGCAGCTTCAATTTTTGGGGCATTCTTACCTTTATTTATTGCATAATTGTAGCCAACTAGAAGCTTGCTTCTTCAGAACTTTAATAGTACTAGGTCTTTGATCCTGTTGAAACAAAAAAAAGAGAAAAAAAAAACAGCCGCGCGGCGAACGCGCACAGGTGCGCGCGCGCGCGACCGCGCGCCCTCCCCCGGTCAAGTGGGCTCCCCCGGTCAAACCGGGGGATTATTTCAAAAAAAAAAAGGCCGTGCGGCGATTGCGCGGCGTGCGCGCACGAAGGCGCGCCCACCCGGTCAACCCGGGCCTCCCCCGGTCAAACGGGGGAAAAAGGCAGAAAAAGACAAAAAAAGTGTGAATGCCACGTGCGTGAAGGTAGCGGCCAGCGTGCGTGCGGGTGCAACCGCGCACCACCCCCGGTCAAACCGGGGGTAATTTTGGTCAAACAGACCCAAAAAATCAAAAAAAGAAAAAATAAAAAATGGGGAGACTCGATCAACCAGTCTCCCCCCACGATCTCCATGTCCAGGAAGTGGCCCCACTCCTCGGATCCGGTCACCCCAAGGTGACTTTACCACCGGTTTGACTTCCGGTCAAACAGAAGACATAAAAAAGGGAAAACAGAGGTTAAACTCACCCTGAATCGGGTTAGCCCCCCACTAACTCGAAAGTGGGTTTAGTTGGGTCTTCCAAGTTACCCTTTTGCCCCTCTAAAATTCTTATAAATAGCCCCCCAAGTGCCATACGTGAGAGGGTTGGAAAAAGGGGTTGACATTTGGTGAGAAAGAGAGAGTTGGGAAGAGAGAGAAGCTTCACATTCTCACTCCTTAGAAGGTAAGAAATACCTTGGTTTTGTGTTACCTTTCCATAAAAAGGGGCTGGTTTTGCACTACCTTTCCATGTAAAGGGGCCCAAAATAGTGAACTATTTTGGATAGAAAATAGCCAACCCAACTCCGGTCTAGTCGAAATGTTGCCGAAATTAAGTGGTTTTGCGCTACCTTTCCATTAAAAGGGGCCCAAAATAGCTTGCTATTTTGGATTCAAATAGAAAACCCAAATCGGTCAAGCCGAAATGCCGGTCAAACCGAACGGGAATTCAAATAGAAAACCCAAATCGGTCAAACTGAAATGCCGGTCAAACCGAACGAGAATTCTAAATGAAAACCCAAATCGGTCAAACCGAAATGTTTGTCAAACCGAACGGGAAATCAAAGTGAAAACCCAAGTCGGTAAAGTCGGAATGCTGATCAAACCGAACGGGAAATCAAGGTGAAAACCCAAATCGGTAAAGCCGAAATGCCGGTCACACCGAACGGGAAATCAAAGTGAAAACCCAAGTCGGTAAAGCCGGAATGCCGGTCAAACCGAACGGGAAATCAAGGTGAAAACCCAAGTCGGTAAAGCCGGAATGCCGGTCAAACCGAACGGGAAATCAAGGTGAAATCCCAAATCGGTAAAGTCGAAATGCCGGTCAAACCGAACGGGAAATCAAAGTGAAAACCCAAGTCGGTAAAGTCGGAATGCCGGTCAAACCGAACGGGAAATCAAGGTGAAATCCCAAATCGGTAAAGTCGAAATGCCGGTCAAACCGAACGGAAAATCAAGGTGAAAACCCAAGTCGGTAAAGCCGAAACGCCGGTCAAACCGAACGGGAAATCAAGATGAAAACCCAAATCGGTAAAACCGAAATGTCGGCAAAACCGAACAAGCTCCAGAAATGCCGCATATCAAATGCAATCAAGCTATTCTTGGATATATGAAGACAATCTGGTTCGGTAAGACCGAAATGTCGGAAAAGCCGAAACCCAGATCGGTAAAGCCGAAATATCGGCAAAACCGAACAAGCTCCAGAAATGCCGCATATCAAATGCAATCAAGTCATTCCTGGACACATGAAGACAATCTGGTTCGGTAGGACCGAAATGTCGGAAAAGCCGAAACCCAGATCGGTAAAGCCGAAATATCGGCAAAATCGAACAAGCTCCAGAAATGCCGCATATCAAATGCAATCAAGTCATTCCTGGACACATGAAGACAATCTGGTTCGGTAAAGCCAAAATGCCGAAAAGGCCGAAACCCAGATCGGTAAAGCCGAAATGTCGGCAAACCCGAACAAGCTCTAGAAATGCCGCATATCAAATGCAATCAAGTCATTCCTGGACACATGAAGACAATATGGTTCGGTAAGGTCGAAATGTCGGAAAAGCCGAAACCCAGATCGGTAAAGCCGAAATGTCAGCAAAATCGAAGAAGCTCCAGAAGTGCTGCATATCAAATGCAATCAAGTCATTTTTGGATATATGAAGAAAATTTGGTTCAGTAAAATTGAAATACCGGCAAAGCCGAAACCCAAATCGGTAAAGCTGAAGTGCTGGCCAAATCGAACAAACTTTGACATGTGTTGAGGAACAAAGGCTCGAATGCCCCCTCATTTATTGTACTTCCATGTACTCAAATCGACATGAAATAAATTCAAGTTCGATTGATGTGTTATGTTACTCCAAAAGTGACATCAAATCCCCATGGACTCCAAAAGATGGAATAATCTAAATAAATCATTTAAATAATTTTCAAACTTAATCAAATAATTAAATCTGATTAAATCAAATCAAATAATTAAATCTGATTAAATGAAAACAAATAAGTAAATTTGATTAAATCAAATCAAATAATTACTTATTTATTAACAAAAATGCCATCATAATCAAATCAAATTCATGCCATAAAATCATACATAAAAATGACTACAAATGGTTACAAAACATGTTAAGTTTGAATCCAACTTAACTATGAAAAATTAAATCAACCTAAATGGATAATGCTACTTAATTAAATAAGTATGCATACCAAAATTCAAATCAAATAAATGATCAAAATGTTAATAAAATATTAACATAACCCAATCAAAATTATGTCATTAAATAATGCATAAAAAATGCCAACCAATGACTACAAAAACAAGTTATGTCGGATTAAAATCAACCAAAAAAAATTAGAGTGATCAATATTATTAAGAACAAATCTTAATAATAATAATAAATTCACTTAAATCAAGCAAAAAATGCTAACAAACACACTAAAAAATGAAAATTAATTCCTACAAACAAATAAAAAAAAGGAGATCAACTCAAAATTGTCTAAGTCAACAAATGACCAAAGACATAAACAAAACAAATCAAATCAAATCAAATCTTAAATCAAGAAGAAAATCAATGAACCCAAACTTAAAAGTTTGAATTAAGTTCAACCAAATTCCATCTCATAAGGCCATGGGGATATGTCTTCCAGCTTTGTGTTTATGTGGATGAATGACTTCCGTTCAATATGTTGCTGTGACGGTCAATCAAGGGTATTCGAGTGTTCGCTCGATGTAATTAACACCGGAATATCGCAAGTCCGGTGGAGAGAGGTCAAAATTTATTTTCAAAGAACTCAGATAACCTCATAAATTAAATTGTGGTTCAGATCATCTAAGTGGTGGGTGATACCCATGTCGGCACTTAGCAAATCTGTGGAACCATCGGTGTTCCTATAAAATAATACCACATCAAATTAGCTAATACTCCTATGAATACCACATATTTTCATAGTAGTCAATGCTAGCCTAAAGCAAAAAGAATTTTCTAAAAAAGGGAATTCTGACGAGAGAAAAAAATTCGAGGTTCCAACCGATCCCATAAGTCATTGTTTGACATCACATGTCCAAAACAATTTGTAACCAGAAAAAAGAAACACTGTCGAGAGTATAATAAAGCATCAGTTCATCAATCAAAGCATGATGTGGCCTGGAGGACTACGGACCACAGAGACCAAAACTCACTACGATTTTAAACCCATAAATAAACACTTGGATTTCACTTATTAAATGCAAGTCTAAAAAGGTTCTAACATAGTAAAATTCTATACATATTGGTTTAGCGGATATATTTTTTGTCTAGCATATAGCTATGTTTATACAATATTTATTTTCTATGGTAGTCTCTTTTTGAAGTTTTGCTTTCTGAAGTTATCATAGGCTGTTGAGGTGGCACCTAGACAATGACGTGAGAGATGAATGGCTGCCTCTCGTCTCTTCCCAGTTTATTACTTTTTTAGCCTTGAAAATGTTAAAATGAATCAAACTTATAATAACTTCATTGACTTGTTTTAAATGATTTTAGACTAACAATTGATCAGATTAGTAATTTTCAGGTGCAGCATACTCTAATTTGCCATATTTACTAATATAATTATATGAATTTTACATCCATTACTAATTTCAGTATTAAATGCTTGATCAGCAATGTGGCAGGTGGTTGAGGCGAGGTGCTCCTTTTCTTACCTCAACCACCACTCGCCTCTGAGTAAAATAGGTGATGAAACCTTTGAGCATCGCAGATCATCTTGTTCATTTCTCTGTTGCACCCATCTCATGCCTTTCCATTCTGATGATTTCCACAGTGGTGGTCCTTTGCTAGATTCGAAAGGAAATTTGATAGGGATTAACACAGCTATATTTACTCAGACAGGTATGGTTCCTTCCTGCAATGTCAATAAGGTCAAAGATTTTAGGCATAAGCTGGTTCTTTTGACACATCCCACATATTTTGTTAATTTTACTTGGAATCACCTTTCATAAGTTATTTTCTCTCCATTGGTGGCTGCTATTGAACACATGATAAGGCTAGGGTCAATCTGGTTCTGCAGGCCATAAGGTGATATGGGACAACTTCTGTCAGAATCAGCCAATCTAGATCATGTAATAGAAAAAGGTCTCTTGATCCAACCAGATAAAATGATAGAAATGCATGATATGTTATGTAATAAAGCATGTAGAGCTAGATAATGAGAATGAAAATAGCTAATATTCAAATTATGTCCAAAACAAAATGAAGAAAAAGTTTTTCACCATCCTGCTAAACCTGCCTGTCCAATTTGAAGTTGGTGGAGAGTATCTAATTGTGGCATACCCTTTCTGATGTCTGAATCACACTGAAGTTGGACTTAGTGGAGCTGGTATCAGCTGACTCCTGGCTAATTCCCCCTTAACACTGAATCAGGCATATTAGCAGATCTGTTCCAGGTCAACCTTGGCCGATCCATGGTCTGACTATCATACATTCCTTGAACATGATCTTTGGTTGGGGCTGCACTGCTGTCAATATGTTCAAGCGCTTGTACTCTCTTTTATTCATGTTGCTATATATTTTTACTGTTTCTGGAAAATTAGACCGATGCTGTGCTAGGGCTCTACCTCCAGACAAAAAAAAGCAACCATTTTGACAACTGAACTATAGAGGAGCCACTAGTCTAGTTTGGATCTTATGCAGCTGAATGCAGAATGCTTCATTCTGTCTGTTGTCCCTCGAGGAAGTAGAAACCATAGGTCAACAAATTAGTGCAGTTTGGTTGTAAATATTATTATTTGACAACCGCAGGTGAGAAATCCTTGTCAAGTTAATCATAAACTGAAACTTCTGGCACCTTAAGATACAGCTAGAAATAGGTGCCTTGGTGCCAAGGTGTTCTCAGAGAGCTTAGGCGGTAAGTATCATGGCTTGTTGAGTTGGGACCCTGGCCTAACATGGTATGTTTTCTAGCTGACCAGCCTGGTCCCGGCCCCGGGTCCCCGACCCGGCATTGGATCTGGGCCATGGGTCATGCAACCTGGTGTGGAGTTGTGAGACCCCATGCCCCCGTTGGGATCCTGTTCAACCAGGTTGCCCAATGGCTAGCTTAATGGCAGGACTTTTAGCGCCCCCAAGGACCAAGGCCTATTGGGGACCTACTTCGTTCATAGCTCGCAGCCAGTCTTCACTGCTTATCCATATTGAACAAGCATTCCTTGCTCTCTTTTTACTATTGATCATGTCTGCTCGATTTGATAATTTTTCGCTAAAAATTGTCTTCTTCGTGCACAACCCTAGGCCTCCTCTTATCCTCATACCTTCTCCACTCATTCTCAACCCATTTATCACTCTAAGAAGTCTCTCTCAAGTATTCAAATAGTGCAATTTCTATCTCTTAAGTGTTTTAGATTGTTGATTTTTCAATTTGTTTCAAGACATTTTAGAGATTAGTTTTTGTTGAATTGTGTTACTAACCCATTTTTTTAAGTGTTATCTTTTTCTTTTTAATCTTTCTTTAAGACACCTTTAAACTGTGTCACTCAAACTTCTAGTGTGACTCAGAACTATCCGACTTGGCTAGATTGTAATTTGATATCCATGGTGGAATGAAAGTTTAATGTAAGTAGTGTGAAAATAATGCATGGGAGAATTTACCAATTTGCAGGGATGAAAGGCATTGTGTTTTTGTGCACACAGATTCCACCCGAGATATTAGCTCAATTTCGTAAATATTTAACTCTATGGAACATGCAAAGGAAGCAACATAGCGGCATAAAGATACCATTCGAGAAGTGAAAGCGAATGCGGATGTGGAAGAGGATTGAACAATGAGCAAGAAGAGAAGATCCATGACTTCACAAGAGATGATGACCTAAGAGTTAGTCCCATAGATCCCGTAATCACACTCGCATGGCAAAGGCAAGTTACAATCACAACGACAATGACGAATTTGTCGATCTATAATGAAAAGATTGGGCGGACGCAAGGTTCGCCATCTCGGATCTCGGCTTCGTCTCGGGAGGGTGAAAGAGAAGAGATCTCGGAGAGATCTCGGAAAAATCTCGGGAGATCGGATCTCGGATTCTCGGATCAAAATGTATATATGTATGAAACATAACATAATATCTTATAAAGATAGGAGTACATCAATGAATTTACATGAAAATATATAACACATTTATACATCAATTGTGTGAATGAACAATTACAAAGTACTCTTAATATCAAAAAAATGATCTTTGTGTTTCTAAAAGATTTAATCTTGTATACAATCTTATTTAAATACTAATATGGTATTAAACTTCAGTAGCACATTTTTATCTGCGATAGTATAAGTGATAGTGAGATATATTATTATGTTTACACTATCATAAATGGGGGGCGCGAGTAGTCGCGGATCGACTCGCGCGGTCGTCGCGGGGGTCGGGGGGCGGCGCGCCTTTCGTGGGGTTGTCGGGGGGCAAAGCCCCCGAAAGGAATTTTTTTGGTATATTATGTATAATTTTTTTTGGTATCAGGGGGGCAAAACCCCCCGAAGAAATTATTTTTCAGACTAGGCTACTTGGGGAGAGATCTCGGCAGTCTCGGGTCTCGGCCCCCTTGGCGAGACCGAGATCTCGCGAGATCTCGGCGAGATCTCGCGAGATGGCATTCCATGGGCGGACGACATCAAGATGATTTTTCTTTCGTAGCATGTTGACAAACATTGCAAAGGGGTAATATTACAAAGCGATGATTGACAATATTTCAAACATCTGTAGGGAAATGCTTGGACTGATGCTAAAAGAAATAATAACACTTATATTCTCATGGAATTGGAAGATATGTACCTTTTGAATTTTTTTACAATTCAAATAATGGCTTATTGTAGTTATTTTCTAAGATATAATAACCTTATGTAGCTAATTAGTGGATGAACTATGACAAGGCAATAGGATATGAGGACTTAGCAAACATTGCAATAAGAGTCTTAAGTCAAACTACATTGACTTCAGAATGTGAAAGGAATTGATCTATATTCAACCTTATTTTATACAAAGTCGAGAAATAGGTTGACATCAAGAAGATTGGAATAGTTAACTTATTGTTATTACAACATGAGATTAAATCTGAAGAATTCATAGAGGATGAAAGACAATCATAAAGAGGAATAAAGGTGGAAAGAAGAAGTCATGAGGCGATGAAGTGAGACAGTCACAATACAAAATGAAGATATTGATTTGGACGAAATGAGATAGTCATTATAGAAAGTGAAGACATTGCTTTGGACGAGATCATTGATGAGCAAAATGCATTACAAGTTTGGGTCAATAATCAAGAAGGATTGAACGAACTTGCGTTCCACCTAGAAGATCAAGAATGAGTTAGAGGAGAACTTGGCAACGTACCTTTAGCCAAGAAATTTTAAGTTCTTTCTTCCCTGACAAAGAGGCATGAGACCGGAGAATCTTCTTGCCAAGGTAAGACAAGGATTCCGGAATCGGATTCCGATTCCAGGAATCGGCCGGGAAGAGAATCGATCCCGGATCGGCCCGGAATCGATTTTTTTTTGATTTTTTTTCGTCAAAAAAATTCAAAAAATTCAGAAAAAATTCTTAAAAATAGTAAATGAGTTAGAAAAAAAATTAAAAATAAGATTAGCATTCATCTACAGGACTACATCGAATAAATACTAATGAACTCCAATTGAAGTTAAGTACATATTCCATTGATTCAAAAATCAAAGAGTTGATACATCGTGAAAAAAATTATACATTTACATCATATCAATCTACTACCAATATCTAGGATATAGATATTGGTTTTCCTCCTCTCCCTGCTGTACTTGACGCTCCTCCCTCGTGCTCAGTCTTGTATACTGTCCGGGACCATATCCATATGAAAATAATGCCGATGCCATGCTATCAAGGTCGTATGGATCGGACTGCGGGACGACCGGGACATAAGCAGAGGATGGTGGAGCTAGTGGTGTAATCCACTGCTGGTCAGCCTGACCAAATGCTGGATACTGTGGCTCATGTATATAAGAATCATGTGTATCCGAATCCAGCGTGTAATACGGCTTTGGATGCCGTGAATCAGGAGACTTGGCTGCTGCTGATGGCTGCGTCGCTGGTATGCATTCCTCGTCATCATCACCTGAGGAGTGAGAAGGAGTCTGCGTGCTGTCATCTGGGCTGACAGGACGCCTGACCTCTAGCTTCCTTCTCTTCACCTCTTCAGCCATCTCTGAAGTACCAGAAGGTCCGTAACCCAAAGTTTTTTTCAACTTTGCAAATCCTCCCATTTTTCGTGCAGTCACTTTTGTTTTCGTTTTCCCTGGACTGCGAACGGCCTGGGTAGCGGGGGGTGGGACTAGAGCCGGAGGCCGGGGTTAAAGCCGCAGTGGTCGCTCCATAGCCGCGGGCGAAGAAGGCCCGCCCGAGCTCGAGAAGTAGGTGGAGGTGGAGCTGGAGCATCCTCCTCGGCTTCAACACCATCCAACTCTCCTTCAGCCCGTGCACGATCATCGGGATCAAACTCAGCTGCATGATCCCTGGCTTCCCTCTCCTCTATCAGGAGGCAAGTGCATGCTCCTCATGAAATATCTGATCCATGTCCACCTCCTCGGGTGGTGGTGTGGCGGAGGAATGTTTCTGCTCGTATGGACCACCTGCGAATCGTGCAAATCGCTCCTCACTGATCTTCTGTCGATCCTTGATATTCTTTATGCGCAGCCCTCGTATTTGTAATGACGAGAAGACCGGCTTCTCCACCGGTCCGAGGTCAACATGTTCCTCCTTTTCGTATGTATCGAGTTGAATGTACTCCGGTTCCTCTCACAATGGGAGGAAGCGGTGCTCTCTGGCTGAGTATCCTGATACCGATGGCAGCAAGTGGATTCCATCCACTCCTGGTGTTCACCTGAACCCACCACTCAGCTGCAAGAAAAAAAAAGAAGAGAAAAGGTAAACAATTAGCTCATCATCTTCCATAACTTATATGAAAAGAAAATAAAATTTTCATCAAGCTATTACTATACCAGGTGACATTTTGTCAACTGAAAATTTCAGATCAGCATCTGAGTATATGCCGACCCTCATCTTATACTTCTGCATCTGAAAAATTTATAAAAAAAAACATTAGTTGCCTGGTAAGGCTACTCCAAGGTATTGAATGAACTCTAACTTACTTCTATCTCAGCCTCTATCCTGTCCTGCTGAGATCGGCACAGACGCTGAATAATAGCAAGTGTACCCCGCATCACCTCGTTGTCGTTCACCACCTGTCCTCCATATTGGATGCGGGGGTTCAAAAAATATCTTGCAAGATTTTATTAGATAACATTATGAATAAGAATAAGACAATTATTCAGCAAAAATAATTTTTTAACCAAGTTACCTGCAGCATGGACATCGTAGTGCAAGGTCTTGTCCCATTGGTCATCTATGATCTTCCACCACTTTTTGTAACTTCTGGGATTTTTTTTATTTTCAGCTTTGCCCTGTCCATGGCATCGTACAACGTGCCCATCTGGTCCCTGTCATTTGAGTCTACCAACCTCAAGACAACTACCAGTGGCTCAATGATTGCCAAGTAGTAGGCATTCCTCTCCAAAAACCTCTTGTCAGTGATCTGCTTCTCAGACCTGACAAGAATCTCCAGCTGATCTTTCTTGTCATGCAGGTTGTCCACCATATAGTTATAATACTCCTCGGAGTGTGTGAACCTAACCAATGCATGTCTGTGCCGGTGTAGACTCTCCAACGCAATGAAATTCGTAGCAAATCGAGTCGGACCAGGCCTAACAAGATCGTGCCCTCCTGTGTGTGATCTCATAATATGTAGCAGGCGGGGATGCGAATAAATAAATGATGTGATCGTCTACGCCTGCCTGACACAAGGATCGCGGGATCGGAATCGGAATCGGGATCGGTGGGTACCGATCCGATCCGGATCGGATCGGATCGGATTGGACCGATTCCGACCGATCCAATGGAAGAAAATCGATCCAGAATCGGTAAGCAAAAAAAAAAAAAACGATCCGATTCCGATCCGATCCGATGTTAGACCTATCCGGACCGATTCTGGCCGATTCGGGCCGTTCCTGGCCGATCCGACTGTAATAGCAAAAAATGAAAAAAAATGATTCGATTCCAATTCCGATTCCGATCCCGACCGATTCGGCCGATCCGATTCCGATTCCGATTCCGATCCGATTCCGATCTGATCCCGACCGATCCGGCCGATCCCGACCGATTCTACCGGAACTTTTTTCCGGATCGGTCCTTCAGCCAAGAATCGGATCGGCAATGGCCGATCCGATCCAAGAATCGGCCGATTCCGATCCGGATCGGCCGATTCCGCGATCTATGGCCTGACAAGTGTGGATACACCCTCCTCCTTGCCTATATCCTCTAATATGAGATCAATGGAATGTGCCGCACAGGGCACCCAGAACATGTGCTTCCTCTTCTCCATCAACTTCCTCTTAGCCGCCTTATATGATGGTTCGTTGTCAGTGACAACCTGAACCACATTGTCCTCCTCGATCTCCTCCACCACCGCATCCATCAGAGAAAAAAGGAAGTCGACATTTTTTTTCTTCCCAGAAGCATCTACCGACTTCAAGAATGTTGTCCCCTCAGAACAGTACACCAAGAAGTTTATCATACTCCTCTTGGTGATACCTGTCCACCCATCGCACATAATTGTGCAACTCCTCTCCTTCCACACCAACTTAAAACCATCCATCCACTCCTTCAACTCCTGGACCTCCTCATCCAGCCCAGCGCCGTATATATGTCGGCTGCCCGGGGCTTGCAAACCTGGTCCAGTCTCACCCACGGCATCCACCATCGTCTGGAAGTAGGGGCTGGTGGCTGCATGTGCTGGGATGCCTACATCAAGTTAAAAAAAATTTGGATCAGGGTAAAATTAAGTTTAAGTAAATAAAACACACATAATGTCAATTTTAATTTAAAAAGTGATACCTGCATGTAAAAACCACTTCACAATGTGGCGAACGGCTCTCTTTGCAGCCATTCCTGTTGTCTTCACCCCTTTCATTGCCTGTTTAATCCCCATCTGCCCAGCACTCTGTTTCCTAAATAAATACTCGTCACTCGGTGTAAATCGAGTGCTGGTAGAAGTAGAACGGCGGTATGGTTCCTGTCTCCTGGGGTCAGGCTCTCGGTCCCGGGTAGGGCGAGCCGATGCTGATCGGCCCAAAGCTGGGTCAACTCTGGACCCAGACCCTCCTGCTCCCCTCCTCCTCCTCAGCAAATGCACGCTTGCTAGCGTGCCTAGCACGTCCAAGCTCGGAGTCTGTGGACTCCTCCTCGCTCTCTGGCTTTGGCTCAGCTGGTGCCTTCCCCTTGCCTTTCCCTTTCGAGGTAGGCAAATCGCGGTCCCTCCTCCTCTGGAGTATCTCGTCGTGCAACTCCTCCCTCTGCTCGATCCTAACAGCCCGTTGAGAGGCTCTACCTGTCATGTAGCCTCTCATCTCCTCATTTTTTCCCTCGGCACCTTGTCACATTTCTTTACATTTCCACCTGTTCCGGCAATATGTTGTTTCAGCCGGAACAACCCCCCGTTCATCTCCTTCCCACACCATTTGCACTGTACCCTCTTCCTGACTGGGTCTACCATGTGCCCGTGTTCCCAACCCACGTCGGAAGCACGTGCTGGTGCTGTATCACCTTGATCGGCTATTGCTTATATCTGTAAAAATTGTAAACAATGCACTAAAAATGATTAGATAACATAAAAATTGCTTTAGACGCTGTTCGGGAAGCAGACAGCCCAAGTAACACACCATTCGGTATGTTTAAAGGGTTACGTATTTGCCGGAAATGGTCGTAAATTAACGTACGGGGTATCCGAAATTTTCCCGTACAAAGAACATCCAATCGATGTTCAAACAACTTGAGCGGAGTTGTTCGATCAAAAATCACCGAGTTTAACTCTGCTCGGAGTCGTCGGAAACGTGTAAAAATAGACGTACGGGATATCCGGAATTTTTCCCGTGCAAAATGGACTTAAACGGATAGTTCAGAACTTGGACGGACTTGTTCGGTCGGAAATCACAACGTTTAACGACGCTCGGACTCGTCGGAAACGCGTAAGAATGGACGTACGAAGTTTTCGGCGAAGAAATCTTACCAAAAACCTTATAAAGATCGAAGAAGAGGTTGATTCGAGGCCGATCCGAGCTTGGATCAGCGGAATCCCTTGAAGACGTTGCTTGGAATCGCCGGAATCGCCGGAATCGCCGCCGGAATCGCCGCCGGAATCGTCGGAATCGGTGGAATCCTTGCTGGAATCGCTGGAATCCTTGTGGAATCGGCGCTGGGAGCTGGGATCGACGCCGAAATCGCCTGGGAATCGCCGGATCTCCCTTCTTCCGCCGCGAGATCGACAGAATCGAGTGTCGCGGGTTGATTCCGGCCCTAAAACGGCCGGAATCGGTTCGATTCCCGGTCCAGAATTGAACCGGGAATCGAACTGGTCTAGTTGAGCCGGTCTTCCGGATCGACCGATTCCACAAGGAATCGGTGGAATCGGATCGATTCCGACCGATTCCAAGCGATTCCGACCGATTCCGCGGAATTCTTCCCGGAATCGGTCCTTCCGCATCCACCGATCCGATTTCGGAATCGGTCGGAATCGGACCGATTCTACCGATTCTGCAATCTATGAGGTAAGAAGATACATAGTAAAGGTAAACATGTTGTAACTGATTCATTATATACTGTAGATCAAGAAGCATTTGACAATATCAAAAAGGCACACTGGAACTGAACATTCGAGTTCAATACCAGATGTTAGATGATTTGACTTCGAAGAACATTAGTGATGGAGGGTTCGATAATGAAGGAGTAACCATTACAAGTACATAGAAGTAAGTCAAAATCACAACCTTTATCGATACACTTTACGGCCAAAGAACATTTCATGCATGCCATGCAAGATGAAGATCACGGTGCGCAAACACAAGGTGGAAAAGATACATTGAGGCGGACATCAACACTACACCTTACTATAAATTTTTTACATCCTTTTACATTTTTTTATTTTTTTGCATTTTTCTGAATTTTTTATGTTTTTTATGTTGTAGGTCTGGTTGGACCCGAGTGGATCCGGGTCGCAACCCAGTCTGACTGGGTCAAGTTGGGCCGTGCCGACCTAGACCCAACCCAAGACCTGATCTTCCTTGGTAAGCACCCTACCAAGCGGTTTTTAAGCTGTATAAATTCGACCCTGATTCCTTAAAAATTGTAGATAGATTTTCAGAAGGAATCTAGATTTAGGAGTACACCAAGCTATGGAATGCGGGGTCGCAACCTGGACCCGACCCGGTTGGTTTTTGGGCCAACCGACCCAGTCCCCACCCCCGACCCTGACCTAGTGGATGTTTTAAATTATTATTATTTTTTTTTTATTGTGACCCCGGCCGACCCTTACCCAACCCGAGTTTCGACCCCGGCCGACCCGGGTCGGTTTGGGCCCAACCGACCCAGTCCCGACCCTCAACCCCACCTACCTTGCACCAAGCATTATGACGAACTTGCAATGGAAAGAGACCAAGTGTAGGGAAGGAACCTGGTGACTTATTGAGGCAAATTCCCTTTGATTTTTAGATTTGACACCATAGCAGTAAGATGGCAAGGAAGTAAGAGCACTTATTGGGTACTTGGGTTTTGGATGGTAGTGGGGGAAGATAAAGTGCATACTTGATAAGAGCTCCCTACCTACTTTCTTTTCTCCATTTTTATAGTGCTCTGTAAATAGGGGTGTGTTGGCACGCAAAATTTCTCTTGAGAGAATGAAAGGGACAACAGGCTGATGGCAAGTAAGACATTCAAAGATATCATTGTTATGGAGGACGTAGCCAATTTATGCAAACTGAGTTCCAAATGGTGATTCTCAAGGGCTTGAAACTCATTGGAGGTTGACAAGCCGGACATAAAGCCTCCTATTATAGTAGTCTGGCATATTCCTGAGGTCAACCGGTCTTGCAGCTCCTGAACATCACAGAAATCAGCCTCTTCCATATTTGTAGTCATGGGACCATTAGCAGCCTTGTCGAGTATAGTGTTCAGCATCATTTTAATCAAAAGAAAAAGAGAGAAAATAGATCAACCGATAGGGGGATGTCCATTTTACATCATAAACATAGCCTTGCACAGAACGACGTGTGACTGGAAAGAGGGGGTCGTGTAGTTGTGAAATACCTCTAGTGAAGAGGGGGAATGACCTACCCCAACCTAGTGCATGATGGGATAACCGGAGCGTTTGGCATCTAAAAGAAGTAAAAATTCATTACGTAGATGACTCAGCTCAATCGCATAGCAAACAGGGTTGGAATATTCATGGACGTGATAGAGATAGCAAGCGGAGGCCATACCGGAGGACACTGGGAGACTGGGAGAAGCAAAAATGGCAGGTGTTGGTGGCGTAATCGACCCGTGGTCGAATCCTGCATGGGGTCGAAGCTTTCCGATGTCGGAAATCCTGCAAAGATGGCAAACTTCCGAAATCAATCTCTCTGTTTTCAATTCGAAGTTGGAAGTCATCTTCGGAAGGCTTCTCGATGGCAGAAGCCTATATAAGCCTCGCCAAGGCTATGGTGGAAAAAATGAGCAAAAAGAGGAGAGAACCGGAAGGAGTGACAAGAGAGAGACAACTATCGAGAGAGAGGATCGGAAGAGGGGGGAAGAGATAGAGCGGCAGAGATCGAGAGAGAGAAGGCTAGAGAGAAAAAAGGATCCGAGAGAGGGAGAAGAAAGTACTGGTGAGTCCTTCTTTGGATTCCGGTTGCGCCGGCGGAGATTTCTTCCTCCGGCAGTGTCGTTGGGTTTGCCTTATCCTCCCTACGGTGCCAGCAGGTCGGTATTCATTCTCCAGGTTGTCGACGCCAACTCTTCCACCGTCAATGTCTACCGCCTAGAGTCCTGTTGTCGAAGGCTTCACTGACGTGTCCTTCCGCTGCGATCAACAACCTCTGACTGGTTCTCTTGTGCAAGCGCTAGAGTTGCTGCTTGTTTGAGGAGTCGCCAAAGCCCTTCAAGCCAAGTAGTGTGTCCGCAATGGCTTGTGAACGACAAGGAGAGTCCAGGTATCATTGGTGAGACCCCTAACCGCCGGCGTTCCCCTTTTCTCGCTGCCGTTGAGGTCTTTGATCGCTGTCGCATCGTCGGGACTGGAGGTTGCGGTGCAGGCACCCGGAAAGGGTTCCTAGGTGGCTCCTTGGATGCCGTCAAGGCTGAGTGCCTCCGGTGCCGCGAGGGTACGCGGTCGAAGGGTGTTAGCCTCGTGCGGGGCCCACCCATTAAAGGTTGTCAAAAAAAAACGGAGGAAGGAAGGGGGAGGCCTCGCCGGGTCGATTCGGCCGTGTTTGACGCCATGACAGGCTGCCGCGGGATCTGTTGACCCGCTGGTCAACTCCGAGCGGGGCCCACTAGATGGAAGCATCCAAAAAAAAGAGGGAGCCCCGCTGGGCAATTGAAGGCCAGCAATGAGATCCATTGGGTCCGTCTAGTGGGCTTAATGCCTTGTTCTATAGGGTCCAGTGGCCAATAAAAAAACTTTTAAAATGAACAATCAATTGAAATCTAAATAAAAAATCTACTAATTAATTTAAACAAACTGAGACGAGCATTGGGCCAGCTTTCGAGTCCGTCCCATGGTCTCGGCATAACATAAAAGAATTTTAAAATAAATGAGAAACTAATAGGCCGCTTAAAACACGCCTCTTGACCTGCAATTAACAAAAAAATAATAAAACAGACAATAAATAGAAATCTAAATGAAAATTCATCAATAAAATACACAAAATAAGGCGAGCATCTGGCTGACTAAAAATCTACCACATGGTCTTGCCTAAGCTTAAAACAATTCTAAAATAAGGGAAACTAATGGGTTGGCTTTAAGCACGCCTCTTGACCCTTCTTAAGGTAGGCATCAAACGGTCTATCAAAAGACCCCAATGTCTTACCACAGCGATAGGTGATTCATTCACCAAATGATGAAGGTGTCAAATTGTCAATGATCAACATGAGCTATTTCTCCACATGCCTATCAAAGGCTGGAGCGTGCTCAATTTCAAATTGATGAAACAAGTTTTACAATGCCTATCAAAGGTCATAGGATCCAGACTAATGGGAATTATGGCATTCCTGCCTTCCCACACATGAATTTGAAATTTGAGTCAGACAATACAGTGATATGACTCATTCACATGTGATGTTATGGGGAGCTATAACGGCCCTGTGGACTTGGAACAATGCAAATGTCACTATTGGAATTAAATAAAATATGGTCATCTTCAAATCTAAAACTCCCAAAATCCGAAAAGGTATAATTCAGAAATCCCAAGGTCTTAAAGGTCTGCAATCAAATTTTTTTTCCAGAACATAAAGATCCGTAGAAGTCAAAATAAAAAAAAAAACAAAAAGTTGAAATGCAGAATCCGGAATCAATTGAAATCTGAAAATACCGAGAGCTGGAGATCTGAAATTCATGCAGGTTGACATTTAAGGGGGGCGAGAACAAGTCAGACACCAAACAGGAGCAAGCAAAATTTAAACTTAAGATGAGTAATTCGAATAAACAAGGTGGCTGGTGTTGGATTAATGAAGGAGGCTTTTAGGGCAGTGTATCTACAGGCAGTTTAGATTAAAATCTGAGCAAGATCACATCAAATTCCCCAAGGGGCGGAGGAAAGGGTTTTATGAGCAAAGGATTCTCTTACAGGGAAAATTAAGGTTCATATCATCGGATGCAGAGAGACCCAGGTCCTCAGAGACATACTCCGAGCAAAGAAATTCCCAGTCAAGGCATTCTCAAGTTCACAAACAGAATTCCAATTGACTAATCAAGAGATGATAATGTTAAATGGATTTTCAATCGTAGATGAGAGCTCCAAGTTGGGATAAGATAAGTTAATCAAATACAAACCAAGTCTTAAAGCTAAGAATTGAACCGAATCAAATGTTCATACCAAATATAAAACGAACTCCAAGACGAGTTTAAACTGATTAAATCATTCAAATCAAATGACATCAAATCCTAATCAATTCTTGAATCGAATCAAGTTGAACCTGGATAATTTACAGATCATTAAAATAAACATAAATCAATTTCAAACAAACTCCAAAATGAAAATCACAACCCGTCAAACATCAAACCCAAATCAAAACTCAAACAAACTTGAAATTCATGCAACCTGAAATCTTAAAATCCTAAAATCTGGAGAGATCATATAAACCCAAATTGAGTCATTCAAACGAAAGGATATCAAGAGGCCAAGTTAAGTTGACTTGAATCAAACTCCAAATGATGTTAAAATCATGGTTCGCCGGGTCGCGACCCGGGTCACGACCCGGACCCGACCGGGTCGGTTTTGGGGCCGACCGACCCGATCGCGACCCCAAGACCCCGACCCCATTTTGAATTTTTTTTTATTATTTTTTGCGACCCGGGCCGACCCCGTCCCGACCCGGGTCGCGACCCCGGCCGACCCGGGTCGGTTTGGCCCCAAACCGACCCGGTCCCGACTCCCGACCCCACCTTCCTTGGTTAAAATCTTAACCAAATCTTAATCATACCAAACCCAATCCTAACATACATCTAAATCAAAATGTCAATCAAAGCCTTAATCCAGGTCTCAAACAGATCATTAAAATCAACCCAAACCAAAAATTCCAAAGATGAAAAACCACAAACCATAAACTCAGTCAAATCCACAAACAGAATCTAAACTGAGCAAAACATAATAACATCAAGCTCAAATAAAAGAGACATCCTGTCTTAATTAGATTCAAATTAAATCTGAAAATGAATCTTGAACCACAGACTAAATTAAATCCTGCAAAAATGAATTCAAATTAACCAAAAATCCAATTAAATAAAAAGAACTACACATCTAAAGATAAAATCTCAATCAGGTTCTAAAACAAAAAAATCAAATTTGAATTTAATCACAACAGATGCCAACCAAATCCAAACTAAACCATTCAAAAGACTTTAATCAACCCAAACTAAGATATTAACCGAATTTTGATCAACTCAAGTCTGGCCAACCATCAAGCTCAAAACATAACTTAATTAAATCTACAAACAGAATCTGCATTAAGCAAAAACAGCTTTGAAATCAACTCAAATTAATTCTCAAGCAAATTTCAAAAATGGAAGTCATAACTCACAAAAAAAACCAAAATCTTCAAACAAAAATCAAATCAGATTTCCTAAATCAAATCCAATTTCTCAAACTAAACCCAAATCAATCTTAATCAACAAATTTAAATCTCCCAAATAAATTCAAACCAAATTCAACTCAATTTTAGCCAACAAATTTAATTCAAACCAATCAAACTAATTTAAATCAATCAAATCAATTTCTCAAACAAATCCAAGCCAAACAAATTTTTAAAACACACTAAGTGTTTGCATTCCATCAAGTTCATGGGGCCGTTGTTCCTATGTGTGTGTTTATTTTTGTGGATGTATGTTTTTTATTCCATGAATTGCTATGACGGAAAATCAAGAGTATTTGAGTATTCTCGATGTATGTAACATCAGATTTTCGTACCATCTGATGGAGAGAGATCAAAAACAAAATTTTAAAGAATCTAACAACCTCAACATATATTTTTATACATATCATTGACCTAGCTAATACTTTTATGGAATATCACTTATTTTTCTAAGAAGCCAATGCTAAGTCAAATAAAAATCAAATTGGAAAATGAATTTCCAAATTTCCAAATGTTTAAATTTTGAGGTTACATCAGGGTGGTAAGATCATAGCACTAAGTATCATTTTTTGGTGCAAAGGTGCACCTTGCGAACCGAAGGCATCATTCTGTTAACTGTTTGCTGTCATCCATGTGTACCTGCATCATTATTTATCATATCATGGTCAATCTACCAAGTATTGAAATGTGGCATCCATCTTCTAATTGCAGGCACATCAGCAGGAGTAGGGTTTGCCATTCCATCTTCAACTGTACATAGGATAATTCCACAGCTGATCCAGTTTGGTAAAGTGAGTTTGCTTTTTCTTACCTTTTCATACTTCTCCTTGCAAGTGTTCATCAACTACTGCATTTCAGTTTCTTAACTCCAGTTAATTTCTCCTTTTTAGTGGATTTGTTTCTTTGCTAAACATGGAAACTTGGACCCATTTCTTTGCTTTCTGTTTGGTTGACATCTTTGCATTTTTCTCAAATGTTGCCATCTGTTTTTGTGATCTCCCCGGGACCCTTTTGTGCATCTGGTGGGAACCCGTACTTGTGTCATCCAGTTATATGCTGCAAAGGCACTTGAGAATAGCAGGCTTTTACTCTATAAAACTCAAGTGCAACCCGATCATATTAGGAATCTGGACCTTAGACATGATTTTCAGGATTCCTTTGGGTTCGCATAGCCATCGAACTTCAAAAGTCACATAAAATAATTATCATGTGGCATACAATTTTTGTTAGTGATGCCTGATGGTACCTTGTCGGATCTGTACTAAATTTGTTGGGATGGCCACCTCTAAATTTGAAGCTAAAGTCACTTGTTGAAGAGGGTGTTGCAGAAGATTGGTTACAATCTCGGGTAGCAACAAGTGGCCTCACAAAATTTTTAATGGGGCTGCTAACATGAGATATATTTAGTATTCTAGTGATAACTAGTGAGTGATGAAGAACCTGGGAGGGAAGCTGCTGTGATGTTCAGGCAGGGTGCTTGACCTACATGTTTAGGCAATATTCAGAAGCCAATCACAGATCTCATTCATTATGAAAATAGAAGCACCAGATTATTTTTTTCAAAGTTCAGATAAGAGGTTTGCTATGTGACAACATGCCTCTCAAAATCTTGGAGATTCCTGGATTATTTCTCATGTTCTTGTAAAGTGATTACATTCTTCAGCTTCCCTTGGATTTCTGATGGAACCCTGCAATGCCATCTTCTTGCACTTCTAGCCCTATTTTCATCTATCCACCACTTCTGGAAGTAGTTCTGGAAGGCCGACTGTCCATCTGCTCTTATGAGCGCGAAAAACAATGGCTACATCTTTGCCCTTACATTCACAGGATCACCAGCTCGATGGCGTATCGAAATGTTGGAAATATGGACTCAGGGACCAGATCAGTGCATATGCAAAGCGGTGAGTGACGTGGGAAAATCACAGTATGCCTATCAACAACAAAGTGATAAAACAAAGGTCTTCTGCTTCCATAGAGGCAAAGATGCTCTGATTCCGTAGAAGCCAAGCTTAGGGTGACATCACCTTTGCACTGATGGGCTGATGGATGTGCTTGCCTTCTTTCTCCAATGAGGTCCGGACGATCATTATTCAAATATCCAGGAACCTCAGCAGAATGGTGACTTGAAGAACTAGGCCATTCTCGGTGGCTGAGCTTCATAGGCTTTTTTCCTCCTCCAGATTAAAATGAAACCTGATTGTCCAGGTTTCAAGGAAGAAAAAAATAAAATTGAGTGAAATAAAAAGATAGGAGACGGTAGCATTCTGATATAAAATATGCTGACTTGGATAATAACAATAAGCCCTCTTAACATTATGAATATCAATGACAAGTTATTAATAAAGGTGACGCATGTTCAAATGATAATAACAGCAATGATAATTAAAGGGCTTAAAATGACAGACATTTTGATAAGTAACGTGAATAAATTAGTCAAACAAATAAGCCAATAATATTACAAACCAAATACAACATAAAATAAAAGGCCTTTCTTTTAAAAAATAAGTAAAGATGATGATAAAAAATGCAATAAAAAAGCAACCAAATAAAAGCGGATGATAATAACATCCATATGAGGGACATGCTCAAATAAAAACAATCAATAATATAAAGCATCCATTCATGTGAGATGGTTTGTTGCATCTGTACGATGGTAACTTCATTGCGTTTTATGGCACGCTATGGTGGTTCGTGCAATCAACAATCTAACACTGAATTCATTTGATAGGATGAGATTTAATATTTATACCATATACCTTAAATAATCACTTCAAAAAATTGATCATTTCTAATCTATCAATTTTCAAGGTTCTCACAGGCACTTCAGTACAAATTGTGCCATGTAAATTAGTCTGTCCTAAGGTACTATTGGGTTGGATCAACAAAATTCTTGTGTTACTTTTTGGTTCTTGCTGTTAGCAGGTAATATGTTTTGTCTTAGAACAGTTGAGCCATGGTGCTTGAGCAGTAGATACACTGCAATTTTTAGACCACTGCATTTCAATTTGGATGATATCCTACTGCTAAGGTGCTTGTGATGTGGGAAACTGAATCCTCTTTTTTAACCTGTCAATGCCAGGTTGTACGTGCCGGCCTAAATGTAGAGGTAGCTTCAGACCTTATTGCCAACCAACTCAACGTTCGAAATGGGGCTCTAGTTTTGCAGGTACTTGTTTGTTATTATCCGAATAATCTAGGTATGCTCCTTGAGGATGAAATCTTCATCTGTTCAATAATAACAATGCAATTGCTATTTTTTCTTCCTCTCAAATTTCTGGCTGAAGGTTCCCGAAGGTAGTCTTGCAGCAAAAGCAGGATTGCTTCCAACAACAAGGGGTTTTGCTGGCAACATAGTTCTTGGGGACATCATTGTTAGGGTCGATGATAAACCTGTAAGTGTCTCTAATCTGCGTCAGCTTGTCCTTTCTTTACGATATCCTAAAGCATAATTAAGTGTCATTTGGTGTGTTGTAAGTGATAGGTTTTGTAATCATCCGTTTTTGAATTACTCATAAATTTCAAATTTTTGGTAGTATAAGGGTGAAAACTGAAACCCAAGAAACGAGCTGGCACTGATTTTACATCATCTGAAAGTTGAGAAAAATGTTAAAATCTGGCCAGTTCTATTTGAGTGGAAATTCTGGCACAAACTGTTATTGGTGTACTTCTAATATTTGCTCTTGTTGATCAGGTTAGGAGCAAAGCAGAATTATCCAAGGTCTTAGACAATTACAATGTTGGGGATAAAATTGTGGCAGAAGTCCGGAGGGGCAATGAGGAACTGGAATTGCCACTCATTTTGGAGGATACAAGGTCCAGCTAGAAGTAGATTTCTGGCTGGAGGTGCCTTAAAAATGACAAGCATACGGTTCTCTTCTAGTTTATCCAGATGAGTGTTCTTCAGGGACAAGAAAGATGGGGTATATTGTTGATCAGGAAATCATGCTGCGATCTCTGCATGAAACGCTCAGATTATTCGATCAGGTTGTTGCTTCGATCTGTGTAGGCTTTTGGAAAACACACGGATGATTAATACTTGCTTCTAGAGCAAGGAGCACCCGGCATTACCGTGGATTTAGTGTATGTACCTCCAATTTTTATCCTCTTTCATTGCTCCAAACTTATCCAGTTTGCCGTAAAATGCAGATGCTTATTCTTTGCAGGGGTCGCTTCAGAAGCCTGGGCTGTCTGTGAGCACTTTACATGGCTATTTTTTTTTCTTTTGCTTTTCACCAAAAAAGTAACTCATATTGTCGTATCATCACTAGACTGAGATAGAAATCAATATATTGGAATTAGGAGAACGTCTTGATTACTTAAAAATCCCTGCATAAGCAAGTAATCGTCGTTGCTGTAGGCCCTTTTCCACCACATCAACTTCAGCCGACGTGCTGGGAAGAATCTCCGCCACATCAAGAGTCATAATGATGGAAATGGTACGAACGGGACATAATGTTTTTTTTTTTTTGAACATGGCCCAACGGCCCCGACACTCACCGCGCACGCGGGTGGCGAGGGATCGAGCCCTCTCGATCCCCACTAGTCACCCCCCCGGGGGGTGCCCGGCTCGCAGCTGTCGGGAGGCGAACCCCGCCCTGCTCCCCCAAGAGCAAGGTTGATGCCAGCCGAGTCATACTCGATCGGCGGGGCATAATGTTAATTGGTCGATATAAAATAGAGTCTGGTTTCTCTCGGGCGAGCGATGACAGGATCAATGGCCTCCTCCCGGGACTAGATACTGGAGGGGGCTGCCCATTGGCTTGCAGGGCTGGAGCGCCACCCGCCCGAGGGTAACCCGACTGCTCATGAGTGGCCGTGAAAGAGAAACTAATTAAGAAAACTGCTTCCCTCCCTTCATCCGCTCCTCAGCAAATCTCTCTATGCATAAGATGGCTGGCAGTTAACGAGTAAGGAGCCAAAAGCAAGCGTGCGATTAAGATTTGGATTTGGGTTTCATGAGATCATTACCCGTTATCATGCCGGGTAGGTCTGTGTTCCTCTTGATCTGCATCTGACCTCAAGCGGGAAACTGGACGATAGAATTAGCACAAAGATTAGATTTTTTCTTTCTTAACTTGACTGATTGACTATCGGTCTGGGTGGGCGGCCATTTCCGCAGCTTCCGGAGGCAAGGGTTTGAACTCAATCGGGCATGAGATGGCACGCCGCGTAGCACAGCCGGGCAGGCACTTTTGCTTTAAAACCAAAGCATGCCCTTCTCCCTCTCCGGTCCGGGGTGACCTTTGGACCATGACCGCGACCGGCCTGACCCTTGTCTTCGGGTCCTTGGCTCCCTCGTCGGAACACCAGGTTTTCCTCAAAGCGCTTCAAGAATTCTGGGCGTGGCGTGTTAACCACTTGTCCGGTTTTGTGAAAACTGGGGTGGGTGTCCTCTCTTGCTTTTACTGAGGGGTAAAAGCCAAAGACAGAGCAAGAAGGGTGGGGACTGGGCCGGGGTGGTAGGAAAGCTCTGTACTGCACAGACGAACGAGGATGGGTAAAGCAAGGAGCTTGTGATGGGCGCCGAGGTGTTTCATTCCAAGCCTGCAAATCCGAGGGCTGGGAGTATTTTGGGTGCATCAGCATGCAAAAGCCATAAAGAAAGCGCAGTTAGCACAGGAAACCAAGTACTGCTGTTATTTTTGGGCCGTTCCTTCAAAGTGTTTTTTTTTTTTTTTGATGTCTAAAGCAGAGAAGAATGCCAAAGAAAGGCATAAAGCAAGCAATGGGTCGGATAGGGAGGGGCACCTCCTTGATCACCCACAGCACTTGCCCTTCAGGTTTCTTGCTTGTGTAGGAGGAGAAGAGAAACAATGGGAAGATTCTTGGCTTCCCGAGGATGGTGTTCCTTCCAACCTCTTTATTCATGCCTGTCAGAAGAGAACCTTCCAAAACAGCCAAAGATTTGCAGGCATATGATTGGAGTGTATCCAAAATTCTCTGGGTGTTTTGGGGCCGCATCCCTCCTCTGTCCTGGCTTCATGCTTTCTAGATCAGAAGAAGGAGATACATAGATACTGGGTGGGCAAGTGCAGCTACCAGGAGGAGGAGGAGGAGGAGCCTTGTATCTGACAAGTAGGAGACAGAGACGACCGTGAACCGAGCTTCTATATCCTTGTTTTTTTATTTTCCAACCCCTCTGGTCCAACCAATTGCAGAAGCAGCACAACATGTCGCTTACTGGCCGGGTTCTGTTCCTTGTAATGCTGGTAGGCCTCCTGGCTGCTCAAGCAGAAAGAGCCACCGGCCTGAGAAGTGTAGTAGGCTATGTTCCCAGGAGGAAGGAGGAGGCCGGTGGAGCCGGGGGGAGCGGGCATTCAAGGCAGGAGGATGTTGAAGTCGTCGTGCGGCTGGCTCCGGCGCCCCTCTCCACCGATCTTAACCGGACCAGCAAGCGCAGGGTTCCGAGAGGGTCCGACCCCATCCACAACAGGTGCTAACTCTTGCTCCCCTGATGTGCTCCAAAGAAGATCAGGAAGATAATCTATTGCACCAGGGCAAGCAATTCTCTGGCTGATTAATTCTCTGGCTGATCTTATAGAGATTAGAGCTTTAGTTCCCTGCTTCTCTTTTTCTCCTCACAGTCTGTTTGTTGGCCTTGTTTTTGCGTGATCTTGTTTGCAATAGCGCGCTGTGGAGAGAGAGAGAGAGAGAGAGAACCTGCCTAGTTGTAATCTTTATGTTTGGTTACTGAAGAACGATGGAGCTGATATCCACAAGGATCAGATATCTGTTGTAGCGTTCAAACATCTTGGTGGATGATGTCATGTAGATGCTCAAATGAGCCTAGTTGAGCTGATCGAGTACCATACTGCTTTAACCCCGCTTGCTTAGTTATATTTGAGCTCAAACTCTGACACCATACTTGAAGAGCATATTCAACTATTATTGGAGCTCAAGAGCTCCAGATGTTTGAATCTGGCTCGTCGGTCTGCTCATTTGTTTGATCATATGCCTAGTTCAATCTAAACTCGATCATGATGCTCAAAACTTGATCTCAGTTGGAAGTCATCTATGAAATCCGAATTTAAACTCAAACTCGAGTCAAACCCTCATATTAAGTTCGACTTCAACTTTTTTAATATGGTGAATCTACACTACATAACTATTAGTGCTCTTAATTTATTTATTAAAAATGTTTAACTAAATAATTAATTGACTAATTAAATGAGCTGCTCGCATGTGCTCACGCTCAGCTATTTAACAAGTATAAGTTTTTTTTTCTTCTGTCTCCAAACATTTATACTCATTTAACATGATAAACAAGTTGAGTCAAATTTTTATAGGGTGGAGACTTCACCGGGAAAAAAAAATAGAAGACAGCTACCCACAACAACAACGTGCAAGGGCCCATGGTCGAACATAATGAGGCCCATCAGAGTAGGGCTGCTTATGATTCGATTTGGTTTAATTTTTGAGTTTTTTTTTATCAAATCAAACCAAATTAAGTTAAGTTGGTTTGATTTGATTTGGTATGGCTTAAATCGTATTTATTATAATATAGTATATATGTATATCATTTTATTCAATTTATTTTAAACCGTATTTTATCGAAGTTTTAGTGTATATATTTTATTAATGTCATCTTAAAAATGGTAGAAATAAATTTATTTTTATTATAATATATATACATATTTTTAATATATCTAAATTAAAATATATATTTACTATAATTTGAATTATTTGATTTACTGATTTAGTTTAGAATGAAGAGTCTTATAACCTAAACCAAACGGACGAAAAATTCGATAAAACTTACTTTCTTAGGAAGTTACGAATCAAGACATTCCTTTCGGTGTGCATGGTTGGATTTTTACTTTTTTTTTTTCAACCGAATGAAACCGACTTAGGTTCCCAAAGTTAACATCAAAATTAATTAAATATTAAAAACAACTAATTGTTCGCACAGATAAATCTGCTTTTAATTATAAATAAGTAAAATAAATATTATTTTAGTATAGAGTTATATGAATATTGATTTTATCAATAATATAATATTTGTTTTACAACGCTTAAGATAAATATTATTCGGTTTCACGATGTGAACCACACCCCAGGTCCTCAGAGTGCACGGATGTGATGCGACAATAAAGAAAGAAAGAGTGATGTTTGACGACAAGACCCACGGAGCCATATATATGTTCCTCTTCCCGATTGATACGAGGAGGAAATACGAAGGCTTTCAAAAGCTCCACTCTCTTCCTTCCTGAGAGAAAACATGGAAGATAAAGGTGCTACACTAGTGCTCAATCAAAGCAGCGGCAGCGGTAGAAGAAAGGAACCTAGCTAGGTAGAACATGAGAGAGAGAGAGAGAGGGGGGGGGGGAGGGAAGAGGTTCTTCGGTAGTTCAGGGGCACTTGGGGCCACCCCTCTTGGTCTTCCAGTTGTTGTAGCAGGGGCAGACGCCCTTGTTGCCGTAGTTGCCCGGCGGCACGCACAGGCACTTGTTGCAGCACTTGTTGCAGAAGAAGAGGCACGGCTTCTTGTACTGGGTCCGTCCGCATCTTCTCGAGCATTCAGGTGAGCATTCTGGGATAGAATCAACATAATGTATATGCATGTGTATGTTTGTATGTATGATACCCACAACAACACCTAGAGCTAGAGATCTCTCTTTATATGCCACACATATCGTGTATATATATATATGTAAACACACCACGAGAGAGATGTGTGTGTGTGTGTGTGAGAGAGAGAGAGAGAGAGAGCTTACGGTATGGTTTGAGGCTTCCCTGTCCATACCCTCTAGCCTGTAACGAATTAGTGTGTAATTAGTCCGCGGCCATTTTTGTTCAAGACTCAGAGGGCATGTGTGGTACAAGATTTGGGGACAAACCCGCTTTAATTATCCCCTAAAATTTGGGGGGGAAAACCAAGCTAGCTTATCCCCAAATTTAATTACAATCTTGTATCAAAAACAGCCCCGAACCGAAGAGAATATATAGCGAAGTTAAGAATAGATAGCTAGAGAGATGTCTGGCGCACCCTATCAAGGTGGTACTGCCCTTCCGTGTATGAAGTGGTGGTCTCATCGGCTGCTACCACCTGAACCAAAAGCAACAAGAGAGAGAGAGAGAGAGAGAGAGTGAGAAAGGGGAAATTACACTAATACTCTATAGAGTCGACACAACATGACTACTTGCGGTCGTCGACGACCAGCAGCATTGGAGAGGATCGGAAGAAGGTACTGCAGCTCACCGTGGCCGCCTCGGAGTGCGCCGCCGCGAGCAGCAGGGCCAGAAGGGCAACCGCGGCCACGAGAGCGAGCTTGGCCACCGCCATGGCCGTCGAACAGAGAGATGGAGATAGGGAGCGGTGGAAGATGGTACGTACTGCTGCTCGAGATGGGAGGGGGGAGGTGGGAGAGGAGGGTGGGTTATAAATAGCGGAGAGAGCCGAAAGGGAAGCGCAATAAAAGGAACGTCCGTCGGTAGCTCGGGCTGATCTCCTTCGTGGAGGAGATACAGATATCCGACGAGGAGAGACTGCCACTGCATGCTAGCTATACTGTACGTTCATCTCAGATAATCTTCTTACATCTTCGTTGTCAGGCGCTTGGTGGGTGTGGCCGTGATTGTCTCTGTGTGTATGAGAGAGAGAGAGAGAGAGAGAGAGAGAGAGAGAGAGAGAGAGAGAGAGAGAGAGAGAGAGAGAGAGAGAGAGAGATGCATCGTGCATGTGCCGGTCTGAGCAGATGCATGTGATGGAAAGGCCAGGACAGGAAGCACGCATGTCTCTTTCTCTATCTCCCTGTGTCTGCCTGGTCTGGAAGGGCAGCTGTGGTGTAGTGATGATGCTGCAGCCTGCCCACGTTAGTGTGGGAATAGATCCATTGAAAAATGCATGGAGAGAGAGAGAGAGAGAGAGATGGCGGTGCAGAGAGCAGATGTCTTCAATCGACGATGGCAGCTCAAAGGTAGCTGCCTGTCGCCGGAACGCATACCCCCCCCCTCTCTCTCTCTCTCTCCATACTCTGAGGTGGAGCTGACAGAGTGGGGGGGGAGTGTACTGGGAGGGAGAAAAATAATTATGTTGCTTTACGGCCTGTTTGTTAACATTATTAATTTTGGAAATTTGAAAATCATTTACTATCTATTTATATTGTAATGGTTAGACCGATAAAATATAGAAATGTTAGTTTTCTCTTGATTGAGCCATAGTGAGACACTGATATAGTGATGCCTCATTCAAACCTTTAGGCTACCGTGAAAAATCTTCATTTATTATGTTGTAGGGTGTTTAGATGCATACTAATCTTTTGTGATAAAAAAAATATATTGAAATAAAAGCTACGATAGCTCTAAATATTTCTAGGAAAAAAAATAATAATGGAAGCCCTGCCCTCTTTATGAATGCAAAAGGCATCGCAAAAATCTTTTGGTGACGGCTAAAAAACTGTCACAAGACCCGTCGCCAATGAGATAAAATTGTCATGTTTCGGTGAGAGATGATGACAATAAAAAAATAGAGGGAATAATTTAGGACCTGTTTGATATGGATATAAAATTGATAGAGATAGAGATAAGTCACTTCTTGTGATTATCATTATCCCCATTGTTTTTTATTTGAGTTAGGATATGTTTATATATAGGAGGAAAACCTTGTTTTATCTTTGGTATGATATATGATTATTAATTTTAAAATCAATGTTAACATATAAATTATTTGACTGTTAATATAAAATTTGAAAATTATATCATAAATAACACATGAATGGTAAAATAAAACATTCTATATACCGGATGGAATGATCATCCTTTAAAAAATAGAAATTAAATATCCCAATGTACTAGATGGGATGACCTATCCCCTATTTTATTCTCATTTTTTGGGATAAATCGAATTGAGTTAATATAGGTTAAGTCATATTTTATTTACAAAAAAAAACGGGGGGAGGTCGATGATAAACCAAATTTATCCATGATTATCTCCGTACCAAACATAGTTTTAGGGATTAAAAAAAGGTGGGGCTAAAAAAAAACAGTTGGGAGACAACCGGTGAGGTTTCATCTCTCGTGATCTAGGATAAAAATGTAATTGGTTAGATATATCCTTCCAATTAAATACTGAATTGAAGTCACTAAAAATTGAGCCTTTATGGAATTAACTCCTACTGTTCAGAGAGTTTTTTTTTCGTTTATGTTTTCATTTTATTACGGAAGCTATGACTTTAAATATATTAACTTTGGAAACTTGATACAAGCAATAAGTAAAATACTGTTAGTTGTTGGCAAGTAAGTTTTTCATAGGCAGTATCAGACATTTTAACTTATGGGAAATTTTCATTATACAACGGACAACAATATTAGAAAGAGAAAAAAAATAAAGCGTACCAGTGTGTATTTTATGAAGATTAGGGCGCCCTCTATCCCCGTTTGACCAAACTCTATCCAAGATTATGACACTCTTGAGCAACATGTTAAGATGAACAGGAATAATCTGCGCTCCAAACCACTAAATATGTTATATATATTATTTTACACCTTGAGAATGTACTGTAACCAATCAAATAGGGTTTTAAACGCCACCATGGGGAGCGGATATAACATCTCTCTATCCTCTCCGTCTAGATAATGCCTTGTTTGGTTAGAGTTTCATTTTTTTACACTATATCAATATTGATATTAATATTTTCAAATGTTGGAGTATTAATATCAAAAGTAATTCAAGTGGACACCTTTATTACATAATATGCTTTGTTTGCACTGTAAATTTTAAAATTAATACAATTAAGCAAACACCTCTTAATGGTTCTTATCGATATCAATTTTAAAATTGATAGTGATAGAGGTACCTAATAGTGTCACCAAACTTGGCATAAATCGGTAATTCACATACGTACGGTTTCAGATACAGATGCTATGAATCAAATATTATAAGTTAGATAATATCTGAATTTAATTTAATTTTCTTAATATATTCGATAATATATAAAAATAAATTTCAAATATAAAGCTTATCATATATTTATTAATGTCCACCAAGGATATTGGTATATGTTATAATTTTTAGATACTTTTTAAATAGAATAATGTTAAATATATAATTATATATATTTATTTATACACATTATAAAATGATTTATTTATAGCCGATCTTAAAGGGTGCGTAGTTGATATTTTCATGTCCACTTCGGTTAACAATCGGATAATATCTATATGCTCCAGATATTCACTCCGACGGATATCCGGTTATATATATATAAACACATACTAATTAATCCTGAGCGGCCCTACAATATATCAACTAGTGGGTTTTGGCCATGGTGGTCCAAAGGGCTCCTTCGGCCCATTGTCGGTCTTGGGGGTTGAACTCCGGTTCTCCCAACCCTTCTCGGTCGTTTACCCAAGCTTCTAAGGAGTTCTTCTCGTAGAATATTTGATCCAAATCGATATCCTCCTCTTCAATTGGCGGCTCGTCGACCGAACTTTGTATGCCGCCGCGTTGTCTGTGACTACTTGAACTACCCGGCTCTCTCCTATTTCTTCTATCACTCCATCTATCAATTGGTAAAGATACTCTGCATTCTTTACCTGTCCTGATGCGTCGACCGACTTCCAAAAGACCGTGCCGGCTTGACTGTACACTAGGAAATTGATCATAGTCTTCCTAGTAATACCTGTTAAGTATAAGATGATAAATAAGTTATACCAAAAAAGAATGTTAATACATCTAATATGAATGAATAAACGAAAATGTAATTACCGGTCCATCCGTCGGTCATTAACGTGCAACCTCGTTCCTCCCAGATGCGTTCAAATGACTGCACGTACTTCTTTGTTTCTTGCACCTCCATAGGAAGATATACATTGTATATCTCCTTTGGGTTTGGACCAGGCACTCCCCTCCCGACGTCTGCGATCGTGTCGATCATGTTCTCGTAGTATGGTCCCTTCGCGGCATTTGCCGGAATGCTGTGGTGAAAGAACCACATTGACGTTGCCCGGCCAATCCTATCCTTACATAATTTGAGGTTCTTCATCGCCGTCGTGATTGTTGTTTGACGTTGTCGTGGTCTGGTGATTACGGGATCCACGGGACCTACTGCCGGTCGTCGTCTTGTGTGAGATCATGAACACGATCTTGCGGTTGGTTGTTGGATCCTCTTCCGCTACCTCGACCACTCCCGCACTGCACCCTTGACCCATCATTCGGCCGGTATGTCTATAGAAGTCTTCCTCGGCGAATGATCTTCGACTTGCTTCCATCACTCGTGAAAGTTCATCTTTTAAAAAACATTTAAGTATCAAGGCTACTTCATTATCCTTTAAAATAAAATAATGAACAACGTTTATGAGTAACACCTCCCATACCTTCGTACTCTTCGTCTCCAAAAATATCCGGCCTCTCTTGTCCGGTTCCGTAAATGTGTACGGATCGTCTCCCCGGTTGTTGCAATTCTTCTCGGACGGTCTCTTTATGTCTTTTGCTAGTTCCCTTCGTTTGCTCCATCGCTTGTAGGTGCCTACGAAATTGAGCTCTGACCTCTGACGGAGTCCGTATGCAAGGAAGAACATTTCCCTTCATGCCTGCAAGATGAAATTTTAAACGATAAATACCGCCGAATATTACTTTGTCGCAATATTTACATTGCACTTTTCTCTCCGCCATGGAGATCAAATTGCAATGCAACCAAGCCGGATCACTCCGGGTCGCGCCGGTAGTTTGGGTTGTTTGGCTTGGAGAAGACATTTTTTAAGTAAATAATTAATTAAGTAAGTAATTAATTATTTAAATAGCTAATAACCTTAATTAGTGACTACTAATGTAAGTATATTTTTATTTATATAAATTGAATGATTAACTAAATATAGGATTAAGTAAGTAATTAATATTTCTTACTACTAATGATGTGTTAAGTAACTACTAAATTAAATATCTAACTAATCTTCTAGCTAACTAACTATGCAAGTAAGCAAATAAGTATTAAAAAGAAAAAACTACTTAACCCACTAATCAATGGAACTAATATTAAATAAATATACTAAATGAACTAATGAAATGCTTGATGAAATAATTAAGTAAATGAGAAAAACAAATTGAGCAATGAGAGCAATGAGAGCACAAATGAGAGGTTGAGAGTGAGAGTGGGGGGGGGTGGGAGTAAGGAGAGCCCCTTGGGGGCTTTAAATAGCCCCCAAGGGGCTGAATGGGGGGGCTGCGCCCCCCCAAGACCGTTGGCAACGGTCTTGAGACCGTTGCCAGACCGGGTCGCGCGACCCGGCCGGACCGGGTCGCGCGACTCGCGCGACCCGGCCACGACTCCGCGACCCGGCCGGGGGAGTCGCCCCGACCGGCTCGGGGCCGGGTCGCGACCCGGCATACCATGGCCGATCTTAAAGGGTGCGTAGTTGATATTTTCATGTCCACTTCGGTTAACAATCGGATAATATCTATATCCAGATATTCACTCCGACGGATATCCGGTAATAATAGGATAAAAACCGCGCGCGCGCGCACATGTATATATATAAACACATACTAATTAATCCTGAGCGGCCCTACAATATATCAACTAGTGGGTTTTGGCCATGGTGGTCCAAAGGGCTCTTCTAGTTGATCTGATCTGGTCCGAGCCATCTGAGCTGAGCTGAGATTGCTCCCCTTTGTGTGGTCCCTGAATTAGAACAAGAAATGGGCCAAATAACCATGCTAATATATATATATATATATATATATATATATATATATATAACATGTCTGCATCGCCTACCAGTCATTGAAGAGCGTATGGGGCCGGTACGTACGTAGGTAAGAAATAAAACAAGGAGACAGGCGATCCCACCACTCAATATGATCTGATATCCTAATAGAAGAGAGAAGGAAAATAATAGTGATCTGCAGGCACGTAGCACATAGTGCTTATGGGAATCTAATTTACTCTCTCATCTGCGTTACCCTTACGTACCTATTTTATGTATAAATAAATAAATAAATATATATATGCGCATATATGCATATGAACGTGGTGGGCACGTATTTAGTAGGTAGAGACCTGTAGTCTACCGGATATATATATATATTAATATCATGATGAGTTCCACAAGCGGAATCATGCGCGTAACGTGCTTGTAGATCTCTACCGAACTCCCTGGCTCATAACCCTGCGGTATTCAATGTATTTCGGCGGTGAAGTAAACATGGTATTGGGCCTGTCGGCCCAAGATTACAGCCCAGTAGACGAATTCATAATCTGTACTGCTCCCATATCTCGGTACGTCCATCATGGTATTCCACTTAGGGTCCGTTTGGATCCTTGTAAAAACAAAATCACGTAAAACAATTTTTTTGGAGTAACTTTTCTAAAGAAATTGAAAACATAATCCATCGTTTGGTTGTTGGTAAATCTTTTTCCCAAAAATGTAATTATTTATTTGGTTGACATGTAAAACATTTTCTTGAAAACACTTTTCAGTGATTTGGTTATTTGTAAATTATTTTGAATATTTTTGCATTTTAAAATATAATATATAAGACTTTTAAAATAATATATATTTTAATTGAATTATTTCTCGTAACAAATGACTATTACATTCATCATTATAAAATATTATATAATGTAATATTTTTTAAAATAAAAATTGTTATAACTTTTTTATTTAAGTTTTTAAAATATATCAATAATTAAAATTGAAAAAGACATCTTATCAAAAATTTAAAATATTTTCCCAAAAATTTTTCTATTTAGAATTATATATTTTTTTACTTAATTTTCTTATCTAAAACCCTCGCAAGTGACCTTTCCAGAAAACGGCGTCCGCTAAATTTTTTGGGAGGCCGAAATTCCTAGATGCGATGGTCAATGGAGGAGGTTTTACGTTGACCATTTATTTTACGGCTAAACAAATAACACGTTAACCGGACATCGTTGTGTCTGGTTGCCCGATAAATAAATATTTTTTTTTTATAATTTTAGGTTGTTGTGTAACAAAACTGTTCAAAAGAGATGTTCGGTGACCATTGCAAATTTATGCTTTTGAATGGAAATTCTTGAAACAAGGCGGGACCCTATTTCGTCGCATACGACTTCCACTCTTTTTTGTTATCACCGGGGGTGTAAACAGGTCGGGTTCAGACTCGATACACATGGTCCAAACCGGAGCTCGATAGCATAGATCTAGATTTGTATCCAGATTCGAATCAATTACGCTAGCGAACTCGAATCGAAATCCAACTCCGGAAACTAAATTCCGAGTCAGGTCCGTACCGCAAACTTGAGAATGTTCTATGCAACCAAACTCTCCTCTCTGACGGCGCTGCCTTCGCGCTAGGCTTCTTTACCCTTGGTGGAGGCTCCGCCGGCAGCTCGCATCACTACCTTGGCATATACATGGTACAGAAACATCCCCAAGAAGACGGTGGTGTGAGTTGCCAACAGGGACAAGCCCGTCACCGACCCCTCCGCCGTCCTCACCATGACTAGCAGTTGCAACATCGCGCTGCTGGATTCCAACGGCACACTAATCTGGTTATCAGAGGCTATCACTATCCCCAACGGCACAGGAGCCAAGTTGTTGAACATCGGCGGCGGGAAATCCACTGTCGTCTTGGGCCATCTGCCCATCTCCATCCCTGGGTATCTGTAGCATCCATCCAGCGGCGCGACCCACCCCAATGCACCGCCCACCGCCGGTGTTTTGTCTCCTTCACCCGCTAGTAGCCACCCCTCTCATACTCGGTCCCGCCATCCTCGACGTCATCAGAACTCTCAAACCCAAGCCCTTCGGTGTATAGCTGCAGGGGGAGGGGCTATTCGTGGCGCCTTGCAAGAAAGGTCTCTTTTAACTCTGCCACCCTCTGTTTATAGGGCACTCCCGACAAGGTGTACGCCGGCAACGACCGGCTGCCGACACTGCTCCAGGTGGAGTTCCCTAACCGGGACGAGCTCACCAATGGGACTTCATCTTCCCTCTTCCCAACAAAGTCCTCCATCTTACCTTTCGACGGCCACTACCACAGCAATGGTGCCACCGACACGAGAAATAGGGGACTTGGTCGATGTCGATTGTAGGAGTTACCTTTTCGCGAAAGCTCAACTCTTTGAAGCCAGCGGGGGGTGGGGAGATGGAAGGTGGAACCCGAGAAACCTAAGGGTCCATTTGGTTTCATGTAAAACCAAAACCCAAGAAAATGTCTTCCACCGGAAACTATTTCCATGGAAATAGGAAACAACCCTAATTATTTGGTTGTCTGTAGTTACGTTCCATTGGGTTGTCCGTAGTTGCTTTTCTACAAAATTTCATCAAATGCTTCGAGCAGAAACATAACACCATTGGATAATTTTATCAATATTAATAAAATGAAATTATTTATTTATAACAAAATCTTGATGCAAAAAATTTAAGTAAACTATTTTGCATGAAGTTATTTTCAATGAAATTTAAAACATATTTTATTATTAAGAGATTAGTCAAGTATTATTCTGAAAAACAACATATATTACTTTCTTATTTTTGAATCATTTTATTAAATTAGTTTTAGTCATTGAGATATCTTTACACCACGTAAAATTTACTATGGTATAGTCATTTATTTACTTGAATATTTATAAGTAGTCAGTAATATCAAGTTTATATTTTAAGATTAATCATATGATAAAATATCTTCGGAACTAAATTTTTTTACTCAAAATTCATATTTTGGAAACCAGCAAATAAATAAAATATGCACTACTTAATAATAGTTCAACACAAAAGGTTCTCGTAATTATCATGTAAAATAATCTATTTAAAAAATAGTTCGAACCCTCGTTAACTCGAGTTCCGGTTGAATTTTTATTAATAAATTTATCAAACGAGTAAACGATATAAAAATACATTTTAATAAAATTATTTTATTTTTCAAACACACGAGAATAAAAGAATTTATTTATCTGCCGATATATGTCTTTAAGAATTAATTTTAAAAAGTAAACTCAGTAAAATTGGTAATATCTATTTAATGTTATGTATTTATTAGAAAAAAAGTTACGCTGCGGAAAACGGCGTCCGCTCCTCCGTTCAAGCGGATGCCAAAATCCTCGTTACCGTGAACCGGTGGGTATTTTTTCTTTCTTTTTTTTTTTTTTCTTTTACGGGCAACCAAATACGTCCTCCGTTGAAAGCATTTTCCCGGAAGCTGGTGCATGGAGCAGGTTCTCCGTGTAAACAAACGGACCCTCATGCAACAAACTCCGATTGGAGTTTCCGGATTCTTAGAAGTTATAACCCGAACCCGGAAACGAAATTTCAGGTTTTGTCAGAAAATGGGTAAAACCCGAGCCCACCGTGAGGTTTTATGGGCCGAGCCCCCCGATCGAAATCTATTTCTCTCGGAACATCGCAATTTATTTTATTATGCACGTCAGAGAGAGATTAGCTCACACTTTTTTTTATTACGGCTTTTTGCCACGAGATAATATAAAAATCTGTTATGCCAACAAGCACTCGATTATTATACACGGAGGTTATATGCATATAGATATTTTTTTTTGTTATTTGATACCGTCAATTTTACAATAGATGAGATTTTCGAAGTTATTAATATTGATATGTTATCCAAACAGATGCCAAAATATTTTACAAGGTGTTCCAACTTTATTCGTGCTGCTTAATTAGTCACCCTTTTCGTCTAACATTTTTATTAGTGTCAACTTGTATCGATTTTGATATTGATACTCCGTCTTCTAAAAATATCGATATCAATATTAATATAGTATTATTTTTGATACCCTTTCCGAACAGGCCATCCGGTACTAAAATTAATATATTCGTTTATGTAATCTAACGGCCTATTTGGTTAGAGTATCAAACAAGTCCCAAAACAGTACCGGCAGGTTTTATGTTTTGGTTAGAGTATTTAACAAAGAGAGTATCTTAACAAGTTGTTGTTGGACTTGTTAAGATACTCTCTTTGTTAAATACTCTAACAAGTTATGTCCATTTATGCAATCTAATGGCCTCCTCATCACCGTTCGCATCCTCGGCATCGTTGTCCCTATTTCCCTCCCTTTGTTTCACCGGTGGCACTGATATGGATAGATCAACTAATCTCAGCATTCAGGTTAACCTATGTTATTGAGTCAGCAGACTGAACATATTATTAGATGACTTTACCGATCTAATAGTTGTTACTCCAAAGCAGACATCTTATATTCATAATGTAGAATTAACTTAATCTTCTTCTCTATCCTCCCAACCTCCTTCATCAACTCATGAAACATGAAGCTTGAAGCATCTCCACCGAGTCCTCTCCATACCATGTGGTACGAGTCTATCCTTGCCATGCATATCAAATCCATCCCGATCTGACACTAATAAAAGCATCATCGGAAGTAAAATGGTGATGATACTCTAGTATCCAATTGGGTAGTTATCAACTGTGTCATATTATCATAAAAACATATTAATAAGATTTTGATTTAATAGACAAAACTATCACATTCTGCAACCAACCAAACCCTTCTTACTCAAGAAAAGGAGGAAGATTTGGCACCCAAGATAGCCTATAACATGATACGGCATCTATATAAACTATCAACTAAGATATCAATATTAGAACTAATCAAGTGGTCAAAACTTCGCCAAGAATATCTATCGATCCAACTAAAGGTTTAGAGTAAACTTGTAAGGGATGGCAAATTACCTGGGCAAATCAAAACCTATAAATATTAAACTCTATCCGTACATACAACACAAAAATACTAAACTTAAAAGTTTCCATAATCTAAAATCCCAAACTGACTATATATCACCAAACAAATCTTAAGTCTTTTAAATTTTATAGTCAAGAGTATTTTAGTATGTATAGACCAAACAAATCCCGCACGAATTAATTGAAGGTGTTAGGTTCGGTTTGATTTTAGCATTCTTGTTCATTTTCATTGTACTTAAAAGAAAATATAATATTAGAACAAACCGAACCCAACAGTTGCCTATCTTAACATACAAACATTTAAAGTATGGATCCGATCAAATGTATAGAAAGATTATTGTAGAAAACATAACTTAACACACTTATCTTATCGAAGAAATATCTAATTAAGCCGAACCTAACACACTAAACATTCCTATCTTATTGTAAGACACCTAATTAACCTAACTAATTAAGTGTCTAAAATACGAAATCTTTTCTTAACATACTCTATTTTTTAAACAAGGTTCACATTCAAACAAGATTAACAATACTCCAAAAAAAAGTCAAACTAATGTATTAACATTTAGAAAGAAACTAAACTAGGTCTATTTAGTACCTAAAAGAGAAGATTTGGAGGTGCTTTGGGACCGAGGATGTCTTTCTCAAGCCGGTGGCAACGCTAAAGATCGGCGGCAATAGTGAGAACTAGTGGTGGGTGTTTTTACGAGAGAGACGAAGAGAGAGGGTGCTTAAAATTTGAAAATGTATCGGTGGCAACTTCTTTAGTCATCACCATTAATGGTCCATCTATGATTAGTGGCAATTAATGGCTCCGACCTTCGTTATTGACGTTTAACCATTAAACGATCGACATCTGATCACCGCCGCCGGCGACTTAATTAAGATATCACTAGTAATATAAATTCGTGATGACCGATAAAAGTGGTGGCCAATAAGCTAAACTTTTCCTTGGAAACACTATTTTGAGTCTTCTTTTCTACTTTCACGATAATGTTAGCTATCACAAATATCTTATCTAAGAAATTGTTGCCAGTGTTTATAATACTTTTCGGCCGTTGCTACTAATAAGCCAGTAATAAGTCAGTCCAAAATAAGCCCCTTCCTTTCTTGTAGTAGAAGAAGTGGAAATTATAATGATATACACGATGACGATGGAATCACTCCACGCCCACACCTGTTGGCTACGTACGTCCCAAATATCTTAAAATGGGTGATATATAGTTCTTTTAATTCCTAGTGTTTTGTTTATATATATTTAATCATTTATATATAACACCAAAAGTAAAAATAAATAGATGACTATACTTGCACTTTAACTAGCTAGGATTAATGTGGATGAGATTTTCAATTGTTAAAATTTCTAACAGCATGCAATCTCTTCCATATGTATTTATCTCTCTTTTTGATCTTTAGACTGCAGTAACTGTGCTTAAATTTTCAAAGAAGAGATGCTTCTCTCCGTCCATTTCCAAGAACTATATATCAACAAGATGACGAGGTGTTTGGTTGCACGATGATTTTTTGTACATTTTCATGATAAAAAATCGTATTAAAATAAAAGGTGAACCTGACATGAAATTATCATGTTTGGATGGATGTGATTACAAAAAAGAGTAACAACTATTCATGACCGAACAAAGTGGGGGACCACAAGAAAAGAGAAAGAGGTGAGACTCTCTCTTTTTGTTTAAGAAGAAAATTACTTTCGAAACATAAATTTGCCATGGTTGCCAAACACCTCTTTCAACATGTTTTCTTACAATTTTTAAAAATTAAAATTAAAACCTCTATTATCATGCAACCAAACACCCCATAAGGTATAAACATCATCAATTACTGTAAAATGCATATTTTTAAGTGGAGAGAGAGAGAGAGAGAGTTGTCACATTTTTTTTAATCTAAAAGCAAACACAAGCATTACTCTTTACCAGCTATTTCACAAATTTTAAAGATATTAACAGTACTGCACACAGTAACAACCACACAAGCACCTTTTAGAGGATCAAAGGATTACTAGATTACTCCTTCTCTCAGAATTAACCTTGACATATGCAACAACCAAGTATATATATATATGTAGAAACAAGAATGAAGGGTACATATATATATATATTTATCTTGTAACTGATAAATCCACTCCTACAATGATCACTGCTTCTTTCAATGTGAACGAACAGTCGTGGGCCAGACCAAACGAAGGGTCCTTATTCCTCTAATTTTTTTTTCTTCGATATTTTAAGGAGAGAATCATGAACAATTACGTCTCCTTTCCCATTTGGTTTGATACAACAAGTCTCTAGCTAGTGATAAAAATCAGGATACTTCAAATCAACATGTGTGCTAATAAGTTTTTTTTTTGGGGGGGGGGGGGTTATGGGCAAAGTGGTAATTTGCAGGTGGACCACCAGCATCTCTATAGATAAGATCAAGTTGCCAACTTCTATGTTCAAAACCTAGTGTGCATGATTGGTATCAGTTTAAGCAACTTGACTTATCCTCCATTTCACACCTCTAGTCATATTGTTACAATATTTGATTTATATATACACACACACACACACATACACACAAAAGTATAGAAACCAAGACTAGCAAAAAATCATCCGAATTATATATTTATGTGGTATCCTAGTTTACAACCTGTTGGGATAGCATAAATATCATATTAGTTTTGACATTAGACATGACAAAAATCTAATAAAGATGTATCTTTTGAAAACATTAAAAGTAATATGATATTAAAAAAACCGAACTATTAACTAGTCCTCAGTTTTCACGTATCTCACAATTTTAACCGCACAGAAAGTCTCGTTTTAGCTATGATCCAAATCAGTTTCTAACTTTAAAATCGGTCGTTTTAAGACAAAAGAATTACACACGAAAAAAAAGAGAGATACTTTTGAACTATGTGGTATTTCTCCATGGGAGACATACATGCAAATATAAATGTTTGCGAGGATATTTAGATATTTATACACACACACGCACACTCTTAAAAAGACGACCTTCGGGGAGAAGTGAGCCATCGCACGCTCCGGTGAAGTTACCTACCTCCGGCCCGGCTGCGCGTGCCCCCACCCCCTCCTCCCAGCACCCCCTCAAGTGTACGCGGCGGTGCAGTCACCTCGTGCAGCACGTACCTCCCACCTCTCCCCCTCTGGACTGCACTATCTATCAGCCTCCCCCTGCCGCGCATCCATCCAAACAGCGGATATTTCTTCACCAGGCCGCCGTTCTTCACCTTTACCATTTTATCATCGCCGTCCCACCACCGCCACCGCCACCGCCACCGCCCTCTCCGTCACTGTTCCTCTCTCCTCCGCCACTGTTCTCTCTCTCTCTCTCTGTCTCATGGCATCCCCGCCACCCGGAACCCTAAACCCATCTCCCTCCTGAGACGGACGTGACTCCTGGCTCTCCCCCGCCCGGCGCCGGCAGCGGAGCGGACATGAACATGGACCTCCACCCCAATCACCATCCGCAGCCCCTCCAGCAGCGGCCGCCGCCGCCGCCTCCGCCTCCGCAGCCCTCCCACAAGCCCCTCCACGAGCAGGAGCTCAAGGGTGGACGTCCGATCGTCCCCCTCTCCTTCGCCAATGGCGCCCTGAAGAAGCACCGCCCTCTGTACCCCGCGCTTCTGGCTCCCAACCACGTTGTTTATCGCGAGTGCATGAAGAACCACGCAGCATCCCTCGGCGGCCACGCCCTCGACGGCTGCGGCGAGTTCATGCCTTCCCCGGACGCCACCCCCGCCGACCCGGCGTCCCTCACCTGCGCCGCCTGCGGCTGCCACCGCAACTTCCACCGCCGGCTCCTCCACGGGGGCGACCACCCCCTTCCCGCCCACCATCCCCATCGCGAGGAGATCAGGGAGGTGCCCGATGACGCCGCGGCCGAGGAGGACGACGGCGACGAGGCCGTTGAGGACGACGACAACGACGAGGACGCCCGCGCCGCCACCCCTCCACCTCCGCCCCCGCTGGCTACGGCGGGGCACCAGTACTACTCGGCGCCCCACATGTTGATGGCGCTCAGCGCGGGGATCCCCGGGGGTGCACCGGGGTCTGCCCCCGCGGCGGTGGCGGCGCAGGGCAGCGTGGCGCAGCTGCCGAGGAAGAGGTTCCGCACCAAGTTCAGCGCTCTGCAGAAGGAGAAGATGCAGGAGCTCTCGAAGCGGCTCGGATGGCGGATGCAGCGCCGGGACGAGGCCCTCGTGGAGGAGTGCTGCAGGGAGATCGGCGTCAGCCGCGGCGTCTTCAAGGTCTGGATGCACAACAATAAGCACAACTTCGTCAGCGGGCCCTCCTCCAGGAGGGCCGCTAGTGCCGGCGGCGGCCATGTTGCGGCCGGCGGCGACGTCGTCGGTGGCATCGGCGGCATGGGCGTCTCGAGAGGGGAAACGACGAGTTCTAGCGGCGGAGGCCTAATTGTTGCCGGCGGTGTGCCCACCGGGATGAACGGCGTCGACGAGCGGAATGGCGTCGGCGTCAAGCTCAATGGCGGTGGCAACGGCGAGCACGCCTTGAATAGCTCCTCCCCTTCGTCTTAATTAGGGTATGGAATTGGGCTGGAAGGGGAGAGGGAGGGGGGACGAAGATGATGATGGAGGCACCTTGTGGGAGATGAGAAAAGCACCAGAAGGTGTGATCAACATGACGATGGCGGAGATTGTCATGCCATGCTGTTTTTCTCTCTTTCCCAGAGAACATGATGTTCATGCTGTGGTGGCTGTTCTTCATCCTCTCCCTCCACTTGCTATGCAATGTTTAGGGTACTTTCTTCTTCTTCTTCTTCTTCTTCTTCTTCTTCTTTACCTCCCCCCCTCCCATCTGATCTCCTCTTGTCGTTAGATTTTGGGCATTTTCACAGGGCTGAGATTGGGAGATTAGAAGAGTGCTGGGTTTTTGACGGGAGGTAGTTAGAGAGAAATACTGATGGGAAATTGAAGGAAGAGAGGCATTACTGCATTTGGATGTGTGCCAGCTTACTTTGCTTACCCCCCCGCTCTCTCTATCTGTAATTTGCTTTGCCCGGTCATATTGTTATAAAGTTTGAATCTTTGCCGAGGGGGGAGGGAGGGAGGGAGGAAGGAAAGGAAGTAAATGACGGGGTTGGTGCGCTCATCGGCGGGGATGGATGAGTTACTGCCGTTCACCAACCACCTTCACACGCATACTAGCACACACATTGATAGTATCATTAACTAGGTCAGTAACCCAGTATGTGAATTGTGTCAGGTCCTTGCCATTGCTTGTACACGAGAGAGAGAGAGAGGGGGCTTGGCAGGCGAGTACAGCGCTATTGTTGAACAGTCTTCTTCATCAAGACTGACCTTGGCATTTTGACAAACACCTACCTAGACACACGGACATGCACCGCCTCCCTCCTCTCTCTCCGCTTTCTTTCGCGAGCTGTTCGGCGTTGGGATTGGACCCGGCTTTAACTTTTACCGGCGCGCCTCTGTCAAGCGCCTGCGTGCATGTTTAGCTGCAAATGTCGAGGGCGGAACAGGTCCACACCGTCCGTATCTCCTCTCCGTCGGGCGGAAAGCTTGCAGAGTAGTAGTGGGGAAGACGAAAGCTTGCGGCGATCCATCGGCGTAACGCCTGTTTGTTGCCGCGCAAGTGTCACTTTTCTGAGCATGCATACGCCGGGGGAGGGGAAGAGTCCCCATTCAAAACAGAGAAGCATCACCTCGCAGGAGGCGTTCCTCCGTTTTTCTTGACCCGCCATTTCCCCCCCAAAATTTGGATCTTGGAGATTGAGAATGTCGTCCGGTAGGGGAGGTAGAAAAAGATGAGCTGAAATTCGGAGCTTTAACCGAGGGGAGGGGGCAATGGATGACCTTGAGACACTTCCGCAGATGCTCCTATCTATGCAAACTGTAGGTGTTGGGAAAATGGTGGGTTTTGTCTACCGTTGTAAATGATGGATAGTTTAAGCAGAGCTTCATGTGCCTTGGAACTTGGGGTAGAGGCAGGCAGTTGGTCTATCTGTATTTTCTCTATTACTGGCCTTTTATCACTTCTAATCCCTTTAGATAGGCTAAACCCAGCTTGGCAGCGGTTATATGTGGACTGGGTTGGGTTGATCTAATCAAGATCATCTAGAGTTGGGTTCCCTTCTCTCCCCCCTGACCCCTTGTGCTGTGTCTCTGGGTGGAAGACTTTCACAGAGGAGCAGATGTGTCCTTTCAACGCCGCTGAGGGGGGATATGATGCGCTGATCAGAGGGAGAGATCTCCTGGTTGGGTGGGTAGGGTTTACAGAGATGCCCATCCTGCCCATGCGTGCATGTGATTTCATGATTCGCTTTGGAACCGCTTTCTTCACCCTACCATCCCAACAGTGGGAGAAAAAAGAAAGCCCACGATCATTTCCGCTCTTTCTTCTCGTTCTCATTAGTTGTGACCTGATATTACCTGTATAAATAAGCCGTCGCTTATCTAGAGGGGAGGCTGACCGCATATTCTATTCACAGATGGGGGAAGCCTCCAAACTAGATGACAGCCAAAATTTTAATGCCCACAAGCAACTCTCTCTCTCTCTCTCTCTCTCCCCACACCGGCGCCTTATCCTCGATTTATTAAAATGTCTTGACATGGTGTTTGGGTCTTGCGGTGGCTCTTTCTGGCCTCATCCTCCTCTGATCCCTAGGTTATCTATCTATGGGCACCGGAAGGGCCTTCTAGGGCTTCGTCGGCCGGGGCGGGGGGGTGATGTCAAAGCCTCCCCTCCCCTTTTTAATAATGCATGGGCATCATCTTCTGCCGGGTTCTTCCTCTCCTTCCCTTGAAAGGAAAGTAAGAGGTCAGCCTTTTGGCCTCCAGAGATATGAAGGGGATGCTCCCTCCCAACGCTGTCTGCTGCTGTCACTATCTTGCGCTAAGAAACGATTAAACAATGCGTACGACGGTATGTATGAGAGAGAGAGAGAGAGAATTAGGGGGGGGGGATTAGACGCCCATTAGTTAGTTAAACACAAGTACTGGGCATACAGAGCCTGATCCTGTTTAAATCAACAAATAATCATCCTGTATTGTTCATGGCCCTATAATTATATACATCAGCGGGGTCTCTTCGTCTGGGAGGGTGGGGGGTAATTAGGGTTTGATTATCTATTTGCTGCATCAGAGCAGTAGCTTCTCTAGCTAGATGCCGTGCTCGGTGCTCCCCTCCCTTTTCTTGTTGAGCTCGGCTCTACCTGGTTGTGTGTAGTGGGCAGGGGTTCGCAGACATCCGGCCGGGGGGGAGGGAATGTCTTGTCTTGATGCTCTCCGCTCCGAAGGCTACCATGGCAGGAGGAAGGCGAAGGGGTCCCCCTGCTGCCGTGGGCAGAGGGGCAGAACGGCCCTGCCTGACGTCCGTTCTTGCTCTGTGGTGCCATCGCTTGCACTTGCTGTTGTATTATCTGCTGCGCTCGCCACCCAATGGGAGGTGCTTCCGTTCCGATCACAGCAGAGCGCCAGATTTTTCCTCCTACGAGAGTCTCGAGAATATCTGATGCCACCCATGAGTCAGTTCCTACGGATGATCTAGAGTAAGAGCCGCTTCTAAATTCTATCTCCCTAGGATTCTAAACTAATTCTATGTTCGGTTACACGATACATTGAGTTTTTTTTTATAAAAAAATATGTTTTTTATGATAAGACCTGTAAAGAAGTGTTGGGCAATGGTTACAATTTTATGTTTTGAAGTAGATTTTCTTCTCGGACCACCAAAACAGAGAGGTGAGTTTTTTTTTTTTTTTTGGTTAATCTTGTGGTCTCCCATCCCTTTTAGTCACACATGGTTCTCACTTTTTTATTATTATTACTTCTCTCCCGTTGGCTAGTTTAAATTTTATTTTAATATAATTTTTTATCATGAGAGTATATACAAAATTAATGTGCAACCATGATGCTCGTCTGGATCCTACCGATCTTATCTCTTTTAGTGGTCAAGTTATTTTACATATTTCTCGAAGAATATGGTCTGCGCATTAATTAATTAATTAGGCGTCCTTGTATGTCTTGATATGATATTTTCTCTCTGGGTTGATATAAGAGATCTGGACCACCCGTTGATGATGCAAACAAACATCATATGTTTTCTCATCAAATATATATATATATATATATATATATTTGGACGCCTTATTCACATCAATATCCTCTTTTCACAAGATCTATGCTCATCTATGAATTTAGAGACCTCCACCTTCGGCAATGTATCAATATCTTTACGGCATATTATAGTTTGGACTTTGAATATGTCGAACATCCACGAGCAGTCACACTTTCTCATTTACATATTCAACACTATTTGTGCTAGTTCCCCCCCCCCCCAAAAAAAAATAGAAAAGAAAAAGAAAACACTATATGTGCTAGTTAGATAGGGATGCCAAAAGGTCATATTACTGTATTAGAAATATCTGTAAACAAACATGGTTTCCAAATATAAAAATATATATATGTAATGGTTCAATACATCAAAGAAAGTAAAAATATCTTAAGTGACGAAAATTAAAACACAAAAGAAATCACCTGCTAGAAATATTCAGAGAAGGTGCTCACAGGACTATAAAATAGTTTTAAATTGCACATCTTCATCACAAAATCCATTTAACATAAGATAGAAAAAAAAATTAAAACAACAGTATTGATGACTTTTCTTATTTGATACAAATTAGGTGTAAGAGTGTTTCTTTGGAATATGGTCACCTAATTAGGGGTGCAAACGAGTCGAGCCGAGCCGAGTAGTATGGTGTTCAAGCTCGGCTCGTTTATTTTACACGAGTTCGAGTTCAAGTTCGAGCTCGAGTTTTAGCGAGTGTGTGGAACCCTTGTTCAAGCTTGGTTCGTTTATTAATCGAGCCGAGTCGAGCTCGAACTCGAGTAGTAGTTAGACTAAAATTCAATTCATATTCAAACTTAAGCTATATACAAACTCCTTTATAAACTCAAAATCAATGAAAAGTCATTTGTGAAACTTTAGATTTAACTCATTTATGAAACTTTAGATTTAACTAAAATTTAACTCAAATTTTAAATTATTTAATATATTTAAGTGACAATATATAAATATTAATACTTAAAATTTAATTTTTAAAAATAAATATATAATATAATATTTAATCGAGCTGCTCGCGAGCTTATCGAGCCGAGCAGGAGTCTGTTCAAGCTCGGCTCGTTTAATGACTCGAGCTTTATTTTTTGTTCAAGCTTGTTCATTTAACATAATAAACGAGCCGAGTCGAGTTTTTATCGAGTCGAGCTTCGAGCTACTTGTCGAGTGTATTGGTCCGTTTGCACCCCTACACCTAATGATACACATTGATTATTAACGGATACAATTAGAAGTTCAGTTTCAGCCTTTCAGGTGTATCTTTTTTGTACTTTAAAATAATAAGTTATTCGTCATCGATATTGTTAAGTCACAAGGAGATATGAAAGTATCTTATAAATATTTGTTAACCAAAGAAACGGATCAAATAATTGACTACTGCTGACATAACTACAATTACTTGTCAAATATTGTATTTCAACACTAGCACCTTCTATGACCTTGCATCCTAGAGTGGTTTTTATCGTCTCTTCTTGTCTCTTGACCTATCTTAACCACGCACTATTAAGTATGAAGTACAATCAATGTACTATTATCTCTCTCTCGTTAAAGTGAGTTTTTATTGCTACTAAAGAGGAAAAAATATAAAGAAGAAGAAGAAGAAAAAGAAAAAGAGCAGATGACTCACACAAAGATGGTGTGGCACCATAGCCAACGTGAGCAGACGAGCTCTTGCGGCTATCGAAGATAAAGAAGAAGAGGAAGACAGGCGGAACATCTGCAGGGTCAAGAAAACAATGGATAAAAAGTCGTGACTTCAAGCCTTGAGACGGGCAAGCCATGCTACAACCATATTTGACTTTTTTTTGATCAACTAACTCTGCATGACTTAACTCTACACCCACCCATCAGGAAAAAGCAAAAGATAGTTGCAACACTGCTTGTCCATTTTAAGGTATCGAAATTGCGACTATTTTTCGGTTGTTTTCTTGACCTTTTGTAGCACTGCCTATCTTCTTCTTCTTCTTCTTCTTCGATAACGGCAAGAGCTCGTCTACTCACCTTGTCAATTGTTTTCTTGGCTCCACTACAGTGCCACACCGCCTTTATATGAGTCATTTTCTCTTTTTCTTTCCTTCTTCTTCATCTATCTTCATCTTCAACTATTTCAAGATCTTATTACTTCAGTAAAAGAGGTGGCAATTTAGGGATTTGATTTCTTACTCAAATGGTGCGTGGGGAAAGGCATAATTCTTCATTAGCCATAAAATTGTATTGGTCGAGTCACTACTCAAAATATGTTACAAGTTTAGGTGAACACAATTAAGAAAGATTAGATGGTCCTGAGCTCGATACAGAAGATCGATAATGAACTCAAGAAGAACTCGACATCGTACATCTAGCTTGTAACCAAATGTACCATTCCTAAAATGACATGGGTAGAATATCTTCATTACATAAAAGTACATTAGCAAGTAAGATTCGAATAGAAATAAATAAAATTTTTCGTCGTATCATCCATGTTTATATCTTTTGTAATTTTTTCCCAAAATCTTTATAATTTTCTGAACTGTTTATATTTTTAATATTAAAAAATAAAGATCCAACGTTAGTTGTCAACCCTGTCGGACCTGGTCAGATTTGGGCTGGGCCAACCCATGATCCCACTTCTTTTGATTTATATGTTTGTGGCTACAGTGTGAAACCTATGTAAATTTCAAAGAGTTCTACGAAAGGGTCCCTTTAGCTACATCTCTCTCTCTCTCTCTCTCTCTCTCTCTCTCTCTCTCTCTCTCTCTCTCTCTCTCTCTCTCTCTCTCTCTCTCCTTTGTCACAATTAATGGAAGGCTTTTAGAAACACTAGACACCCCAATACTAGGTCATAACTCATAACAAACATCTATGCCATTGGCATCATTTTTTCACTGGCGCCCATCAATTGTCTATGGCTTGGCTAGGTCCATTCTGTCCACCATCGTCACGTGTCTGTAGATCATTTTTTTTAACATTAAATCATTATTCATTTAGATAATGAGATGTTAGAAACCGTATATAAAAAATCAAATATAGATATAACTTGAAATATAAATTTATCATATTTGATTATCTTCAAGCATAACTAAAAGATTAGAAATCACAAAAGGCTAGATCTTACTAGCTTTGTGTGCGAGAAAAGCGCTTTAAAATATATTTTTTTCATGGTTGTCAAATATATATTTAAAATATATTTTTATAGTAAAATTTTATTTTAATGCAATAAGATACCGTATGAGGTTTTAAATTTATCATAAATAATTTCCAGTATAAACTATCTTTATAAGCCCTAAAATACCGTGTGTGTTTTTATAGGGTGTTTTGCTGCGTGATTAAAATAATTTTCGAATAAAATTTGTTAAAACATTTGATAATCATGATAAAATGTATTTTGTAACTAAATATAAATATTATTAGACTCAAACATTTATATTTAGTAACACAATCTATTTAACTTAACATTAACCTGCCAAACTCTCTAGTAAATTTGAATTTGAAGGGTAAAACAGGCATTTTAACGTACACATCTTTAGCACAGCACCCTCACGTCTCCTAAAATGATTTCAAAAGACGGATTTCGTGTTAAATAACTCGACCTAGCCAGCTTTTTATATTAATCAGACCTTGTAAATTGGACCCCTTGTTAATTAAATCAAATTTATCACACACCGAAGAATACACCACACAATGTTTCCAATGCCTCCCTCGATTATCTGGCATTGAGTTATTCAAAAAAAAAAACAAGAATAATGATTTCAAAAATCTTATCTTTTATTTAGACTTTTTCAAATCCTACGTGACCTTAATTAATAATAGAGTTAAAAATGAAAAAAAATCGGTGAACCAATAAGTCAAATCGAACAAACGGGTTCATTTAAATAAAGTTAATTTATTTATCATCAATGAAGCTATTTTATTTAACTACATTGATTTTTTAAATATATATATATGTACAGTAAAAACCATCGTCTCTCTCTCTCTCTCTCCGAGGCATCCATCCATCTCGGAGAATCGCCGGCGGCGATGGGCGAGAGGGACAGCGACGAGAGGATGGGTGCGGGCCAGAAGAAGGCAGGGCTAGCTTAGGAGGAGGAGGATAAGATCATCTCCCCTCTCTTGAAGAAGAACCACATTTTGCCACCGCCCCCGGGTGCAATATGCTGAAGCTCTGCTGAAGCTTTCTCCCCCCCTCTCTCTGCGCCTTTATCCCTTTATTCCCCCATCGTTCTACTTCGAGGGGGGGGGGGGATGCCACTAACACCGATGAATGAACTCCCAAGGGATTAAAAGGACTCCGCATGCAATTTGGCTGGTCGACCCACGAAGGCCAGATTATATATATATTCGGCCCCCTTCTTCTGCTGTTTCTACGTCTCTCATTCTACTTCGTCCACACGGTTGCTGGCTAATTCATTATTATTAATGCTTGTTTTCATATATTGCACCTCTCTCTCGCTCGCTCGCTGGCCGGGTGAAGTGGGTTGTAGGATAAACGATGATGGGAGGGTGTGGTCTGGTCCACCATCGGATCTCCTGTCATCAGCAGAAAGGAAGAGAAATTTCGAGGGTTCTGATCTAGCACTGGAGCTTGATTTTCTTCGGTTAAATTGAGCTCTCCCTGTAGTGGGTTCTCTTCTTCTTGGGGTCATGTTATTGGGTGATTGGAACCACACCCACACCTGTGATGTGCGCTCTATTGTGGCAGCCAGCAGGCATGACAACACCGCGTAGCTTGCTAGTAATCTCTGTCACATCACTTTTTAGGTTTATGTGTGATGAAGCCTATTGCAGTTGACCACCACACATGGCCTTCAACAGCAGCTGCAGGGACAGACCTCGGTATTGTTTTTTTTTTTTTTTCTGTCATTGCAAGGCTTACGGATCGATTAACTCCTTATATTATGTCCTGGAAGCAGTTATATATTAATCAGCTGATTATATCTCGATTCAACTGTGTCCCACATCATGCATGCGTGGTGCTCTATATTCCCCCATACATTGTTCAAACTTCAAACTTCTCTATAGGAAACAAGATAAGGGATCTGTCTCCGGTCGTTGGATATATAACTATGAAACTCTCGGTCATACAGGGAACCAAATAAAAGGTTGTCCTTAATTAACTGGGGAGGGGGGGGGGGCTCTAACCGGAAGAGTTCAACTAGGACACCATAAGAGCTTCTGACATTTTTACAGTCAGAAGGGTGGTCTTGACATCTTAAGCTATCAGGATCATGACAGATTGTCAGTAAGCGGATGCAAACAAGTATGAGCTGCATGCCTATAGCGATGTGTTATCTCTTCCGGTGTATATTGGGGTTGGGACGAACAGTGAGAAGGTTGTTTCCAAACAAAAAAGAAAAAGTGAGCAGAAGATGAATCATGCTTGTATCTACAGCTAGCTTTTGTCAAATGGAACCTATGATCTTCAAGTAGCTTTGTGTGTGTGTGTGTATATATATATCTATATATATATATATATATCTGTACTTTTATTTGTTTTTGACACAAGTCGAGAGACCAGATGCTCTAGGGGGGGAGATATTAAATTATTAGTTATCTCAGTCAGGTAGAGAGCCCTATAACTGATGCTCAACCAAACATGAACTGCTAAAAGAACAATGAATATGAAAGTATGTCTGTCCAACAAAGTTGTATGATGGTTTGTGAATCGATCATGCGTGTGCCCCAGGCCATATATATTATGTGCAACTCAAGTTATTGTTGTTTGCTCCTTCTTATGTATGTGTCCCCCCCATATGTGATATGACAACCGGCCAGATGAAGTAATTAATGGATCCCAAAGTGATCTATCAATCGACACAAGAACTCCTCATTTACTACGTATCTTAATCATATTTTCTAGCCAATTAAAGTTAACTTGCTCATGGGCCGATGTGTAAACAGAACATCTTAATTACCTGTTCAAGTGGACCAATGATGAGAGTACGTAGTTCACTTTGAGTTGTATGTTATAGTTGTGCTGAATAGGAGCACAAAAGAAATAGATCGGAGGTATCTTCCAAAGATACCCTAAATCAAAGGATTTTACTTGGATGAGTACTATCAGACGAATATGATGCCGTGGCTTAATTAATTCCATTCTTGGGAGGGGGGATTTGAAAATTTTCCAGACCAATCACCAGCCCTGAGCTGGTGGTATGTCAAAGCCGACAAAGTTATTGATGTTGCCATGGTACTTATCTAAATTCAGAAACAATATAATTAAAAGATTGACTTTTGTTGTCAGTTTCGTATCATACACGAAGACTGCCGTTCATAGCAATCTCTCTCTTCTGAACTGGGGCGGAGATCTACATATGATTCAGGCTTTAAGGGCATGTTTGGTACGGGGATAACTTGGGGATAAACCTGGTTTATCCCCTAAATTTAGGGGATAAACCAGGTTTATCCCCAAGTTATCCTATGCCAAACAGCACCTAAGGTATTTGAGTGATTTGATGCTGATTAACAGCTGATAATTAGTGTGAACTAGCTGGCCAGTTGGCTTGTAATTATTAGGTGCCATTATATAATTAGGTTCTTAATATGTTAATTAATATGTAGTCATTGTCATCGAGGGCCATATGTAGTTAATGCTTTTGTCATATGTAACGTAGTACGTAGCCTTTGACGAAAGATGATGGAGTGGTTCATGTCAGAATCTTTTGCATGCCCATCCAAGGAAGAAGCTACATATATATATGTGGATAGTATTTTCAAGAAAAATGTGTAAAATGTATGGCAAAACATTCTTTTGTCTGATTTTTGTCAAATCAAATGTTTGAGTCACCAATTAAAGACCCCCCCAAGATTTGAAATAAGTGCTGATTTTTAGCTTATCTCAACACAAATAACACTTATAAATAATAGCTCATGTTTGTAAGCCCACTCTGCTTTGAGACGGCTTTATAGCTGACCATTAATTGTATATGCATGCACATTGCATATGCGTACATATACACACCCCAGAGCCTTCTATTCATTTTGGGACTTAGGTGGCGTTTCATAATGCTGAGATATGAAATCTTAGGGCTTGTTTGGTACCATAAAATTTTAGGGATAAACATGCATCGGTTATCCCTTAAATTTTGGAGATAACTCAGGTTTATCTCCAAAATTTTATGGTACCAAACATGCTCTTAGAGATCGTGAGATTCACTTCTTATATGTGGAATATGAAGCATAGACAACCGAAGACATTTTTAATCAATTAAGATTGTATGATTACAATTCTGAAGCCAAAGTCTAAATTGATTAAGATAATTTGAGAAGCATAAATTACATCTGATTGTGAAAGTTGCATGGGGGGGGGTATTAGATACGTTCTCTTCAAAATTGAGAATGACTTATCTATAGGTATTATGCGCATAAATTGATTGTAAAATAATATAATTGATCAATAAAAAATGATAGCAATAACTACCATTCCACAACTCAATGTATAAGCACACAGGGTGGCCCGTTGGGCCTCAACATTACCCACCTATCTCCTTGACATTTCTTTACTTACATCCCCACCCACCACATTGCTCCGAGGACAACCGTTCAGAGCTAAAGCCTTGTTTGTTTTGACTTATTTGATGTCTAACTTCCCTCACATATTTGACACTCAAACTGTTTGATAAAACATCGTCTAGTTTGGTCAAGAATTCAGCGAGAGGTTAGACATTCAAATTATCTGGTAAAACATCGTCTAAATATATTAGAAATCTCTTAAAAACACTTGAATTTAAATGATTCAATATATAATTTTTATTCTTAGAGGTAAGCAGGTAATTAGATTTTATGTTCCACCAGATAAGAGATTAGAGATGAAATTAAAAGTTTAGATTATCGAATTAAGCCAGAGTAGATGCCTCCTAAGTGGGCATTCCCACACCGAACCGTTCAGAGGACGACCGTCCGAGAAAAATCGATGTCAAGATCTTAAAACAAAACAGTTATCAAACAAGGTCTGAATGATAAAAGTTCCGAAACAACAAGGGTTAAGTGGCTGTTAAACTCCAATCAAGCATGGCTCCCCTTGTGGGCGCCACGAGAGGCGAAGAACCGTGTGTACCCAAATGGTCTGATCGTGGACGAAGTCAAGAGATTAAACCAGGAGATCATCACCAACATTTCTTCTTAATTATGTTTTGAAAGATAAAATGAAAATAATTCTATAGTACATATGAATGGTTATGAGTAATTGCAAGCTACTATTTTCATTTAGTCCCCCCCCACACCATAATAGGCAAGATGAGTGACCTTATGGGAAGATTGCCGATAATTAAGATACGTCAACTGATTTGGTCGTCACAAGAAATGTAGGTTAAAAGCTATATACAGTGGTTAACTATGAAGAGACGCAAAAATAAAAAGTAAAAAAAAATGGTCATACATATATTATGAGGTGTTTGGTTGCATGATAATGGAGATTTTTATTTTAATTTTTAAAAATTATAATAAAATTTGTTAAAAGAGGTGTTCGACAACCTTGACAATTTAATGTTTCGAGAGTGATTTTCTTCTTAAACAAAGAAGAGGATCGCACCTCTTTCTTTTTTCTTGTGGTCCCCCCACTCTGTTTGGTCATGAATGGTAGTTACTCATTTTTGTTATCACATCCCTCCAAACATGATAATTTTATGTCATGAGTTGTTTCACTTTTCTATTTTAATATAATTTTTTATCACGAAAGTGTACAAAAAATTATCATGCAACCAAACACCCCATCGATTCCTATAAGCTATGCAGAAATGGACACAGTTCAAAGCCTCGGTAAAGTTTGTTTTCAGCCCGCAATCATCACGGAAGGCTGAAGATGAGCATCTGGTTCAATACATCATACATGACAAGAAGTCATATACTTGTTCATTGTCTGAATATACATATATATGTGTATTATTTCTTCATGATATATATGTCTTTGCTTAAACTAATAAACTAATTGTTTAAGAATAACTAACTCCAAAGGTTCTTACTTTTATCTTATTTTGTCCACCTCACGGATAAGTCTTACACATCTGTGACTTGAATCAATACGAGGTGTGAAGGACTAATTAAGCCGAGCTCAACTTGCAGAGAGTTCTGTGACCAAGTGAGTCATGTGAAACACTAAAAGCTCTTCATAAAAGCTCAAACAGTTGCATACAGCTGCCCAGCCATTCACATTCAGAGAGAGAGAGAGAGAGAGTAATGCAGAACTGGATAAAGCTGGATTTGGCTTCTACGCAGAGGTGTTAGTGGGCTGGATCTAATGCAATCTGAATTTGGCCAGAGCCAGGTCAAGCTGGAGCTAGCCTAGACGACGATATAGGAGTGTTAAATGGACTGGGTCAATGCAGTCTGAAGTTGGGCCCATGAAGGCTCGGCACTATAAAAACTGTGTGTGTACATCTTCCCCCGGCTATATATAGTATAGTCTAAATATAATTAGTTTCAACGAGCTTGGTTAACTGTGATGGTTTTTTTCTTTTCTAGAATTGATGTTTATGAAAGAAGGTACGTACAGTAGGAGGAAGAGGTTGAGGAAAAAAGGTTGAACACCCAATATCACGCGGGAGATAATTACCACGCTTGCAATTATTCAAAATCCCTAGGGCGGCCCTCCTACCCAAGGAAGGTCGGGTCGGGAGTTGGCCCAGGGTCAGTCGACCTTGAAACTGACCCAATCGGACCGAGTAGTGACTCGGGTCGGATCAAGTGAGATTCAGTTATTTTTTTCAAAAAATTATAAAAATTACATAAAGATAAAAATATATTTTATACTATATATTTATGCGTATACATGAAAATATATAAATAAGTATAACTATATTTTTATGCTATAATTGAATGAGTGCTTATATGTGAATATAAGTAAATATGCTTTTTTGTGATTATGTCGTATTAGTATATGTCGTCGAGAAAGAGTTAATCTCGAGTGAGAGAGTAAAAATGATTAAGAAATAATTTTATAAATTTTAATTATGCATCATATATTTATAATCACAAATACGTAATAGTATAAGTGACAGTAAAATATTGTTATTATACTATTAATAAATGAGACACAAACTATTAACGGATCGACCTGTGCGGTTAAGTCACGGGGGTCAATGGGACAACACCCCTTGTGGGGAGGTATCAGGGAGCGTTGTCCCTGAAAATAAAAAAATCTAAAAAATTGAAGTTATTAAACATAGCGACCCGATCGGATTGGGTCGGGCAACCCTGCCGGCTGGGTCACCGGGTCGCCCGACCTGAGGCCGACTTATGCGACCTCACGCTGGGCCGCCGTGGGGTTGCCCATGCCAGGTCAGAGCCGGACTGACCCGAAAACTGGCCGTGTCGCCCGACCCCTGGGGCAACCCCTGGGTGACCCGGCAAACCATGCTCCTACCTATCCTTGTTCACGTATATTTCACATATCTGAAAACACGCTTGATATTCATCCTTTTCACTGTTAACATATTTCTCCCTACTACATCCAAGAGATTTATGGTTGCACTTGCGATTCATCACTATACACAGTAAGGAAACATACACCTCATCAGGGTGTTCTCATTGCAGGAGTTGCAACTTAAAAAATGAACCATCCTGGAAGCTTCGATGAATATAAGATTATGAAATGACCCATTTGCTTCTCCGGTAATAAATGTTTTTGGGCCTACCTGCAGGGTGTGTATTAAACTTTAGTCTATGCAGCATGAATTGAAAAGGAAGCCAATCAGAGGTCAACCAGGGCATCCACCCACAGCGAATGAATAGCTCTGCTATGGGCTCCAATGGAAATGGGAATAGTGTGATCCTTTTGGTGGTGAGCTTCTCTTCAATATAAGGGGCCAGCCTCATTACATCTCGGCCCTCTGAAACGGTGGCAACTTCCCATCACATCTTCTCTAGCTACTAGTCAATATATATATATATATTTATATATATATATTAAGAGAGAGAGAGAGAGAGAGAGAGAGAGAGAGAGAGAAAGATAGAGAGAGTAGAAAATACCCTCTAATGAAGACACGTACATGTGAGCTTCACATGTCTGCCTTTAATACATTTCATTTATCATGTTGGTAGATCTTATTTATTTTTGTCTGGTTAATTAAAATATTTTTCTTTCAACTAATGACTGACTGAGAGAAAGAATCTTCCTCTTTTAGCATCCGATATGATCTATCTAAGGTTGTGTACAGATCAGTAGTGTGTTTCAAAAAAAAGCTTACAGATCAGTGCATCTCTCCACTATGGGCGCACATGAACCTTGACATCTACGTAAAAAAAGGGGGGGTCTGGATCACCTCAATCATGTGTTACTGCGAATTCTCTTTATCTTCATCATAAAAAAGTGAGACTCCTCACTGTTTTTCTATCTAGGATGGAGGGACTTCTCTCCGGGTACCATTAATGTAGATGATATACTCTTGGGGAAGAAATATTAAAAATGGTAAGATGATTGAAAATTTGGAGTCAACAATGAAATCATCATGAGTCAATTTAATGAATAGGATCAATCCATTTATTGGCTCGACCTACATTGTTGAACTCGAATCAAATCATTCCACATTAGTCAGATTGGTTCAGTTTTAAAAAAAAACTGTACATTTAAGACATGAAATCAAACCGAACAAAATGGTTCAGGTCAGTTTGGATCTTGTTATCTATTTTTCCTGATTCATTAGAGCAGTCATATATACTGGTGTTCTTGCTTGACCATAGTTAACCAACTTTAAGGACACATATTAACAAGGTACGTACAAGAGAAGTCCCAGCATATATATAATAAGCTTTAACTTTCCATTGACACGTATATATGGATGCATATGCAATATGTGTGAAATTGCCATCTCCTACAATTTTTTTTTTTACATCGTTGCTCTAATTTCTTGAATCAATTAATTAATGCCCTGTTTGGTAACACTATTAGGTACCTCTATCACTATCAATTTTAAAATTGATATTGATTGGAACTATTAAAATGTGTTTGGTTAGTTATATCAATTTTAAAATTTGTAGTGTAAACAAAGCATATTATGTAATACAAGTGTCCACTTGTATTACTTTTGATATTGATACTCCAACGTTTGAAAATATTAATATCAATATTGATATAGTACCAAAAATGAAACTCTAACCAAACAAGGCATAAGTTATGAAATGGATCGAAGAAGGTTGAAAAGATTGGGAACAACAGGTAAAAACATGGCACGAATTTCCCCCGAGACTAACAGAGAAGAGAAATAGAGCACATGACAGTCAAAAGGGAAAGAATGATTACGATTGGTGGGAACCGAATAATACATTATGGCCCGTTTGGTTAGAGTTTTAAATTTAATACTATATCAATATTGATATTGATAATTTTAGAGGTTGAAGTATCAATATCAAAATTGATACAAGTTGACACTTGTATTACATAATGTGCTTTGTTTTCACTATCAATTTCAAAATTGATATTACTAACCAAACACTTCTTAGTGATTACTAGGAATATCAATTTTAAAATTGATAATGATAGAGGTGTCAAATAGTGTTACCAAACAGGGCCTTAAGTTACAAGAGTGTGGCTTAATTATCTAGCCTTTACATGTAATGGAAGATTCTGGAAGTTCTAAAATACACTCCCTCAAGTTGCAAAGAGGTGGTGGTGAACCAACTTTGGCTTGTAAAAAAAAAAAGAACTTGATCTTTTGGAAAGACCTTGGTACGTAAGAAGATTTGCTAGTTGTTCATTTGATGGAATATATATAACTTGTAATAGCCATCGGATTATTCTCACTGAAGGATTAACTCATACATAATATTCTCTACATTGGGTTGCTCCGCAAGTGTTCATCTGTCCACTAGCTCTATTAGCTGACCTGCACCTCGACCAACATAGCCTGGCTCCATTGTACACTCTGGCATAGCCCTCCTCTTTAGATTGACGTGAGAAATATGCCGAGCATCATCATCATCATCATCGACATCGAAGGCGAAAGTCAAACGCTTCCTCCATGCTGTTTCAGCAGAACTCGTTCTCTGTTGAACAATTTTAATCGACAGAAACTTGGTAGCTACATTGGTGTCAATGCTCCCTATGAAACTTTTACAAGCCATTAGTAGGGAACATGTCGAATATTTTGATCTGAAACATATATAGATGTCCTCAATCAAGGTTGTCTTAACAACCATATATGAATTACTTTGATCTTATTTGTTCATAAATTCTGTCACTATCATCGTAAAACATAGTAAAAATCAAATCAATATATATATATATATAAAGAGAGAGAGAGAGAGAGAGAGAGAGCGAGGGAGGGAGGGAGGAACGCTCCGCAGGTATGCCTTAAATTTTGCTAGTTGATACTTTCCTCACAAGGTATTGGGCACTCTCTCTTTGCTCCACGTACGATACCACTCAATTGTGTGGTTCTCGGTAGGCAAGCATTTATTTGCTTCTCTGAAAGGGTGCATTTACTCTCAGTTTTCTTGTGGCCGGCACTCTGTGCACAAGTCTCCTTCGCTCTTCTCTGTCTCTCTAGGCGTGGGTTGGCCGCTCCGCTCGCTCTTCTTTGATCATGGGAGTCTTTTTGATCGATCTCCCGCCTGCTTTTACGGCTTGGAAAAATCCATACTGCATTCACCCACAACGGTAGAGAATTAATGAGTGAATTTCGTTTGATTAATTTGGACTAATTAACCCGTCGTTCTTTTGGTTTGAAGCTGTATATATATAGGATTCTCGAAACCAACTCAAAAACTGTCCAGTAAATTAATGAGCCAAACTCTCGATCGTATGAATTCTTGAACCAACTATATATCGTATCTACCCTATATAATTGATATAAACGTGGTGAATAGTTTAATTTATTTTGATTTAATTTGTTCTGATTCGGAGAAAATCTAAATCTCCTTCGGGCGCTCTCCGACGTCCCGTGAAAACCAGCAGAGAAACGATGCGTCTCTGATCTCACAACCTTTCAAAATCGGCGACATGCATGAGTACTGGCTGTCTGCGGCGGGCGAAGAAGCTGGTTCGCTCTTCATTAAAAGCGCACGAGAGAGAACAACGCCATGCCACCGTCGTTGGTAATCTAGACTCTCGTGAAATTTCAAAAGAAAAAGAAAAAGAAAAAAAATGTCTCGAAAAGTAATGGGCTTCGATCTTCAGATGATCTTCTTGACAATCCAACATTTTCCTTTCAGATCTCTCTCTCTCTCTCTCTCTCTCTCTCGCTATAATCCTCTATTGCTCCAGTACTCCAAGCCGACAACAGTAAGGACCCATGCATATTTAGTTAACTGAGCCGAGCATCGCATGATGTGCGTAAATATATGACATCCGTGTGGGTACCTCTTTTTCTTATTTATGTGCTTGTGAGAAAGATGACAAGGCGTCGACGCGATTACAGCGTAGCGTTCTCGAAGAAAACAAATGGAGCTTGCCTTCTCTCTGTACAAGAGACTCCTGTCGATTGTCACCCTCCACCAGTTATATATATCTATATATATCTAGGTGCACGTCTGGAAACCGGCAGCTTTCAGATTAATTACCTCCCCTTGATATTAGGGTTACAGTGATCCCCCGCCAAAAGGATATTATAAACATGGTAGTTAGATCGACTAGCCAATAAATTGCTTGGGGGTGTCTCGTGACGAGAACAAAAGAGATAGCAAAGCAGACAAGTAGAAAAAATCGCACACAATCTTCTGTCAATATCAACTCAAATATTACGATGGAAGGAGATGATGTATTCAACAACAAGGCATGGTCATCGTCACTCTCACACAGTTCCTTCTTGAAACTAGCGACCGAAAATCTTCTGTTATATCAACTCAAATAATACGATGGAAGAAGATGGTGTATTCAACAAGGCAGGGTCGTGTCACTCCTTCACACAGTTCCTTCTTGGAACCAGCAACTGAGAAATTCGAAAAGAAAATAGCTTGCCAAAGACACCCACCTCATCAATTTCATGCGTCCATTTATTTCTTCTAAACAGAGACGTACTCCTGATTCAAGTACATATACATAGAGAGTTATCTCTCTCTATATATATAGATAGATAACAGCCATATATCTGGTGATTAATTAATTAATTTACACTTGATATATAATCCCCCGATCTTTTGGAGGAATCATCATCCCCTCGCCCTGATCTTGGTCCATTCTCAATCTGTGAAACGCCCTAAAACGGCGGAAGAAATGTAGAAAATTATTCTCTGCATGCGATTATTCCTCCCACCGTCGAGATCGTCGGCTTGCCCTAAGAAGAGAGAAGAGAAAGCGCTATGCATGCAGAGGGCCGCTTAGAGCAGACCGGCGGCGTCGTCGACCAGGCCCATGTCGTCCATGAGCCCCTCCTGCCCCAGCTGTCCGACCCCTTCGTCGAACAGCCATGTCTCCAACAAGGACAGCGGCGTCGGCTTGCTTTCCTCTTGGACGACATTGCTCGTCTCCGAGGACTCCTCCTGAGGCGGCGACGACGGGGAGCAGCCGACCCTCAGCAGGGGCGGCTCGTTGACGGCGCCTGCGCCCGCGGCGGCGCCGGTGCAGCTGCTGGAGGCCGAGTCTCCGCCGACGGCGGCGGCGGCGGCGTTGTTGGACGAGAGCTGTGTCGATCCGGAGTTGCATCTGGACGCATCGCCGAAGGCCGGCGTGGACTGATTGCTCCTCATCCACCCTTGGAGCAGGCGAGAGATGTTCTCGGTGCTGGAGGCGTAGGTGGAAGAAGACGGCTGCTGCAGCTGGCTCCGAGCCAGGAACGTCGAGTGCTTGCACCGATCGTCCGAGGGGGATGACGGCGGCTGCGCCTCGAGCTCGGACAAGAAGGTGGGGTTGTCAACGGACAGCGCCTCGCAGAGCGCCTGCTTGGCCGTGTGGATGTCGGTCTGAAGCCTCCTCTCCCACTGCCCCTTCGCCGCCATGGGCTGCTGCAGGCAGCTGCCGACGCCGGCCACCCCCGGAGAATCGTCGGTATCCCCATCATCGCGGAGCTTCCTGAACAGCTTCTTCTTCAGGTGGGTGTTCCAGTAGTTCTTGATGTCGTTGTCCGTCCTCTCGGGCAGGTATGACGCTATGGCTGCCCATCTGCAAACACCGCCATATGCCGCAGTCGTTAATCAATTAATTAATATTTAAGTGTGTACATACATATATAAACCTGTTGTGGATCTTCTTTCTTTGTTCATATATACAAAGAATCGTGGTATATATGAATATATATATACCTGTTGCCTAGCAGAGCTTGGAGGTGGATGATGACCTTCTCCTCTTGATCGGTGAAATTGCCTCTTTTGATCCCCGGACGGAGATAATTAGTCCACCTGAGCCTGCAGCTCTTGCTGCATCTGAGCAGGCCTGAGGGAAGGAATATCGAGGACGAAGAGAGGAGAAATTAGTGCATTTTTTTTTTAAAAAAACTTGTTTTCCATTCAATAATCCAACCAAAAATCACATCATATAATTAATTAAATCGAGCACGAATCTGATCAGCAGATCAATTTAATTAGTTCGAGCTAGCTATATAGCTAGCAAGAGGGAAATATATATCAATTCTTCGAAGACGAAGCTATAGATAGATAGCCAGCCGGCCCTCTCTCACCGGTGTTGGTAGGAACGGCTCGCCAGTTGCCGGGGCCGTGCTCCTGGATGTAGGTGACCAGGACGATGTCCTCCTCCGGCGTCCAGGGCCCCTTCTTGACTCCCGTCCTGTCGCAGCAAGGCGGCCGACCCATGCCTAGATCGATGAAGCGCCGGAGCACAGCCGCTCGGGGAAGACGACGATCCACCAGGGGAAGGGAGGCCGAGGGGTGTTCGGAAGCTGCTCCGGTCTGCTGGCTACCCTAGAGAGCAAGATCAGGTGGAGCGAATTGGCCGACACCCCCTTTCTCGTCTTCCTCTTGCAGCCGTCTCAACTTAACCACTACTCCAAGCTAGCTAGTCCCATATATATATACACACAAATACAGGAAAGACCTCGGTCTGGGGAGGCCTTCTTCCTGCGTGGAGGACCCGCTGACTCAAGCAAACACACATGACAGGTTTTATGAGGTGCGAAGAGAGAGAGAGGGAGGGAGGGGAGTCCGAGAGACGGAGTCAAAGAGACAGCAAGGAACATTTATTACTCTTGCATGGAATGGATACCAAAAGTCAGCTTTGGTGAAGCGACGGCCGGGGAAGAAGGGCTCCAGGTTGTTGTTTTTTTCCTTCCTTCCTACGGTTACTATTCTCTTATATACTATTAATTTCTTACTCATATTGTTATTAAGTCATTCAAACTCGCTTCCTATTGTTAATAATAATAAGTATATTTGAGTGTCTCAAAACACCAGACGGAGAGTATCTGCCCGGCGAGCCATGTCTACGTCGTCGGCCCGTGCCCTCCCGAGCGCAGCAAACCGCGTGCGTACGTTTTTTTTTTTTGGTCGATGGCCCGGTGGCCATACACAGGGCGCAGCACCGCGCCGGCGAGAGATCGAGCGCTGCCGGGTGCAGCGCTCGATCTACACAGGAGGCCACCTCCCCCCCATGGGGAGGTGGTCCCGGCGGTAACACGCCGGGATCGAACCCCCGCCACCCCCCCCGCGGGGGTGGCGTCGTGCCAACCGCGCCACGCGCGGCCGACACCGCGTGCGTACGTTGGAAGCGGTTTCTTCGGAAAAAGAACCCTAGCTAGGGTTTTAAACTCAAGCTCCGCCTCCGGTACTTCACTCGCTGCTCTGCCTTCCGACCGACGGCGGCGCTCGTACGCAGCCCTTTGGGCTTTGGCTTCCGTCCGTGTACAAACCAGGTGGAGGTCGAAAAAAAGACCCACCCACCCATATATATATAGAGAGAGAGAGATAAACATATATATCATTCATACGACCGTGCACCGCTTTTAATCAAATAAAATGAAATGACGGGGTGGTGGCTTCTCGACGACGGACATGGGAGGCCATCTGCGGTGCGCAGAGAGAGAGAGAGAGAGAGAGAGAGAGAGAGAGAGAGAGAGAGAGAGAGAGAGAGAGAGAGTTAATACATTACAGAAGAGGAGAGGAGAGGAGAACAGTCCCGGTCCATACAAGAGGGGGGGGGGGGGGGAGGAAGGAGGATCGAATTAATTAACAAGAGCAAAGGCAGCCGGTGGCGGACAGCTGCATGCTCGCCGGCGGGCCGGCCGGCGCTCGCCTCTGACGAGGACCAGGTCATCGATCGCCATTCATCTGATCTCTCTCCGGCCGGAGACGCCTTCGAAATTAGGTCAATGGCGAGACCTGCTGCATGCATGGGGCCCTGCACAGTAAATTCTGATGGTACGTGCGAGAGGAAGACGACGATCGAGGAGATCGACCGACCCCCCCCCCCATTCATTACTAGCTAATTAATTAATTGTTTGCTGATTACTAGCTAATTAATTATTTAAGCTCTCGCTAGCTAGATCCTGTCAATGAGTAGTTGTGGGTTTTATAGAGCAAAGATATTACTTTAATTATATTTGATTTTAGTATTCCGGTAATTCTAAAATTGTCATGTCTTCAATATTCCAATCGAACTCTAATTCTATACTATGTATATTCATGCATGTGTGAGTCGATCGGAACGAAACTTGGACAACTCTCTGGAGGTACATGTTACACGTTAATTTTTACTTCAAATAGGTTAATAACTCATGCACAATCAGTAAATTTGACATAATCTCTTTATAATTTTAATCCTATCACTTTATGCATCGTGCGTATTTAATAATTACTCATCCCATTTTACTTTTTACATCTACCGATTTTTTTATATCCAGTTCCGTTTCTAATACATAGTTCGTACGATGTACATATATATATGTATATCAACATGTTTTAGATTCGTTTATTTTTTAAAAAATCGAATCAAGTTTCAGAATATTAATTGAGTTTTCTTTACACCGTACCCCCTAATAATGATATAATTGCCGTCTCTCTTGTGATCGATCTGTTTAATTAGGGGCGCTGTTTATTGGACCGTCTCTCATCTGACCCCCCCTCCCCCCGCATTAACTCTGCCGAACTGATAGGTGTAACCACCCCCCCCCCGATTAATTAGCATGCAGATCAATTTAATTAAGCTGTGTTTGTTGATTGATCAACGTCCAGATATGTAATGTAAAATAACCTGGTCGGGGGGTCGGGGCCGGGTCAGAGTCGGTCGGCCCAAAAAGCAACCGGGTGGAGTGACCTAGCCGACTGGTCAAGTCATCTTTAATTAAATATTATTTCAATTTAATCTAATGATTAAAATAAAAAAAGACTAATTAATTAAAATCGTCCGTCGACATATGCACGCGAGACTATGATATGTATATATATATATATACACTGCGCAGTGGGTCTTAGCGCGCTCTGAGAATTGCATGCAACAGCTGTCCGATGGATCCTTATATTTTTATTTTATTTCACTAAAACAATAAAAATATTCAACTGAGACTAAGGGGGGTATCATATACGAGTTAAACTATATTTAAGTTAGAATTAAGGTATTTCGACGTGAACTAGCTACAACCTCTGTTTTATTAAGTGCCCAAGCCTAATTTAGATGGTTCCCCTAAATGAATAGCACCTTAAATAATATCTTACACGGCTAAAACAAGGGGCGCATCAGCTGTAATTAATATCATAGATAATTTTTTTTATTGGGTAACAGAAAAACTGTCTTAAATCGGACGGACAAATGTAGAGTTTTTGTCCGCACACATTTAAAAAAAAAGCTTCTATCACTATCTTCATCAAATCCCTGTTTAAGGTGTACAGTCCCTACTCCCTATCCAACATTAATTATATATATTTTTTTCTTTGGTGTTTCCTATCCAACATTAATTATTCACCCCCACAATATAATTTTTTCTTGAGACATTACAATTGTCCCCCCTCATTGTGACCTATGATTTTAACCTTATATATCTTGTTGTGAGTGTATATATCACTGGGTGATCTATACATGGTAGACACGGATAAAGAAATAAAATTTGTCGATATCTTTCTCAGAACGAACAAGAAAAAAATAAAAGGATAAAACATAAAATATATAATATCGATCAACAAATTTTTTTCTCGAGGGTTTGTGTAAAAATAAAAAGATAAATTAATATTGATAAAATATCATAGAATAATATTTGATACAATTCCCGGAGACTCCGTAAATATCTCATTCCAACAAATACAAGGTTTAAAATAATTAAGTTTTGTTCGAGGGTGAATACATTTATAATTCATGATGTAACATGTACAAAAGGAGGCTTAATTCACTCTAATTTTTATAAAAGTCTTTCATTATTTGTTCCTCTTCAATGAAAAATTTATTTTTCCATAATGTATTCTATCTAATTCATGATTGAATCACATGACCTTATTTTATCTCCTCAGCGAGTTTAGTAAATAGCATAACAACCATATATTTAATGTTCTCCAAGAGACAAGAAGTTGTATAGTTTTGGAAGATCTCATCCGCAAACAAGTTTCCTCCCAAGGATATACAAAAAAAAAAACCTAATGCCCCATTAGGTTAAAGTAGCAAAAATAATATTATATCTATTAGGTAGACACTTGTATTTACCTATGTATCATACTTTGTTTGCACACTAATGGGGTGTTTGGTTGTATGGTAAATTGAGTTTTTGTTATAATTTTATTTTTTTTTGTAACAAAAATTGTTAAAGAAGGTGTTTGGCAGCTTTTACAAATTTATATTTTTAAAGAGATTTCTTTCTTGGACAAAACAAAAGAGAGTCACCCTTCTCTTTTCATCTTGTGATCCCCCCACCCCCCACGTTGTTTGGTCATATAGGGTGCTCACTCTTTTTTGTCATGACATTTCTACAAACATAAAAATTTTATGTCATTGGCTGGTTCACACTATATTTTAATACAACTTTTTATCATAAAAATTATTGTGCAACTAGACACCTTATAAGAGTATCAATAATGATATTGATAACCAAACATATGCATTGATGATGATTTATATAGATATCAATTTTAAAATCGATGGTGATAAATGTGTGTTCACTATTGCACCAACAAGGCCTAACATAGGTATACCTACAAGGTGATTCAAATGATTGATCATTGCAGTAAGTCCCTTCAATTTTTAGTCGGATAGAGGAGATCAATCTCTCCTGATTATCTTTTCTACAATATACATCTTTCTCATAATTTTATCTACTTGGATCGATGTGCTGATCAACCCTATTTTGGACCAGAACAATATTTCAAATGCACAGACTTGGTTACAATTTTACATCCATTTGTGTGTATATATATGTGGCTTGGAGTTGGGGAGAAAACAACTGGTAGACATGATGGTGCAATTCTGTGGGAGGGAGGGGATGCTGTGCCTGCATCAGCTCCCACACCTCAGCAGATCTTCAGAGTATCTGGACTTGCCATATGCCATCCCATGCCACACCCTTTCAACCTACCATGATTTATTTTTTTCCTCCACCAGCTAGCCTAGCTTGACAGGCAAGCATAGTATTAAATACATGGATTAATGCTTGTGTGTACATGATATTTTTATTTTGGGTTTATCTTTGCCTATTCGTGTCCTTAATTATAATTGTACGTGTGTTGATATTTCACTCATTTGTAATCTGGATAAAATCTTAAATCCTCCGACCTCTAATCTAGTTTTGAAGATAATAATGTTTTTTGCAGACTTTTGATGTTGAATTTAAGTAAAATCCACACGATTCCTTTTATTAATTAGTTACCCTCTCTCTCTCTCTCTGTGTGTCTCTCTCTTCACGGGAGAAGAGAAAGAGATGATATTTTAGTAATTTATTGGTTGAATGTGTTGAGAAAAGTACCGAGAGTTAATAATGACGAAAAGATACACATTTTAAATATATAAAAATTTATATATTAATATCTAAAAAAAGTATTTTGTATACAAGCGTCTCTCTACTTGCTCGAGGTTCCTACCATTGATGGGCAGCGGAAAACAAAAAGTAAAAAAAAATAAATAAAAGACGCCCTTTGTCTACATTCCTCATCAACCAACGGATAGTTTTTCAATCAAACAAAAATACAAAATGGACCCGACAAGGACGTATTATTAACTTCGAACTCACTCTCAGTTTCCGGATACTTTATATTTATCTGTTTATTTCGTGGTGCCACGACGTCAGCTGACGTGCGACGGGCCCGCCCACACGAGACGCGTCCAAGTTCAAGCCGGAGCCGGGCTCCTTTAAAGCGATGAACTGGCCGCGTACGGGCCGGGCCCACCGGCCCATTTTGGCTCCCTCTCTCTCGAGCGCGTCGAGGGCGTAACAGCGCCGCCACGTGGCCCGCGCGGGCGTATGAGGTCGAGGGGTACCGGCCGTCCACTTGGCGCCGGGTCGGGCCGGGCCCGCGGGGACTTGATTTCGGTCACGTGGATCGGGTCTGGCCGGGCCGGGCCTGCGGGTGCGGATACGGTTCGGAGTCCGGACCGGAGCGCCTTGTCGGGCGCGGATGCTGGGCAGGTGGCGGGTCTCTTTCTCCGCATGGCGCGCCGAGAGTTGACTCCTCCCTCCTTCTTTTTTATATTATAGTAACCAAGTCGAATTAATTAGCATCTGGAAGGCAACCGGAAGTCTTTTCTTTTCTTTTCTTTTTGGTCACCAAAAATAAGATACTCATTCGTAACCTGAAAAATCACAGATACCAAAATATAACAACATAAACCTAACAACCAAAAAAATATGCGACCTAACCGAAGGAAGTAAAATTCCGACAGAAATATTTAACCTTTTCAAGAGACATAAATATAGTCGTAGATTGACTAATGCACACGAATACTCGGACGGTCGAATAACACGATCTGGAAGTCAATCGGCGGAGTTTAAATATTGTCACGAGGTTGGACGATCACATAAAAAAGATGCGAATATTGTCCAAACTAACGGTCTCGGACGGAATAACGCCGATAGCTGTGTAAATAACATGAAAAAATATGAGAGGACTCGACTTTATTATGTGAAAATAATAAGAAAAAAGATAAAAAGGTCAAACTTAGATGGACCAGACTCCACCGCTTCTTCAGCACAGTAAAAAGAGACAAAAAGATTACATTTAAACAGAAAACGGAAAAGAGAACGTGAAAGGCATTCATGTGGAGGATGCGTATCATATGAATTACATTTATACATATAGCCAGCGAAGCTAAATAAATTTTTTTTTTTAAAAAAAAGAAGAAGAAGAAGAGCGCCGACCATCAAGTGGACTGATGAGGTCTTAATAGAATAGTCTCGTATCGAAGACATTCGAAATATATATAATATAAGAAAATACTTCACTCGTAGTCTTGAAATTTCGAGTTGAATAACTCTATTTATTTAACATGACATTAGAATCCCTCGTTCAATTCGAATCTGTGCCCATGTATTATGTGCGTATCTCTATTTTTTTATCCATACATATATATGACCGTTGAAATCATATGCGTATCTCTATTTATTTGGATGCTCGATAAATTGAGTCTTTGTCACCAAAATATATTAATGTCGTAACAAGTTTCTTAAAAAAGTACCGATCGTTGCAAAGAAAAAAAAAACACTTTTTGTAAAAAAAAATATTGGACAAAAATGTGATTTTTTCTGGGTGTGGTAGCTAGCCCATTTTTATTGTTTTAATTTTATCATACCTCATCCAATCAAATACGATAAATTTGTATTTATTTTATATTTTACTCTAATATATTTTTTTCTCACCATACATAAAATTTTATTGTGCAACCAACACCCCCATGAATTAATTTTAAGATGTCTTGCGCACTGAGTTCATGTGCTCTTATATTGATGCTGTCAAGGGTTCTGATTTGGCGGCATCTGTTTTCGATCTTGAGACGACAATGGTTATTGACTTTGATTTCATCCTCAAGTTCAACAATATATCTAATTATCTGATGTAGCCGAGGCAATTTTCGGCTATTCTCATCGTTTTACACATACAATTATGTCACTGATGAACGGTAAAATTTACGCACTTTTTATGATGATTTTACGTATGAAAATAAAATATAAGATAACTAAAAATATAACATCGATGTCATGTTTGGTGTGGTCATATATCAAAATTAGGAGTGAGTGAGTGAGACCGTGTACAGCTTAAAAATAGCCGGTGGTTCACAAGAGACAAAAAAGAGATGTTAACCCTCTTTTATGTAATAAAAATTTGTCACTTTTTCATGATTCGTCAACACCTTGTTTAGACAAGCTTGATCACAAAAACAATGTTTTTTTTAAAAAAATAAAATCTATTTGATCGTAGTCCCAAACAACCTACTAGCTATTAATTTCCTGTCACATTAATGCTTATATACACATCGTACTAATACATGGTCTGTACGTAGGTAAATAATTCGCCCCCACCGACGGCGACGGCGATGCAAACGTTGGAATACGTACGTACCGATTGTATATCGATCTCACGGGAGCGCAATTTCCCTCGAGTGCATACTTGAGAGGAACTCCTCAATTTCTCTTGCAAAAGAGTTGAGAAGACAGTGATTCGATGACATTAAATCAGTGTCCTTCCATTATTCTCTCGATCTTTCTGCGAGAAGGTTGGGAAGTTCTCCGAGAAGAAACGGCGCTCATCCGACAAGTGTGCTCGGTCGGAGCTGAATCAAGGGCAGGATGCATGCATGAACGATGGCCACCAGTCTTAAGGCGTCACCTTAACGTGAAGCCCAAGCTAGGAAGCCGACCAATCAATGCACCTTTGCAACATGATGGACGGGGGCGCTCCACCGTGCATACGCATATATGGCTGCACCACCCAGCCTCGGAAGAGTATGGATCATGAGTTTTCTCCAGCGGGATGGCGACAGGTGGTGTCACGGAAAATAAGGTGAGAATGCGTTTTAAAAGACGATTCGGCATCGTTTCGAGTTTCTAAGATTTTGTCATCGAACGAACGTGTGATAATTTACTACGACCGAGTTTTTAAAGATTTGCCATCAAAACCAGCGGGAGACCTCTATTAATCGGTTACCGAAGAAGATTTAATGATTAATTACTAACTTTCTACCGACACTCGTTACCGATCGAGGTTATAAATTTGCTACCAAGATTTTAAAAACTCGTTTCCGACCACCTTAATTTTACTGACTTTAATCTACTGCCGACCGATGTCACGCGCATCTATCTATTTTACCTCCTCGTACGTACGTGTTAGAGAGTACTTCAACTTCCATCTTTCGTGACATCAGTATTAGGTTGTATCGATTACGAGAGTTCTTCTGTCTGCTCTGCTGAGAGACGACGACTGGGGTGGTCGAACTCTTCCCGGAAACAACCACGCGTCGCATGCACGTAGGTTCCGGCGACCGGGGGGCAGCGGCGCTTCGAGGAGGAGGAGGAGAGAAGGAGAAGGGGGAGAGACGTGCTGATGTGGGTACGTAATTAGGAAGGTCTCTGGAATCGACGGCACCGGTCGCGCCCACTTGCAAGGGCTCCTCTGCATGCATGCACGCCCGCCGCCCACGTAAACGTCCTGCGCTGACTTGCATGCCATCCCTTCATGCATTCGGACAACGACGGCATTTATTTGCCATGCATCTTTCTTCCACCCGATATCTTTATGTACGTGGGTGGTGTGGACACGTCGTAGTTTCCGGAGACTAGCTAGGATTATTTTGAACGTCGTGCAGCGCAAGAAACTGACTCTCTATTACTCAAATATATATATATATATATATACACGTACGTGGGAATGGGATGACACATGCAGGCCTCGGAGACTTGAGAGACGTTTTGATCTTGTCGGTGCGGGCAATGTACGGTTACACACTTCTCTCTCTCTCTCCGGAAGAGAGCCGTCTGACTGATTAATTACCTGGCATCAAGCAATTAAAAATTAAAACGTCGACCCTAAACCCGACCTACCTTGGTGGGGCTGTGTGTGTATTATATATACATATAGATAGATAGATAGAAATGGCACACAAGAATAATAGATAATGGGCTTTGCTCGCCAAAGTTAAATCTTTTTTTTCCTTCTTACACTGCACACATCAAATAATGGGTGCAGATTAAAAAAAAAGAAAAATATCGAAATCCGTCGTCGGAACTAAGCATCTCTGTCTTGACAGGAAAGGAACTAATTAACGCAACTCAAGGCTGAGGCTCAAAGTTCTCCTCCAGGAACTGGTACAGCTGTGATGAAACCGCCAAAGGATACTCCTCCTGGGGGAGGAGGGCTCCCGGAACCTCCACGAACTTGCAGACGCCCTTGGCTCCCCGGAGCGCATCCATCTCTGCTTTGGACCTTCTTGGGGCGTTCGCCGTTGACACAACAAGAACAGGTGCACGCCCTTCCGATCCGGCAAACAGATCGATGAACTCTTCCCGGGATTTAACAGGGTCGAGCTGGCCGGTCAGGAATGCTGCGGGCACAAATCGGGCACCCCTGCGTTTTGTCAAGGCATACCTGCTCTGGATGAGGTCGGGCGTAACGTTCTCAGGATTTGCATATACATGTGAGGTGTATTGAGATTGTATGGCCTTCTCGTTGCTGACAAGGACGTTGTACATCATCCAACCGACGGCAGGAGCCCTTAATGTGCCCCTTAAGAGTCCATATCTGCAGGTACATCAACATGTAAGTAACATGCCAACTCTAGCGGAGACACGGAAGCTAACTTCTGCTGAGGTAAGGAGATAATCACGGATGCGCAGAACTTTCCCGATGAACACTAAAACTTAAATTGCAAGCAGCCTTCCGATACCCATTCTGACGGACAAGTTTGGAGATGGTTAAAACTGTACACACATGCCCATCATCCAAAAACTGGTGCCACACAAGTTAGCTTCGAGCATTAGCAACTCTGCAGCTGCCTCTTGCAGTTGGCAGATAGAAGCGAAACATCGCTGAGCATCACTTCCCTCTAACAAATTCCATCCAATCTCCTTTATGGGGTGTTTGGTTGCATGATAATTTTTTGTACACTTTCATGATAAAAAATTGTATTAAAATAAAAAGTGAACCAACTCATGACATAAAATTATCATGTTTGGAGGGATGTGATTACAAAAAAGAGTAACCACCGCACATGACCAAATAAAGTGGTGGACCACAAGAAAAAAGAAAGAGGTGAGACCCTCTTTTTTTGTTTAAGAAGAAAATCACTTTCAAAACATAAAATTGTCATGGTTGTCAAACACCTCTTTTAACAAGTTTTCTTACAATTTTTAAAAATAAAAATAAAAACCTCAATTATCATGCAACCAAACACCCCATTAGCCTTGGACAAAGTTTGGCAACCCATCCAAATACTTGAAGTGAACCGAAGAGAACACATTATTTTCAATCTTCAGGCATAGATGCGGACCCATTTGCAGGATTTTCATCAAGATCATGATGATGTCCCACTTTTCCCTGAAGGTTGAAGGAGATGGAAGCTGATTTCACTATGTCACAGCACTGACTCCTTAGGTAGACCGATCAGCAGGGAATTGCATGTGCATGTTCCCACCAGCAGTCTGGTAACGGAGGGTGGGCATATGCAGATGCTGTTGAAAAGGGAGCATAAATGGTAGATGTGGTCCCTCAATGAGGCTCCTCCTCCAGCTCGAGTTTTAAATAATAAAGGCTAGCCCACTAAGAACATTATTTACGTTCTTTCCTAGCTAGGACCACTTACAAGGGCATGGATTATATAAGGCTCTTACGCCTAGAGATTGTGGTGAGAATGAGAGAAATGGAGTTGATGAACTGAATAATGGTGACACTATAGGGTGAACTAAACATAAAGCACACAAAGAATTAGAAAATAGTGTTGAGAAACAAAATTTAGGCAGAAACATAGAAAGAAAACGAAGGTTTCAGTAAGCCACTAGAAGTTTCTAAAAAGATGCCAGTTATGAAGGCACAACTTTTACAGCCTCATCTGGCCAAAAAAAAACTTTACTGCTTCAAGATTCAGGTAAGAATTTAGTGGTTGATAGGATGAGAAAGTAGCCGTTATAGCAGCGATCCTACCTCATATATATGGAAACATGTATCCTAAATGAATCCCTACAATAGCAAACTCAGAAGAGTCTCATGTGACCATCAATGTTTCATATTCATTTATGTTCATTTTATCACCAAAAAAAATGCAATATCTACCTTGTTCTGAATTGCCAATGGAACGAAACACCTTTGTTATAAAGTTGGGTTTTTTATTTTGAGAATGTTGAAATACAATAATCAGCCAAGAGATTTTTGAAGTCTCAATATTGAACCATTTGCATGTATGCGCTCCGGCATGTATGTTATTCTGCATAAAACTTGGACATATATATTCCTTATTTCCAATTTAATTTGGTCTGATGATAATCTTTAAGTTGAGAAGGTGTGCCGGGCCAATCTAATTTATACAATATGCCCCATGGCCCACTTGGACCAGCCATTGCAACCAATTACACAAGAACTATTATATATTCTCCAAATATAAACCTTTGAACTGTCAAACGACCTAGATAACAGGAAACACCATATAACAGATAACGAATTAAAGATTTGAACAGTGCCACGTATGCCATATGGGCCATCTACGTTGCCTAAGCTTGTAGTTGATTGATGCTTCCATGCTATCCAGTAAACTGAAATGTGATTGAGTTGATCCAATGGTTTGGATTAGATGTATAAAGAATGATGCTCTAAAAGCAGGTGCAATGAAGTTTATTGTGCCACCTGCAACAACAGGCCAGTATGATGTACATATGGAAACTGAGTTGGCAACAAAGACCAAAGCATAAATGGAGGTGCTCACAGAATTACAGAGTAAAGCGGGTAAGAGTGTCAACTGGTTGGATCTATGTTGTTGGAGACTTGAGGCACCTAAGATGAAGAAGGGACCACCTTGCCTCATAAGTTAAGAGATGAATGGAGAGAGAGGCTAAAATAGAAATTTCTCACCTCCTAGGAAGGGGGTAGGGGATCACTAGAGGCCAGACGAAGTCTTCAGAGGCTGCTGGAGGTTGAAGAGGCCACTAGAAGGATGCACCCGCCATGATGCCCCTTACCAGGTGGGGAAGACAAGACGCTTAACCAAGGAATGCCAACTCGGATCTCAACTTCACCTTACGGTGGTCAGAGAGGAGATCTTGTGAAATTCTAAGACCCAACAAAAGAACCTTGTCAGATGATCATCTAGTGGTCTTTGGGCAGCAGTGAAAAGTGGTGGCAACAGCTCTGCAGCCACCGCTGCATCTTCCCCACCCAATACAACTGCCAGCATCAGATTATCAGAGCCACTAGTGGCCCAAAACATGTAATCTGCAACCTTATGCCCTGTTTGGTTAGAGTTTCATTTTTGGTACTATATCAATATTGATATTAATATTTTCAAATGTTAGAGTATCAATATCAAAATTAATACAAGTTGACATTTGTATTACATAATATGCTTTGTTTGCACTATAAATTTTAAAATTAATATAATTAACCAAACACCTCTTAAAGATTTCTATCAATATCAATTTTAAAATTGATAGTGATAGAGGTACCTAATAATGTTACCAAACAGGGTGTTAAGTTGTGGATCCAAGATTTTCAGGTACTATAGGGTTCGAGAATCTGAACAAAAGTTGCGGAACCAGGGTTTGGCCTCATTCATATCTCGGATGCCCACCAAAATAAAAAAATTTCTCAAGATCTTTCCAAGATAGAAAATTATACCCTTATTGAATCCCACGACATGCTATGCCACTCACTAGCAGTCTGGTTAAACAAATGTTGATTTGAACCTGCCTAACCAGTTTGATACCTGTCACACAGTAGATCCTGGGACCCACAACGCAACCCGTCTCTTCTGCATGCTAAGGGCTTCCAGCAGAGGAGGCCTTCAGATACTCCATGCGGCCATCGGCAGCCACCAAAGGCCCTGCTGTACGTTCAACAAGTCCCATGTGCCTCCTACAGGTGCCTAGAAAATCCACTCAGTGTCGGCAGTAGTGGCAGCAATCATCTGTGTGATCCTGGACAAAATTGTGAGAACAAGGGGCTGCCTCATCTGACCTCATCACGTAGATAGTTGCCTCAACAACTTCGGATAACATAGGATTGGATTTGGGTCAAATTTTAATAAGAATATGCCCAAGCTGTAAGCAAATCCTAGTGTAAGCTTGGCTCAAGAATGAATTAGAAAATTTATGTTGGGCTCAAAAGTACCCAAAAGTGCCAAGCCAAGAGATTGGTGAAGTTTATAAAACAATTAAAGCAAAAATGTAAATATTTTAAAATTTTAAATTACAAATTAATTTAATTTTAATTTCAAGTGCTTACACACATGCAATGAATATTTGAAGAAAACTCAACTATAGCCTTGATTCCAAATTGGTTGAGGTCAACATTATAGATTCTCTTTCTCTATTCATATTGATGTTGATTTACTTCTTTAGAGATATTTTAAATTTTAATAATCTAAATCATATTGAATTATCCTCCTATAGAGTAACTTAGATCTACCACGCCTTTTTTTGTCTCTATTATTAGAATTTAGAAGAATACAAATAAAAAAGATGCCCTATTCCTAATGGCATAGGTTACCAGCCTTCAATCAGAGCAAGACAGAAATACAGGACAGGAAGTGGGTAGCACATTGCACCAGACAACTAGACAGAACTACTCTGGTTAGCATGACATGCAGCACCCCATTGGATGACATAGACAGTAAGATGATGCTAAACAATCGCAACAGCACAGTCATGGATGTGGAGTTTGAGCATAGACATAATTGACAGGAATCATGACGGGACAGTGAACATTAATAGAGGTGGAATTGCAGCAGGTTGTTCATGTTGTTCATGGAATCACGATGAGCCAATGAACCAAAGAACACTTACGGAGCATGGTGGCAAGACTGCAACATGCCAATGGACATAGTTTCACGTGCAGAGATGAGCTCGAATTTTTTCTTAATTCCAAATTTTGAATAGGTGGGTATAGTCATAGACGTGATCTTGTTCATCCTGAAAACACCTAACCTCCTTGGTTTGGATGAACCTAGTGGACTAATCATGACGGGCCTATCGAGCTTTTCATTTTGTGCTCACCTAAGCCCAAGCCCAGCTTAATATTATAAATGTGCTTAAAATCTATATCCAAGCGTGGTACTTCACCTCAGGTTGAGTTTTCAGGCTTCAGGTGTCCATTGGAAGACCTAAGAGTTGGATTATTGGCTCCACGATGAGGTCTGATGTAAATCCATCATCTATATCCAAGGTCATCCAGTCGTGGTTCCAATAATGTTAAGAATGATACAACAATCTAGAATAGGGCAGTACATGTCAGATGCTCCATATGAATGAACACCAAAGAACAAATGAATAAACTGGAAGTACAAAGGCCTTTGACATAAAAAACTTAAATGGGGTATTAGATACATACCTAGATTCCATGCTAGAATCTCGACCAAAGACAATGGGAAGAGGCCCAGCCCAGGTGGGTGCAACAGCTGCAATAGCTGATGGCTTTATAAAACCCCTTTTTGCTGCACGAAGTGCTATTGTTGCTGCATGTCCTCCAGCACAGATTACTAGTTTGTTATCTGGTAAACCATTCATTAAAAGTGTGGTGTTAGATCCAAAAGAAAACCCTAAAGTTGAATAGAGGATGGAAACTACAGTAGTTCTAGAAGGGGTATTTGTCCTATGAGTTGTGCACAAGGCCTAAGAAACCCATGCTATCTCTATCAGAAACTGCAGATCAGTTTCATCCTCCCCACTAGGCTTTAGAATAAACCTAAACCAGAGGATTGAAGATTTCACTGCTCATAATACACAGAATAGTATATAAAAATACAACAAATTATGACATGCCAGGCACATTCTTGAAACAATAAATAGCACACAAACTTAAATGGAAAAATAAAAAATTAAATTCACTTGACAAAACATTCATGGTTCTGCAAATATTACAAAATAATCTATGCAACTTACTGTCCATCGATGCAACTTAGCCTAAACAATGGGGTAGGGGAAATAGTAAGAAGGGTTCCACCATGAAATCCTTACAAGCAAAGAAATGATTGGAGAACACCAACACCATATACAGTATTTGTTATCCCTTGAGATCAGTGTTGCCAAAGCGGTGCTTAATCACCTGAGTGGATTTTCAGGCCCTAAGCAGGCCTCCGCTTTACTGGACATAAAAAAATGCCCGCTTTGGGCACTTTGAGTAGCAAAGCACCCAAAGTGGGTACTTCACCTACTTAAAGGAGGGATCCAAATCCAAGAGACCCGGATACCCCGCCACCCCAGTAAAAAACATTCACCCCACCCATGTTTTGTTCTCGGGAGGAGCTGCTAGGGTTCTATTGACACCTGGAATTTCAAAAAAAAAATATAAAGAGAGCAACGGGAAGCAGAAGACGATGAAGGAGGGATAAAGACCGGCGGGCAAGAGACAGGGCGGAGGAAGCAAGCGCAAATGGAAAGACGGCAGAGCACTTTACCCCGCCGACTGGTGGTCGGGTGCGCAGGAGGGGGGGTGATCCCCTTGCAGGATCCGGAACAGGGGAGTCAACCCCCTTTACCGGTCCCTACAGCAGCACCCTGCACCGACCGGGGGCCCATCCGAGCTCCCACGAACTTCCGAGGGAGCCTCGCGCCCGGCAGACGACTATAAGAAGAGGGATCGACGGAGGGGTCGGGGGTAGAGAGAGAGAGGTCAGAAAGGGAGACAGAGAGGTAGAGAGGGATTACCAGAGCCGTCAGAGCCGCTGCCCCCCTTTCCTCTTCCCACCGGAGCCGTCTCTTCAGGCCGAAGCTGTCTCCTCTTCCGAGCGAGGCCGAAGGCCCCGCTTCCCCTTCCCGTTGGTGGCACGTCTAGGCCCCTCCCGCAAGCAGCTGCTTCCTTCTTCTTCCGCCGAATGCCGTCGAGCCATCGCCTCCTACTGCAGGCCGCCCGGACGCCGTCATCGTCGAAGGTCTCTACCTTGCCCAAGACCGCCACTGCCGGCTCCTCTTTCTCCTCCGCCGCTGCCAGATCCCCCTTCCTCCTCTGCCGCTGCCGCAGGTGTCTGGGAGGCATCCATTTCCTCTTCCTCCTCCGCTGTTGCCTCGTCCGGGCGACAGTCGCAGGCGGAGGCCGCGTCAAGGCGAGAAACGCCGCGAGGAAGGAGCAGTCGGGGGGAAATGATGTCCCCCCGACTTTGATCCACGGTGGAAAAAACCACCGTGGGGGCCCCGCCGGTAAAAAAAAAAAAGAAACGCGGCCGCCGTGGCCGCGTGCGCGTGAGACAGGGGCCGCGCGCGTGAGGAAGCGGCCGCGAGGAGCTGCCGCGGGGAGGCATTGACCCGCGGGACAACATTGGTGGGGCCCACCAGGGAAGCTTGAAAAAAAAGGGAAGAAAAAGAAAGCAGGCCGGCCCTTGTTGAACCGGGCCCAGTGAAATCCATGGAGGCCCAATGGACCTACGCGCGAGCACTAGTTTGAAGGGGCAATTCAAGTAAAAAAAAGAAAGAGCTTTAAAATGAACAATCAACTTAAAATAAATAAAATACACTAATTAATTTAAACAAATCGAGGCGAGCATCCGGCCGGCTAAAAACCCGCCTCATGGTCTCGGCATAACCTAAAAGAACTCAAAATCAATGGGAAATCAATAGGCCGGCTTTAAGCACGTCTCTTGACCCATAAAAAAATAACAATAATAAAATAAACAATAAACAGAAGTTAAATAAAAATCTACTTAACTTAATTCACAAACCGAGACGAGCATCCGGCCAGCTAAAAACCCGCCTCATGGTCTTGGCTTAACATAAAAGAATGAGAATAAGTAGGGAAAGCAATGGGCCAGCTTTAAGCACGCCCCTTGACCCTTTAAGGTAGACATACAAAGGTCTATTTAAAAGACCCCAATGTCTTACCATGCCCCAAGAGGGAGTTATTTGCCATTATGCTATGGGGAGGCTATGCATGATTAACATGCCGATATGCCAAACTATGAGCTAATGAGGGATACCAACTACAAGACGATTTCCCATAAGGTTATCAAAAGCCGGGAATGCTCAACCTTGGACCGGTCGGAAGGAAGGATCATATGCCTAATAAAGACCGGAACATGTTCAAGACGACACTCAAGTTGATCAAAGACCAATGGATGCTTGGTTCCAATTTGATGGAATGAATGTCAAAGTGTTGTATTTCAAATTGTGTAAACAGTGCAAAGGACTGTGCAATTTAATGGAAGAGGAAAAATCAATGACCCCATGAAGTGATGGGAGTGCAGAAAAAAGGGAGAGAGAGAAAATCTAAAATCTGCAGGATATCCGAACAAAAAAAAATCTGCAATCTGGAATTTGGATGTTCAAAATCTGAACCTCACGTTCAAAGGAAATCTGAGAACTGAAAGTTTAGGATCTGAACATTCCAAATTCAAATAAAACTGCAATTAACTCATTATAATCTATCAAAGTCTAATCAATTCCAACCAAGTAAATTTAAATCAAATTAAAGCCAACAAACCGGTTCTTTTTTTAAGATAAACTTAAAGCCATATTTCCTGGACCAAAATCAAATAGACCACCAATTTAAAATCTGAAACGTATAAAATCTGAAGTATACAAAATCTGAAACATACAAAAATCCGAAACATAAAAATCTGAAATCAAAATCTGAAGAACCCCTAAATCTGAAAACCAACTTATTCTGTAAAATCTGCAAGAAATCAGAAATCTGGGAATTTAAAACTTGAGGCTTAATCTGGGGAATCCGAAACATGTAAGGTCTGCAAATTAAAAAATCTGAAAGTCTAAAAAAAAACTGAACTGAAATTTAAAACATAATCTGAAGTTGAAACGTGCAGAATCTGGAAGATCTGAACTCTAAATTCCTGAAATCTGAAGGTTTAAAATTCGAACTCCAAAGATTTGAAATCTAAATGTCATACCCAAAGATAAAAATCTGAAATCCAAGCAACTTGCAATCTGGAAGCTGTAAAATTCAAGATGATCAAAATAACACCAAAGTAAACCTGTAAACAGAAATCAAAACAAATTAAACCAACAAGAAAATTAAATTAATTCAAATCATAAGCATAGTCAAATCTGAAATTTGAACAAATCAGAAGTCAGAGTTCGAAAATGTTAATCTGAGGGTTGGGGGCTTAAGATCTGAACATTTTAAATCCAGATAAAACTGCAATTAAGTCAAATCAACTTAAACCAAAACAAACTTAAATCAACCAACAAACTTTTTTCTTTTAAGACAAACTTAAATAAGTCAAATGAACCACCAATCTGAAAGTTTGAAACTTGAAATCCTTAAAATCAGAACTTGAATGCCAAAAGTTGAAACTGCAATCACAAATTCACATAACTACCAAAACGTTAACCAACCATCAAGCTCCAATCAATTTTAATCAAACAGATTTAACTCAAGTCAAACTAAGTCTAATAATTCAACAAAAATCCATTTCAAAATAGGATTAGATCAGATTTTAAAATCAAACAAACCTAATCAAAATTCAAATCAAACAAGCCAAACAATTTAATAACATGTCAGGCATTAATCTAAACCAAACCTTTTCACAATTCAAGAAATTCAATTCCATTCCGAACATGGCCAAATCAATTAAATTAAAGCAAACTCAAATAAAAAATCTTTAAATTAAACCCAAATCAATCTTAATCAGACAACCTTAATTCAAATCAATCAAACGAACTATTAAACTGAACCCCCATGAAATCTGCATATTAATCAATTCTTAAATGAGTTAACTTTAACTAAACAAGATTAACCTAAAACAAACTGAATTTAAATTAATAAATAATCCATCAACAAATTCAATTCAAGGCAATTAAATCCTAAATCAGTTCACATAAATCTGAAAGTTACATGAGAAAGAATCCATAAACTGTCAAATTCATGAAATTTAAAAAATCCACAGATTCAACTAAAATTTAATAAATCAAATAGGTTAATTAAGATAAATTCATTCCAAACAAACCACATTCCTTAAGCTAAGCCCAAATCCCATTCAAAATCAAACAATAAAAAAATTGTCAAAATTCAATTAAACAAACTCAAACTCAAACAGAATATAAATCAACAAATAACTCACAAATCAATCAAATTCAACTTAAATCAAATTAAATTCAAATCAAATCAAACAAAATTCAAACCAATTTAAACCAAACTTCAAAACCAAACTAAATGTTTGCCTTCCACCAAGTTCATGGGGTTTTTCTGTTTATCCTATTATGTATGTGTATGTTTATTTTTGTGGATGCATCGTTCTTCTATTCAATGAGTTGCTATGACGGATAATCAAGGGTATTCGAGTATTCTCGATGTAATTAACGTCGGATCTTCGCACCATCCGACGGGGATAGGTCAAAATAAATTTCAAAGAACCTAACAACCTCGATCTATAATTTATGCATACCATTGACCCTAGCTAGTACTTCTATAGAATACCATCTATTTTCCTAAGAATTCAACGCTAAGGTCCAGTCCAATCCAAACAGAAAAATGAATTTCCAAAATCTTTTAAAAAAAGTTTCGAATTTTGAGGTTACATCAGGTTCCTTTTGACTGCACCGCCATTTGGAGGTCCATGGCTGCTGTTCCCCTCTCTTGCACCGCCATGAAGGTTTTGAAGCAGCCTGTAGGCCTGCATGTATTCTTCTTTCCTTCATTTCCTCTCCCTCGTGTTGTTTCTTCTTCTCCCCCTTGCATCGCCCATTCTCAGTCAGATGGAGGGCTTTTTCTAACTTGAATTTATTAGAATATGCCAGAATCCTTAGTCGTTTTGGTCACTTTGTCACCTTGACAACCATGCTTGAGGTCCAGTCTTGTTGTTCCTAGACTTCTTGAAGGCAAATCCAGCAAAAGAGCCACTGAGATGGCACAGTTGCACCCTTTGAAGCTCGAACCATATCATCCAACCAAGGATTTCTATGTCAATATCAGCCCGTAGATAAGTCAGGGCCATTTTTGATCCAAATAAGGATTGGATCAGTGGCTCAGCTGAACCAATAGAAGAAAATCGGATCTAGGATTGGCTTGGATTAGTTCTTCCAAAATGTGAATAAAAACAAGAAACGCAGGAGAAACAATACCAAACTGATCCTAGAACGATCCAGCACTCAGATCCTGGCAGAAATTAGCTCTAGAATCAAGCTCCCCCCAGGATCCAAATGGTAGCTGCCAATTCCAATCCAAATCAGCTGATCCTATGATGTATCCTCAAAATAACCATTTTCCTTTGTGGAAGAAATTTTTTTGTTTTGAATTAACTTTGAACAACTAGGAAAAATAGGTGGTATTCTACAGGAGTATAGCTAATTCAGTAATATGTATACAAATATATTGAGGTTTTGGGTTCTCAGAAAATATTTTATTTTGACATCTCCCCATCGGACTTGCAAAGTACTGATGTTAATTACATCAAGTAATGATTAGAATACCCTTAATTAACTGCCATAGAAATTCATGAATAAAAGAACATGCATTCACAAAAATAAACGCATATTGAGAGCAACGGTCCCATGAACTTGATGGAATACAAACACTTGACGCTTTAAATTTAGTTTGGTTTGATTTTTTATAGGTTATGACTAAATGATTTTTATCTTTGAAATTCATTTAGGATTTAATTTGAGTTGATTAAAGTCTGTCTGACAGTTTGATTTGATTTTGACTTAATGTCTTTTGATTTGAATGATTTGGTTTGGGTTCGATTTGTATTTGTTCAAGGATTTGGTTTGGTTTTGGGCTAACAGTGCATTTCTCTTGAAGTCTTGATAACGAAGATTTGTTTTAGTTTCAGATTTCTTGTATCAAAGTAGATTTGATTCCAGATTTTAACCTTTGAGGGCCATGGAATCTGGTTTTAAAAATTCAGATTTGGGAATCTCCTGATCGCATGTTCAAATTTCAAATTCATGCTTTTGGTACCAGGAATTTGGGATTTGGAGTTTAGATCACATTATTATTCTTTTCATTTCGGATTTGACTTAAGATCTTGAGTTTCAAATTTTATACTTGCAAATGTTTGGATTTAGGATTTTAATTTCAATGCTTCTGATTTGGGTTTTGCAATTAAGAAATTTTTATCCATTTGAGATTTCAACTCTCAGGTTTGTGGATTGATGGGTGTATTTAAATTTTATTTTTGAAGGATTTGGGTTGTTTTGGATTGGTTATTTGTTTTTATTAATATTTGATATGTTGGGAATTTGTTTAGAATTTGGTTGACCTGTTTAGTATATTGTGATTTTGATCTTTTATCTTTTTGACTTCTCTTCCAGTTATGATATGTTTTGGGAGAATGGGAAATTTTGGTAAATTTTCAGACTTGGGTTGACACCTTGGGAGTTTAATCTTAGTTTCACTTTGATTTTAAATTTCATGTTTTATATTTTCAGATTTTTTTTGAATTTGGGATTTATTATTATATTAGTTTTTTATTTAGAAATTTTAGAGTTTTGAATGTTTGCATTGAGTTTCAGATTTGAGTACTTTGAGGTTTGGATTTCAAAAATTTTCCTTTTAGATTTGAGAACCCGCAGATTTGGTTCAGATTTTAGGCTTGGGATCTGGAATCTTGACAAGTAAGTTGATGTTTTTGAATTGATTATTGATTTGAAGAAAATTTTTTATTCCGGGAGTTTTGAATTTTAATCTTCTTGATTTGGAGCTTGAGATTTTAGGTAACATACTAACATGAATTTTTTTAACCTTGGGAATTTGATCTTTACTTCAGACTTACTATCTTTAACTCTATTTCCGTCCGAGAGAAGAAATACTTCAGACTTCTACCACTGAAAGCTACTGGATTGAACACATTCTTCTAACTTCCAGAATTTTGAGTTTGTTTTGTTTCAGTTGTCCACTCTGTAGATCTTCCATTTCTACCCATTCTTAGATTCGTGAAACTTGAAGTCTCTTTTTTTGTCTTTGTGAAACCTCGAAAAACTTTGTTTTAAAATCTCATTGTTTGAAATTTGAATTTGGAATTAGTGTGATGTGATTTGGAAATTTGAAAAATTTGTTGAAGATATGTATATATAACCTCAAAATTTGAGATTGAAATCAAATTTGGAAATTCGTTCATGTATGTGTGTGTTTCGAAACATGTATATATGAAAATTGAAAAAATTGAGTATTTCAAAAAAAAGTTTTGAAAATACACTTTTGATTTGAGTTTTAAACATGAAAAGGATTTTTATTTTTAAAGAATAATTTTCCAGAAAATCTCATCCAAAATTTATTCGTCAAATTTCGGTTTTACAACTATGAAAATATCGATATTCCATAGAAGTATAACTAATCCGACGATATACATAAAAAAATTTAACTTCGAGGTTGGGTTCTTTGAAATTTCGTTTTGACCTCTCCCCATCGGGTGGTGCGAAGACCCGATGTTAATTAAATCGAGAACACTCGAATACCCTTGATTCGCCGCCATAGCAATTTCGAAACGATAGCATACATCCACAAATGAGATGAACATAATAAGAGCAACGGCTCCATAACTTTCGATGGAATGCAAACGTTTTATATTTAAAATTGAATTTGATTTGATTTGATTTAAAATTTTGATTTAATTGGTTTGTGATTTAGTGCCTTGTATGTTTGATTTAAGATTTGATTAAATATTAAATTAAAGTTGATTTGACTGATTTTCAAATTTGTTTAATTCAAATGTTATGTAATTATTTGGAGATGTTAAGATTAAAAAACTTAAGTAATATTTGTTTGTTTTGTTTATTATTATTGTTTATCAATTATGATTACATGTGTTTTTGTTATTTAATTGAATCCATTAATTAATTAGTTTAAGAGATTTGATTGTTTAATATTTTGATTGATTTAAAAGGTGTAAAAATTAGTTTTAACTTAATTAGGTATATTTTATGTATCTTCTTAGATTAAATTGGTATTAAGTCTTAATAGGTATGTTATGTTCATAAAATTTATTATGTTTTGTATTATGTGTTGTTTTTGTTTGTTTAACTTTAAAATTATCTTAAAATTAATTTTAATTTATGAAAGTTAATTTTGATTAACTTTGATTAAATTTGGTATTTTCGGATTATTTAATTAATTAACTTTCTTTCTCCTTTTTTTATTGTTATGAACTTAACATAATCATTCTCTTTTCTTTTTATTTTTTTATCTTTTCTTATTTGCATTCCATCCAACTTATGGAGCTATTTTAACTCCCATTGACATCAAAAATACATACACCATGTAATTTCCATTAATTGGAAAAAATGTACAACTTACAAATGTGATGAACATAAAATGATATCATGATTACAATGAATCAAATCGGTTTTTAATCCATTGAGCCTTTGATAGGCATTATGGAATGGATCACATCGATAATATATATAACACACCGACCTTTGGCTAAGGTTTATGGGTGTTATTTATCGATATAATCACTATCATATCGGTTTTATATTTTGGCATTCATGTATATATGTATATACATTTAGCCATCATATAAAATTGATATAATAATCCATTGATGGGAAAATTGATATGGCATTGGGGTCATTTCATTTTGACCTTTATATGCCAATCAAAATTATTTATTTTTGATTCTTTTAAATTATGCCGAAGCGTAGAGCGTGCCCGATTGGACCGGCCCCCAATTAGCCTCGATTGTTTGATTATTTTCCAAAGCCGTAGAGTGTGCCCGATTGGACCGGCCCCCAATTAGTCTTGGATCGATTTATTATTTAAGTTTAAATTTGAGACGTAGAGCGTGCCCGATTGGACCGGCTCCCAATTAGTCTCAAATCGGTTTGATTGTGAATTTTATTAACACCAAACTTAAACTTGAACCATCTTATATCAATGGATGACCACTCTCGCCATTATCCTTCTCTAATCGATCTGTCGTCCGTCCCCCCCTTTTTTTGTTGTCGGAGGAAGATAAAACAGAAGAGTGTGGTATGGACAATGATTTTAGCCAGTTTAGACTACTCGAGACATAGAAGACTCATATTCAAATTTTGACAAAGGGACTCATCGTCGGACTATTGGTCGGACGTGCGACCGACTGGGTCGCGCGGGGGCACAAATAGGGAAGGGGAAGCAGGCGTCTATTTCCTTTGCGGCTAATTGTAGCAAGGAAAGAGGAAGAGAAGAAATGGTGTGCGGCAACGGCAGAAGAGGAGAGGGAGGAGGAGTTGCGCGCGGCTACGGCGGAAGAGGAGGAGGTTCTGTGCGCAAACGAAAAGAGAGAGAGAGAGACGTGCGCGGCGACGGCAGAAGAAAAGAGATCGCGCGCGGGCGGACAGAGAGAGTGAGGGACGCGTGGCTGCCGCTGCGGGGTTGCGCGCCGGCGGATAGAGAGAGAGGGGGGGGCTCGCGGCTACGGCTGCGAGGCTGCACACGGGCGGACAGAGAGAGAGGGAGGGAGGAGAGATCGCGCGCGGGCGGAGAGAGAGAGAGAGGGAGAGACGCGCGGACGGTGGAGGCGTGCAGCGCGGACTGCGGAGACGGTGAACAAGAAGCGGCTGCAAGTCGACGGAGAGAGGAAGGAAGAAGGGGCGGCGGCAACGGCAACTGCGCTTGCACCCACAGAGAGGCGCTCGCGGCTGGTTTTCAGACTCGGTGGCTTGGCAGGTTCGAGGAGAAGCGGCGACGGTGAACAGGAGGCTGTGGCGGTGAAGGTGAACGGAGGAGGAAGACAGGACGACGGAAGAGGAAGGAAGAGGGGCTGCGCGCGGCGACGAAGACTAGAATCCGGGAGGAAGACACCGACCGCCCTCTGTAAGCCTCATCTTCTTCCTCTGCTTCTATCTGCGGTCTGCCGTAGTCTCTCCTCCTGCCCCTTCGCGCTGCTGTCTTTTTTTAGGTTGTTTAGGTCGCCGGAGAGATTCTTGAATAGGCTTCTGCTGTTACCGAGCTGACATTACACGGCTTCAATGTACGCCCGTTACATGCACTTCATCTCCTAGAGGCATTGTGCGGTAGGAGCATCCGAGGGCAGTACAGTGCATTGACAGTTACGTCCAAATCTTAATGTGCTTGTCTATGTCATTTAAAAAAAAAATTCCCTCTTTGAAGGGAGCTCTGGTAAACGACGATACGGTCGGGACATTGTTGCAACCTTCTCGGTTCCCTTCCGTCGACACGTCGGACCATTGTACGTGATTCATGTCAACTTTCAATAGGTGTTTAAACTCGTCGAAAAACGTTACGACGTCCGCGATCATCTTGTATCGACGCACCAAAATGTCATACGAGGGCTTCAACACTTTCGTATGAACCTCGTTGTCAATTTGAACTTGTCGACGAGGTGCCGTTTGTGACAAATTCAGAAGACGTATGTAAACGTTATTCTTCGTAGGCTGAATTGTATCGTCTTGTCCACCTTTTTTATTTTGTGAATTTTCCAGCACTTTTCTAGGCGTCAACAGTCTTCTCATTCATCAGCGGGTGCACTGATTTGCAAAGAGTCCAAGCTTGATGATTTTTGAGTTTTCAGAGTTTGAAGACCCTCTAATTTTCTGCAATTTCTGAAAATTCCCACGTGCTCAAAGTTTTTTTAGGCATATCTGCAATCTGATTTTTAACTCCACCATGCTCTGGTTTGGTCACGATCTGCAGTCCTTCCTTGAACTCAAGGTTCAGAAGTTTCAAATCTGAATGTACAGCTTTTGATTGACATTTTCTATTCCCCATTTAATTAACTATGAGGGAGATATGAGCATCACATTATTCCTTATCTGGAGCCTTCAATTGTATTATTTCTTTGAAGCCCAAATTTCTTTCATATCGAGACAGAATGTAATTTGGCTTTTTTTCTCTTTTTAAGTTTCAGCTTGCTTTACTATTTCTGTTGATGAGGCAGGTTTAAGTTTCATTGGATTTGCATTTTGATTCTTGTTTACGGTGCTTGCAGGTCTTCTCCCCATTTTTTGTATTCGTAGAGCCCTTGGATTTGTCGAGTTCTGGAAGGTTGATAAATCATTTGAGTCTCAGACTTCTCAGGTCATGGCAACCCATGATTCTTGACCTTATCAGGTTTTGAATTCTCACGCCCAAATCTGCCATTCTATCCGATTCCATCAGCTGATTTGGTTATCCATTTTTTTTTATTCTGATTATGCCCAGGCTCCAGCACTTCTGAGTACGGAAGGCTGTCAAAGCCCTCCGTTGGACATCATGTTTGCCTCCCGCCTTGGCAGCATACAGATCCTTGCATTTTAAGTTTTATAGATTATTTTTTTCTCTTTGCATTCTTTCAAACCAACAAAGCTGTTGATTCTCCCCTCGATATCAATCATGCACCGAACATGGGATTTCCTATTTGCTCAATTTGAAGTACATGACTCAGAAGCCACTATTCTTACAACTTGAATGACTTGAGATCGAATCCATTTAATCTTTAAAAAATATTATGGAATTTGTCTTGATAGAATGCACCCGGCCTTTGATAAGCATGTGGGTATTCTTTCTATTGATTGATGAACCTCATTAACACAAAGTTTGGCATGCCAGAATGTTAAACATACATAACCTCCTCACGGTTTAATGGATAGATTGCTCATTGCTTTCTGTCGGAGGATGGTAAACATTAGAGTCTTTAATAGACCTGTGTATGTCTACCTTAAGAATGTAGGGGCAGGTGCAAGACCGACCCCCCAACTGGTCCATTTTTAAGTTAAGCTGAGATGTAAAGGCGGGCACAAAGCCGACCACCTAACAGGTTTCAATTGTTGAATTAATTCATGAATTTTTATTTAAATCTGGTTGAGGAATAGAGTGGATTTTTGCACTTGTTTCAACAAGTTATTATTTTAAAAAAAAAATTACTGTCATTTCACTTGTTTCAAACATTGTTCAAGCCCATTGGGCTTATTGACGGTATTCTGTTGCCCAAGGCTCTACCGATCCTCGTCTGGCTGCATCCACACAGGCTTCACTTATCTTTTTTATTTAATACTTCGAATAAGGTGGGCCCCTGACGTAACCTCAAAAGATTTAAAGATTTTTTGTTTTGGAAATTCATTTTCCTTTTGAATTTGAATTAGACCTTAGCATTGACTTCTTAGAAAAATAGATGGTATTCCATAAAAGTACTAACTAGGGTCAAAATTATATGTTGAGGTCGTTAGGTTCTTTGAAGTTTGTTTTGACCTCTCCCCGTCGGATGGTGCGAAGATCCGACGTTAATTACATCGAGATAACTCGAATACCCTTGATTAAACGTCATAGCAATCCATGAAAATAGAAAACATGCATCCACAAAATAAGCATTCACACATAGGAGAAAACAACCCCATGAGCTTGATAGAATGCAAGCACTTAATGTGTTTTGAATTTAGTTTGGTTTTGATTAAAATTGTTTTGAATTGGGCTGACTTGGTACAGATCACAACTTTCAGATTTTTACAGTTCCAGATTTGATTTAGTTGAATTTGATTGGTTTGGATTGAATTGAATTGAAATTGAGTTTGATTTGAGTTCAATTTACTTGTTGTTTTTAGTTTGATTTGATTTCTGTTTGGGGTTTACTGCAGGTTGGCTTAAGATTCATTTGAATTAAGCCCAGTTTGGTTAAAATTGGGATTGAGGCTTGATGCCTACTGATTGAATTTATTGAATGTTTCCTTTCTTTTGTTCTCTTAAATTTTTTTATTTCCAGGTTCATGGCTGCGTGAAATTTCTGCCTTTGAGTTTTTTTTTAACAGGGTGATTATGATGTGTTGGATCAAATTTACACTTCATTTGATAAGTTGATAGGGTTGATTGCAGTTTAATATACAGATTTTGGATTTTCAGACCCGTATGCCTTAAGTCCAAAGTTCAGAACTGCTACACTTCCCATTTCGGATTTTTGGTTGGAGGTCTTGATTATGGCTTGTCACCTGATTTTGTTGAGGATTGTATTTGGGATAAGTTAGAAATTTACAGATTGGAGTTCATGATTCTCCAATTTCAGCTTAGGTTCACTTTTCAGAATTTTCTGTTTGTTACCTGAGTAAAGTTCAGATTTTCATCTCTAAATGTGAAGTTCAGATTCTGAATTCAGATTCTGTTTCAAATTTCGGCTCTCAATTCAGATTCAGAATTCAGATTCCCTACAGATTTTATGTGTTCCAAAATTTCAGGTTCAGACTTCAGATTTTTACACATGCTTCGGATTTTAAAACCCCAGATTTCTTCGGTTTCTTTATTGTATGTTTCAGATTTCAGAAATGTGGAGTTCAGACTTTGAAACTCCTGAAATTCAGATTTTTTTGTTGAAAGCTTCAATTTCCAGATTGCAGATTTTTGTGCTCGGATCCCCTGCAGATTTCAGATTTTTATGTGGACTCTGCACCTCCCCTCTCAGATTTCAGATGGGTTGAGTTCGGATTTCGGATTTTTATGTGGGTTAAGTTCAGATTTTCAATTTTTATGTGGGTTAAGTTCAGATTTTCAATTTTCAGGTTTGCTTCAAATTTCAGGTCTGAGGCTTCGGATGTTTCAGATTTCAGGCTCTCAGATCTGCTTTCAGATTTTTATGTTAATTCCGCACAAGACAGATTTGGGTTTCAGCTCTTGGTTCCCTCCAGATTTTCAGATTTGCCTGTTTTCGGATTTCCTATACACTTCAAATCTCAGAACTTCAATTTTCAGATTCTTACGGATTCTTATGATTTGAATTTATTCAAATGTGTGATTTATAAAATTAAAATTCTCATTTGCAAATCAGAACTGAATTTGGCCAAGACCTAGACCGGATTCCAGGCTTAATTACAGATTTTTCTGTTTTCTCTTTTTTTTAAGTGCTTGGCATCCCATCGGATCAATGAGATCACTGACTCCCTCCAATAATATAAATTGGAAGTACAGCTTCCTGGATGTCTGTCTTGGACGTTCACAGTCCAGAAAAATGTGATATTACAACTCTGACTTGTCTTCAGAACACTCCTGTTCGATCCTTGATGGATACAGTCCTTGTCAAAAAAATTTTGAATTGAATACACCCGGTCTTACACAGACTTATGGGTATTTCCCTTCACTTTCTTTTGAACTTCATTAATATATACTCGGCTTATTGGCATGTTGGTCATGCACGGCCTCATATAACTTAATGAACATGGTATGACATTGGGGTCATTCGACCTTTGTATGTCCACCTTAAAAAAAGTTAAGGGGAAGGTTTTGAACCGACCCACAAATTCTTTTAAGTTTAGCCAAGACCATGTGGCGGGTTTTTAGCCGGCCAGATGCTCGTCTCGGTTTGTTTAATTAATTAGGTGCATTTTTATTTAATTTCTGTTCGTTGTTTGTTTTATTTTTGATTTTTGAATTATGGGTCAAGAAGCGTGCTTAAAAGCCGGCTTATTGCTTTCCCATTTATTTTGATTCTTTTAAATTATGCCGAGACCATGTGACGGGTTTTTAGCCGACCAGATGCTCGCCTCGGTTTGTGAAATTAGTTAAAGAATTTTTATTTAGATTTTCACTTAATGGTGTATTTTAAAAAAAAAATCTCTTTTTCTGTCCGCAGGCTTCAAATTAATGGGCCCGGCCCACCTCCTCTCCTTGCGCACCCGCTGGCTGGTCCAGCGGGCCTCTTTTTTTTTTAAACCCTTTTTCTCTGGTGGGCCCCACATCACCATTGGCCCGCTGGTCAACAGCCCCTCCCGCAGGCGCAGAAGGCTTCTAGCCGCGGGCGCTCGCGGCGGCAGATTTTCTCCCTTTTTTTTTTCGCGGGCCCCCCCTCATGCATATATCCATGTGGACATAAGTGGGCAGAAAATAACCCGCTGGCCCCTCCTTCCTCCTCCTGCTCGGACGACAGCTCGGGTGCGGGAAGCAGCGGAAGACTCCGGCGGCAACGGGTGCGGCTCTTTTTCCTCTCGGCGACGGCGGCAGGAGGGAAGGAGCTCGGCGCTGTTTGAAGGTGCACCTGAAGACGACAGCGCGCGGGTGCGGGAAGCAGGTACCCTCGAGACGGAGCCGGAGCCTTTGCACGGTACCCTCCTGCTCTCCCGATTTCTGGATTTCTCTCTTCCTCTCCTTTTTTTCTCTTCTTCTCTTGCGCTCTTTCGGGGTGTTCACGCACCTGCGGGACTCTCTTCGCCACCCTTCGATCCCTCGGAGGTTTTTTCTTTTGCTCTCTATCTTCTCTCGCTCTTTTGGTTCCGTTGCTCCCCGCCTTTCTCCTCCTTTTATAGGCCTCCGGCTGCTGCAATTCCGGAAAGGAATCGGAGAGGAGAATTTGATTCCGACTGGAATTGGACCTTCCTCCAACGGCCGGACCTTCCCACGATAGGCTCTAACCGAAGAGTCCCATTTGGCCTAGGATTGTGCGATCCTATCCCTGGCCTTGGTTTCCAGTTACGGTAGGATTCCTCCCCTGATTTCCTTCCTTTTAAACAGCTCTGATTTCCTGTTTTGTTCAAATAGAAAATTCCCTTTTTTATTTTCTGTCGAGCCCATCCTTGAGCAGGCCCGTGGGCAGCTCCCTTGGCCCATTTAGAAGACTGTCCGGCTCCCTCCTTTGAGCAGGCCCGTGGGCCTTGGAGATGGCTTGCAAATGGGCCTCTCCAGCCGGCCGAAGTGGGCCAATCGGAGTCTCATCATAGGCTTTGTCGATGAGCATCCCCGGTGTACTGAATTGGGCCGATCAGGGTCTGTTTGTGTGTGTTTTTTGGGCCTGTTTAGGAGTCGCTTATGGACCAATAGATGGACCGCTCACAGACCAGATTTTAGGGAGACCGGTCATGCCATTTTTTTTTAATTGGCCTCATTTTTTCAAAAATTTAGGTGTCAACAGCCCCACATGAGCTTCAATAGGGACACATCGAATAGGAACATTTCTGATCACCTGTTTGCGGTTGCAACAAGAGGCACACCGGCTAGGGTTCAAGGGGCTTCCGATAGAGGAACTCGGGGGTTCTTCGATGGCAGTGACTTATGGGGGCCTTCGGCAATAACAACGACTCAACGGGGGTATCTCGGCTCCAGCAAATGGCTCAATTGGCTTTGATGACTAGAGAAAACGGTGAGGACGACGTTGGCTATCACGGAAAATGGCACTTACAGCTCCAACGAGCTCCTCCCAATAAGGTTTCTAATCCAATCGTCAATGAAGCAGCCTTGACGTCAACCGTGGTGTAGTCAAGAGGGCTCGATGACGTTGAGAGAAGAGGAAGAAGACAAAATTGGCCTCATTGATGCTAGGGGACCTCGACAATGATTGCAGACGGAGAAGGTGATGACCTCGGAGGGAGTAGGATGACTTGACGGCGATTGCGGTTGGAAGAGGAGGACCTGGTCTCACCGGAGGAGGCAAAAGGATGGACGATGGAGACAGTAATAGCTACGGTGGTAGAAGGTGATTAAGGCGAAAATAGGGGAGAATACGGGATGTTTGCGGCGGATTCTCTCTCCCTCCAGGCAACCTCTCCGATGCTCCGACCTCCTTTAGGGCCTTCTGCTGTCAGGAAATTGGTCCATCTTTGAGTAAGAGTCGGATTCCTCCGCAATGGTCAGTTGAACATCCAAGTGTGGTCATGACTCCCTCAACTCATCAAAGAGAGTCGTCGACAGCACTTGCCATCAAAGAAATCTGGATCAACACTGGGTTCCCCTTTTCTAAGATTTCCAATGTCAGCGATGTCTGAATACAACTCGACCCTCGCAATTGACTATCTGTGCCACATAGAGAGATCACAATGTTTTCTATTTATCTTTTGGACTTCACGGTTGTGGCCCAGCCTTGCTGTAAAGGGCGGAACCATCGGAAGTCTTCTCCCAGCCAATGGAAGCTATTCAAAGTCGGAAGGGTCTCCTCCTGCGACTGCCGGTGAGCTTTCCCTTCTCAATACTTTTCTATTTTTCTTTAGATCACCATGGGCCCCTGATCTACCGGTGGAGATGATGCCCTTCTCTTGGATTGACCAGCTGTCTTAGCGGGTGTCATAGTTGTCAAGGCGACAAGGCGCCCAAGGCGTTGAAGGGTACCGATTCCGCTTAGGCGACAAGGCGGCCGCTTAGGCGTCGCCTAGACGGTCAAGGCGGTATTCAAGGAAGGCCGAGTCGGGAGGTTGTTATATATAAAAAAAACATAAATATAATTATATTTGTTATGTTATAATTGAATATGAGTGTTTTATCAATGCACATAAGTAAATATGATGTGTGTGTGAAAGAGAAGAAAGTTAAATAAATATTTATAAAATTTAAGTATATAACTCATTTATGATTATAAAATTTATATATGTGCAATAGTATAAGCGATGGTAAAATATTGTTATAATATTATTAAATGGGGAGGCGCAGAGTAGTCGAGGATCGACCTACGCGGTCAGGTCGCGGGGGTCAAGGGGGCAGCGCCCCTTGTGGGGGGTTTTCAGGGGGGGCGAAGCCCCCCGAACCCAAAAAAGTTTGTAATAGTATAAGTGAGACAAAGAGAGAGAGAGAGAGAGAGAGAGAGAGAGGAAAGAGTTGAAAAAGAACTTAATTAAGTATATAATATATGTTTATAATCATAAATCTTAAATATGTATGATAGTATAAGTGATAATATAATATATTAATATATTGAAACTATCATTAAATAAGTGTCCCTTGTGAGGGGTATCAAGGGAGAAAAATCCCTCAAAAACTTTTTTTAATGATGTAAAAATACCCAAGGCGCCTTGCTTGGGCGCCTTGGGCGCCTAGGCTGGCGCCTTGGGCGCCTTGGCGGGCGCCTTGGGCGCCTTTTTGGCCCCAGACAAGGCGCCCTGGCAAGTCGCCCTTGGAAAGGCGCCTTGACAACTATGGCGGGTGTTGACATCCTCACCACTGTGGGACGTCCTCTGCAGTATAACACTGTACCCACTGCAACCACAGGGAGGAGATGCTTGGCCTGATTTCATTGCCCAGTGGATCTTGCATCGGGCCCAAGATGGCCATCTCAAATGGGCTGTCCACATACCTTGAAGATCAATAGCTACTGCTCCCCTTAATCCAAGTAGAGGCTAACTCCCAAATTAATCGAGCTTGATCATGGAGGGTGGCAGCAGAGCCAGTCATGATTCAATCTAAGAATATTGGCCCAATTGGGAATTGAGCTTAATCTGACCCAGACTCCCATTCTTTCGCTCCTTGACTATATGGTCCTTTGACACCCACCGCTTAAAAAAACCCTTCATAGATGAGTTGCAACCAGACCATATACATATTCATCATTTTTTTTCTCTCTTGTCTTTCCTCTTTTTTTTGTTGTCCAGTACAAAAGGGTTTGGAAACTTGACGTCTTGACTAAGGAGAAATCCCTTTCCATCTCTCTTTGCTTGAGTATTAAGCTATTCCCCTTTTCTTTCCCTCTATTTATTTTGCCATCATCATTTATGTGAGAAAAATAATTTCTTAAATTTTAGGTGTTAACATCCTACAAACCATGTTTCCAGCTATTTATGTTCCATCAGACACCCATAAAAGCTTCTTAATTTCCCTACATGATCCCCTAAAAGTTACAAAAATTTTCCTACAAGAGTGAAAGCCCCAGACAGGCCAGACCTGTACTCAAGCTCTCGTATCACTACTAAAGGGATCATGCATAGAAGAAATAGTGGGTATACTGTCAGTTTTATAAAGTAAAAACTAGTACAATCAGATAGGAGAAGAGGAGGCACTTCTGTAAAGAGATGAAAAATTAAAACCTGGATATTAGACTGATGTAAGTGATCGACAGAATCAAAGTAAGACCATCCCATATATCCAAGAAACTCTACTTATAAACATGCTCCAATTATACAAGTGATACAAAGTTCTAAAATATATTTAGAATAGTCCAAGGGAGGGATTATCTTAGATATAATACTCAGGAGACTGATTGGACAGTTGAACATACAAGGATGGTGGAAGAAGAGGTTATTGGGTACACCTACATTCACTTAAAGGAGTACATTGTTCTTCCAATCCAGACAGATCCCACTTATTTGTACAATATTCAAATTGAATGGAGTACTACCTGTACTTTGGATGTAACACACTGTTGGCACCTAAAAAATGTCACAGCACCAAAAATGACAAGTTTCAAATGAAATACATCGAAGAAAATCGAACAGACAAGTTGGATTTATTTTTTCATTACATTTAGGGCTAATGGGCCGAACAAGCCCAATAAGCCTTATTGGATCCGACCGACCAAATGTCGGCCCAATAACGATCGGACACCACCAGAAAGTCCACTTGACTTCCAGATGAACAATGCCAGAGTCGGATCGGAAATCCGACCTATATTTGAGAAGTTATGGGAAAAACAATGAAAGCCAATTTTCAGGTGACCTTATTAGGGGCATATTGGGCCCAAAAGACAAAACAAGTGAGTTCATGGGACTGAACCAGTCGAGACCTTCGCAACGATACCCCAATTGTCAAAATCCGGTTTCGATAGTACCCCGAACAGTAAAATGGTATCTTTCACCCTTCTTAGGTTTGGATAATTCGGGACAGGTCCGGTAACATGTTGGCGCATCATTGAGTCCGCCTAACTCCACCTAGAGTAACATTGAAATCGGACCGATTCCGATTCCGATTCCCAGAATCGGCCGGAATCGGCCGATTCCTGGGAAGGGAATCGATTCCGGAATCGGTCGGAATCGGTTTTTTTTTTTGGATTTTTTTTTCGTCAAAAAAATTCAAAAAATTCAGAAAAAATTCTAAAAAAATAGGAAATGAGTTAGAAAAATTTTAAAAAATCACCAATGCATGATATCCACAAAACCACATCATACAAATACTAATGAACACCAATTGAAGACTAAAAGTCTTGAAAGTTAAGTACCTGTTCCAATTTCATTTATTCAAATTTCATAGAGTTGATACATCATCAATAAAAATTTACATCATATCAATCTACTACCAATATCTAGGATAAAGATGTGGGTCGTCCTCCTCTCCCCGCCGCCGCGATGCTCCTCCTCGTGCTCCGCCCGAATACCGTCCGGACCATATCCATATGAAAATAATGCCGATGCCATGCCATCAAGGTCGTGATGGATCGGAGCTGGCGACACCGGACGTGCTTGCAGGGACGATGGTGGAGCCGGTGGGTAATGCTCACCGCCGGGTCAACTCGGCCAAATGCCGGATATCAGGCTCCACAATATAATAATGCGGTGTCCGCTCATCCAACGTGTAATACGGCTTTGGAAACCGTGAATCGGTGACTCACCGCCGCCGATGGCCGCGTCGCCGGTATACACTCCTCGTCATCATCACCCGAGGAGCGAGAAGGAGCCCGCGTGCCGTCATCCGGCCGACGGACGCCCCGACCTCCCAACTTCCTTCTCTTTACCTCTTCACCATCTCTCGAACTACCGTAAGTCCGAACCCAAAGTTTTTTTCAACTTTGCAAATCCTCCCATTTTCCGTGCAACACCTTTGTTTTCGTTTTCCCGGGACCGCGAATGGCCGGGGGCCTGGAGACCCAGCCGGAGCTTCGCTGGAGGCTGGGGCCAAAGTCGGCAGTGTGGTCGCCCCATAGCCGGCGTAAGAAGGTCCTCGCCCGAGCCTCGAGAAGTGACGAGGTGGAGCCGAGCATCCTCTCGCTTCAACACCATCCAACTCTCCTTCGCCCCTACGCACGGTCATCGGGATCAAACTCACTGCACGATCCCCGGCTTCCTCTCTATCCAGGAGGCAAGTGCATGCTCCTCCCGGAAAACTGTCCACGTCCACCTCCTCGGGTGGTGGTGTGGCGGAGGACCGCTCGCTCGCTCGTACGGGCCACCGCGAACCGTGCAAATCGCTCCTCGCCGATCTTCTCGTCGATCCTCGATGTTCTTTATGCGCGTACCTCATACGTTATAGCAGGCGACCGCCTTCTCCTACTCGAAGTCCGAGGTCAACCTCGTTCCTCCTTTTGGTATGTATCGTTGAATGTACTCCGGCCTTCCTCTCACAGGAGGAACTCGGTGCTCTCAGTATCCCCGATACCCAATGGCCGCAAGTGGATTCCATCCACTCACAGTGTTCACCCGAACCCACCACTCGGTAGAAAGAACACAAAACGAGAAAAGGAAAACAATTAGCCCATCATCACCATAACTTATATGAAAAGAAAAGAAATTCCATGTCAAACTATTACTATACCAGTGACACTTTGTCAATCGAATATTTCAGCAGTCGCATCCGAGTATACGCCGACCTCATCCCGTACTTACGCATCTGAAAAATTTTAAAAAAAAATTAGTTGCCTGGTAATACTAGTCCAAGGTATTTAATGAACTTTAACTTACTTCTATCTCAAATTCTATTCTGTCTGCCGAGATCGGCGCGGCCATTGGATAACCGCAAGTGTGCCCCGCATCACCTCGTTGTCGTTCACCCCCTGTCCTCCATATTGGATGCGGGGTTCAAAAAGTATCCCGCAAGATTTTATTAGTTAACACCGCGCATATAAGATAATTATACATCAAAAATAATTTTAGTAACCAAGTTACTCTGCAAAGGACATCGTGGTGCAAGGTCTTGTCCCATCGGTCATCAATGATTTTCCACCACTTTTTGTAACCTCTCTGGGATTTTTTTCTTTAATTTTCGGCTTTGCCCGGTCCATAGCACCATACCGTGTCCCCATCTCGTCCCTGACATCTGGGTCTACCAACCTCAACACAACTACCAGTCGCTCCATGATTGCCAAATAGTAGGCTATCCTCTCCCAAAACCTCTTGTCGGTGGATCGCTTCTAATTCGACAAGAATCTCCAATCGCTCTTTTTTGCCATGTGCAGGTTGTCCACCATATAGTTGTAATACTCCTCGATCGCGCAACCTAACCAATGCATGTCCGTGCCGGTGTAAACTCTCCACCGCAATGAAGTTCGCGGCAATCGCGTCGGACCGGGCTCCGACAAGATCGTGCCCTCCTCGCGCGAGATCTCGCATACGTAGGAGGCGGGGATGCGAATAAATAAAAGATGTGATCGTCTGCGCCTGCCTGACAAGTGTAGATACACCCTCCTCCTTGCAAACCCGGTCCAGCCTCACCCACGGCATCCACCATCGTCTGGAAGTAGGGGCTGGTGGCTGCATGTGCTGGGATGCCTACATCAAGTTAAAAAAAAACGGGATCGTGGGTAAAAATTAAGTTTTAGTAAATAAAACAGAGCATAATGTCAATTTTAATTTAAAAAGTGATACCCGTACGTAAAAACCATTTCGACAATGTGGCGAACGGCTCTCTTTCGCAATGCTCCGTAGCCTTCACCCCTTTTATTACTTTCGCTTTTATCCCCATCTCGCCGCACTTTGCTTAAATAAAAACCGTCACTCGGTGCAATCGAGTGCCTGCAGAAGTCGAACGGCGGTACGGCTCTTGTCTCCCGGGGTCGTGCTCTCGGTCCCAGCCCGAGGTCGGGCGAGCCGATGTCGATCGCCCCAAAGCCGGGTCAACCTCGGGACCCGACCCCTCCCCCTCCCTCCTCCCGTCCTCCTCCTCGGCCATGCAGCGCTTGGCGTGCCAAGCACGTCTCGGGGCCCGAGTTCGTGGACTCGTCCTCGCTCTCCGGCTCGCCGAGCCGCCGCCTTCCCCTTGCCTTTCCCTCGAGGTAGGCAAATCGCGGTCCCTCCTCCTCTCGAGTAGCTCGTCCCCGCAACTCCTCCCTCTCGCTCGATCCGAACAGCCCGTCGAGAGGCTCTACCTCGTCGTATCCTCTCATCTCCTCACTCTTCTCCCCGGGCACCTTGTCACATTTCTTTACATTCCCACCGTTCGGAATATGTTGTTTCACTCGGAACACCTCCCCCGTTCATCTCCTTCCCGCACCACGACCGCACCCTCTTCCCCGACTAGGTCTACCATATGCCCGTGTTCCCAATCCACGTCGGAAGCACGTGCCGGTGCCGCGCCACCTTGATCGGCCATTGCTTGTATCCGCAAAATTGTAAACAATGCACTAAAAATGATTAGATAACATAAAAAATGATTTAGACGCTGTTCGGGAAGCAGACAACCCAAGTAACACACCATTCGGTATATTTTAAAGGGTTACGTAGTTGCCGAAATCGTCGCAAATTAACGTACGGATATCCGGAATTTTTCCCATGCAAAATTAACTTAAACGGATAGTTTAAAACTTGGACGACTTATTCGGTGGAAATCACAACGTTTAACGACGCCGACTCGTTCGAAACGCGTAAGAATGGACGTACGAAGTTTTGCCGAAGAAATCTTACCAAAAACTCGGTCAAAGATCGAAGAAGACGTCGATTCAAGGCGGATCGGAGCTTGGATCGGCGGAATCGGGCCGAGAAGGAATCGCTTGGAATCGCCGAATCGCCAGTAATCGGGGAATCGCCGAAATCGCCGAATCGGTCAACCGCTCCCGGATCGACGGATCGCTACTGAATCGCCGATCGACGCCCGGATCGCCGGATCGATGCCGGAATCGACGAGGAATCGCCGCGGAATCGCCGGAACGAGCCCTACCGCCGCGGGATCGAAGGAATCGACCGGCGGGGCCGATTCCGCCCTTTGGGCCGGGACGGCTCGATTCCCGTCCCGACCGAATCGGGAATCGAACCGGGGCCGGTTCAACCGGTCTTCCATCGGAATCGGTCGGATCGACCGATTCCACAACGAATCGGTCGGAATCGGATCGATTCCGACCGATTCCAGTCGATTCATACCGATTCCGCGGAATTATTCCCGGAATCGGTCCTTCCGCCAGGAATCGGATCGGAATCCACCGATTCCGTAATCTATGATCCAGATAGATATGGGCAAAATAGTGAAAGCGAACTTTTGGGCAATTTTTGTGGGGCTTAATTGGCCCAGATGACTAAGCCAGTGGGCCCGCGGTGTTGTCATAGTCACAAGCTTTGCAACGGTACTTTGAATGTCGGAATCCGACTCTAAGCGAAAAAATGATCGTTTTGCCCCTATTGGGCCTAGACAAATCCAAGCAAACCCATTAACAACCGGCGCCATCAAAATGTCTACCCGACATCCAGAAGAGCAATGTTGAAGTCGGATCCTCAATCAGATCTATATCTAGGCAGTTATGGACAAAATTCAAAAATTTGCGGAGCTCGCACGCATCATAGGACAAGGGCAAATATGTCCAAAAAGTTCTTGGACAGGTTATTTTTGTGTGAAAGACCAAAGTTTTGTTGCATTTTTATTTGATTGCATTTTAGGTGCAATTTTCGGAATTTTTGAAGGCTGAGATCGTACCGAACGGAAATTCTATCAAATCGGTGATCTTCGGACAATTGGAGGGTCATTAACCGCAGATCTGATGGTACACAAGATCAACGGCTATCAGGACATCTTCTGATTTTTCCGACTATTTTTAGAGCTTAATTAAATTAATTTCACTCGGAATTAATATCGGCCGTCGGATCGAAGTCGTCTTGATCGAAATTAGGTCAAGCTTGACCTAAATGAGGCCAGCCGCCATCCTCCTCCTCCTGGCTGGCACGCCACTAGGGTATCCTTTATTCACTCCTAAAATTTAGGAGATATTGATGAGCATTATATCCTTCCATTACCTTGGCATGTAAAGTATTTCAAAAAAAAAGAAAGGTGAAAATGAAGGATCGTGGCCAGCAAAAAAACTTGCCAAAAGGGCAGGACTCGCGCGAGGCTCGTCCCCAGATTCCCTGACCCGATTGGCCAACTTACCCAAGAAAGACTCTCTCGGCAGAAAATTAGAAGGGGAATAAGAAAACAACCGACGGTCATTCCTTTCTCCTCATCTCCTTCTTTGGTAGCCAGGGGACAGCAGCAAGAAAAAAGGAGGGGGAGAGCCTGCGGCAGCATCGGTTGGAGGCCCAGCCACTAGCCACGGCAGTTCATCCTACGGTGGAGTGGAGCAACTTCTGCATAGCAGTCAACCCAAGGGGAGAAGGAGACGCCTTGCAGCAGCCAACGTCCACCAAAGAGAGGGAGTCAACGCGGGCGTCATTCAACACCAGGGGGAACAGCCTCCACCTTGAGGTCCCCTTACATGGCCAAGCAGGCCACTGACCTCTCTCCTGCGCAGGGACAAAATCAGCAAGCATAGCCTCTTCTGTCCGCCCCACTGCAGTCCCTCAATCAGGACACCCAAAAGCCTTCTATCTGCCCTCTGATCAGGACCCTTAAACATGTCCGAAATCAGACATTTTGCCTCTCTAAATGGCCCTTGTTCAGACCCCTAAATAGGGCTGAAATCAAACCACATGTTCGACCCACTTGCTGTCACCCTTGAACAGTCCATGCGGCCCCTCAACTGTCACTTGGTCGATTAAGAAAAATCAGCAGCGTCTCCCTTGTCCTACCTTGCTTGGGGGATGAGAAGAGGGTCGACATTCGGACCCCTTGCCCACAGGATGGGTTGAGGAACCCCCCGAATGGGCCCCCGTTCTCTACCCCTTAGTGAGCTCTTGTCCCTATTCAAAATAAAAAATCTGAAACAGCCCCCTCGCAGCCCCACAAAGCAGCCTCCTGGGTGGCCTAATTCAGGTCCTGAATCTGTCCCACAGCAGCCCCTGAAACCGGCTTCTAATTCAGCCCATTTCAGCCCGGTATAACACCCCAAAACAGGTGCTGGACTGGTCCCAAAACAGGTCCTGGACCGATGTCAAAACAGGTGCCGGTCCGGTGCAAAAGCAGCAGCTGGCTCGGTGCAAGACAAGTGCCGGTCCAACCCCAAAACAGGTGCTGGTTCGGCTAAAGGACAAGCCTCGGTGCGGTGCTACAAACAGGTCCTTGTGAGGACCGGGTTGGGGGCGACGGTCCGGCCCCCTTGGCTCGCAAGACGGGTCAAGGACTGAAAGGGCGGCCCTCAATTCTGGTCCAAACGAGGTGCAAAACAGGCCGCCAGGGCCAAGGAGGAGAAAATGGGCTAATTGGGCCAAGAAGACATGAAGCTAGCTTTATTGGGCCACGAGACTTGCAGCTGGCCCATTGGGCCTTGTACCAAAAATGCACTTAAATAAATTCTGAAAGGCGAAAGCAATATTAAATAAGGAGTCAGCACCGCATCGTGGGCACTCCACTATTGGGCGGCTAGTCCGGACCAGCTTTCGGTACGTTGACCCGGGCGTAGGCATGGGACAAGCTCCCATTGCAGACGAACCATTCCCACTGTGGAAAAGTCGAAAGACTCAACCATGTAGGACGGGTAAATTCCATTTATCGAGAATGGGTCGACATGCCGTTGTAATGTCGAATTTTATTCTCGATATTATGGGAATTGCCTAAGGGAAGGACATGACCAAAATTCAGATTTTTATGCATCCGATGTAAACCAACATGATGTACGAAATGAAATGACATTCAAGTGCTGATGTGGACCATTGCAAACCGGGCACCGATGCTAGCCCAACGGACCGAATGAGATGCGGACCGAACATAAATAAAGAGATGAAACAAATCTGAAAATACCCCAAAAAAGGTCACTAAATCTGAAAAATGAAAGAAAAATCAGATTTCTAATAATCTGGAAAATTCCAATTAAAATCATTTAATTTAATAGAAACTCACTTCTTAATCAATTGAAAATTAAATAATCCAAAACAATCAAACAAATCACATTGAAAATACTAATAATCAGTCATAAAAAAATCAGATAATTAATAATCTGAAATTTAAAAGTGATTAAATCAAATCAAAACTTCAAACCACCCAAAACACACTGAACAATTCAAATCGACATCAAAATATCAACCCACATAAGAAAACAACAAAAATATCTTAATTCATATGTTGATCAAATTAAATAAGTCAAATTGCTTAAAACATCAAATTCCATTAAATTCCAAACTCAAAAAAAAAAAAATTTCAACCAATTAAAATAAAAGCAACCAAAACCAATTCAAACCGAAATCAAAATCAAACAATTCAAAAATCAACATAAAAATCAAATCTGAAAATTCACAATTCAAACCAAATAAAATCAACCTCAAATTAAATCAAAAATCAATTCCAAAACAAATAAAATCAACATCCGACAAATTTAAGACAACTTGTTCGCATCTTATCAGGTCCGAAAGGCTAGGCCCCTATTGAGTTATCTTTTGTTATGTGGATGTGCATGTTCTCTCAAACTAGTTTGCTATGGCGGTTAATCAAGGGCATTCGAGTAGTTGCTCGATATAAGTTAACGTCGGATATTCGCACCATCCGACGGAGAGAGGTCAAATTAAATTTTCACAGAACCCGAACCTCAATTCTAATACTTTTAAATGTATCGTCGGACTATTTAATACATTTATAGGCTATCACATATTTTTCTAAGTAGTCCAAAGGAGATACGAACATCATTTTTGAAAAGAAAAAGAGAAAAAATGAGGTTCTCACACACACCAAGCAAGTCCAACATTGACTTCTTAAGTTGATAAAAGGATTGTAATCTGATAGGTGCTCTTTAAATGACCTTTTATAAGAAAAGGATAATAATTTTTTGAGAAAACTTCAACACTTTCTAGGATCTTCATTATAGAGACTTCAAAAGAAAAAGGCTCTTTGTTATTTGTGCCTCCTGGTTAGTTAAACACCTAATCAACACGGATCAAGCAAATGAGCCTGTTTCGATCTATCTGTTGAGAAACAACATGACAGAACTAGGAGTTAAATGCTTCATTATTAAGGACAGAAATAATATTTGACAGTAGCATTGTTTGTAGAAACAAGAGGAAGTGATGAGGCACTTTGTTAAAGCCACACAAGGTGTATAGAGCATGGGCACCACATGCCCCAGGTTTGAATAGCACAAGCAAATGTGCAGGATCAGATGGTTTGTTAGTGCAGTTCGCTGACAGAATGGCACCAAAAGGTAGCAGCTCCATTCACACATAAGATATATCTAGAGAGGTAACAAATATAAAGAATGTGATCTTAGGGCAAAGGCAACTGGAAATGGTTGCTAATACCATGTAATCTGACAAGAAAAAGGAGATGCCCTAGGGGGGGAGGGGCACATCTGATTGGCTAGTTGGTGAGGAATTAGTGTACCAAGAAAGATCAATGCTTGGTTTGAGAGGATGATTAGCCTCATTGGAATAGAAAAATGAACCAGACTCATGCAAAAGGCAGCAAAGAAGAATTCTACACAATGGGCAAAACCTTGATGGAGCTATATATAAAAGTTTCGAATATTTCACACATTTCAAGTAAATAGCATCAAAATGTTAAAAGACTAGTCGGTGGATCATACTCACTAATTCTTCTACACCAACAATAAGGTATTATTTTTCGATCAAAAAAATAAAGCAAGTAGAACTCCCTATGCTGGATAGAGGAGACATTTTACTTAGTTTTCCTTCATGCAACTAGCTGGAGAAGCCCATATCAATGAATGAGAGGCACACAGCTTCATATCCCCATTCCTACCTTTTTCAGATCCAACTACTTTGTAATCCAATTTGGAACCTCATTAAATTAAAAGCAAGAGGCCTACACTTTTTGGAAGTTTCATCGTCTCAGTGTCCCATTGCCTCAGTGAAAGTCACGAGAAAAAGGAGTAAGCCTCATAGATATGCTAAAAAACTTAAAGAGTTAGGTTCGATTAGACTGCATGACCTTAACAAGTATGCCCCCACTGACTCAGATCTGCTCCTTTCTTAGAAAAAATAGAAACTAGAAGAAACAGGGAACTAAAGAAAACATACGGTGCAAAATCATCCAGGTGAGTGGTTAAACCTAAAATGACATCAAAAGGCAGGATTTAAGATGAATTAAAAGCACAGCTAGATCTGGCAGCATGCTAATAAATTAGATAGTACAAAAATGAAACATAGAAATGGTGCAAAAACAAGTACCCTAAGACATTGTACAAAAACCTCTCGTATGCTCTTGATAATTGTGAATAGATAGGTACCTGATTTAGGAAGCGGACTATTTGGGGAATTGAGGAACTCAACCAAGAAATTCTCCATAACATCTGCATCATAATTAATCTGAGGTCTATCTGAATAACCCAAGCCAGGCCAGTCAACGATGACAGGATGCCATTTTGTTTTTCCCTCCCGTGCAACAATATCTTTGGCCACCAATCTCCATTCTTCAACCGTGCTGACATCTGAAATTGTTGGAATCATAAGGATGATATTTGCCTTGTCAGCCTTCTCGAAGTGCTCCTCATAGTAAATATTGGCCGAATGCTCGCGAAATTTCCATTGCCAACTTCCAGTCTGAAAATTGCACAAATAAGAAAAGCAGCGCAAAAGAGACATAGCGGTGCATATTATAATTTACCAAATGATTATCCAAGTATCGTTATCCAGAGATCTACAGAAATTTCAGTATCTCGCTTCAACCCATTGCTAAAGCTGAAACCTTTTCGTCTCGGATGAAAGCAAACAACGACCTCCCTCAAGAAATCCACTTCTTAGTATCGCATTAGTTTTCTGCGGCCGGACCGAAACGTCGGTATTACGCATTGATCTCCCGGCAAGTAGAGACGACTACACACGGTACTCATCAGCCTACTCACCTTACACGGGGTAGAGGACTTCCGGAGCACAGCAGCCCCCCTTTTAGAATCCAACGACGACGAAGCACACCTGACGGCGGAAGGTCGTATTGACGACCTCCCGAAGCTAACAGCGAATGGGGGAGGGGCGATGGGAACCAGAGCGAAATCCCTGAAGAAGAGCCTCTGGGCGGGAGAGGCGTAGAAAGAGAATGATGCAGCGACGGGGGCCATGCTCGCCGGTGCCTCAACTCAGGTTTTGGTTTCGGCTTGTGATCAAAGAACGACCAGAGGAATCGTTGATGTTCTCTGTCTCACGAAAAATCCTACAAGGGAAAAAATGCGAACTTTTTTCCTCTCCTCTTGTTTGGTCAGATCAACTGGTCTGACTTCCCGATCTTCCCTCTTTATGACATGGCCTGGAGCGATTGACTTTTGTTCATCTGACAGCTTACAGGGTGTTTGGTTACATTTTTTTTCCTTCATTTTGATCTAAATTTTAAAAATAAAAGAGATAAGGTGTTTAGTTACATTTTTTAACTATGTCTCATTTTTAAAAGTGAGATACTTCATGTATATGATCTCTTCTAAAATAAAAACAGGGTAAGACCTGTTTTATTTTTGAGATAGACACGGAGGCTGAGAGGCGAGACGCGAAACGTGCAGGGGAAGGGGGGTTTGCGGCCGCTGGGGGAGCGGACAACGCGGGGGGCGGGGGGGAATGCGCTGCTGCGGGGGCGGGGGAGCGCCGCTGGGAGGGGGGGGCGGCGAGGGGAGCACCGTCGCGGAGGCAGGGGGAGCGTCGCGTGGGGTGGGGGAGGGGGAGGGGAGCGCCTGGCGCCGGCGGGGGAGCGCTCTCCTCCTTCCCTCCCGCTCCTCCCCCACCCCACGCAGCACTCCCCCCGCAGCGGCGCTGCGCCGGGGTGGCGCTGGGGCGGGGGGAGCGCCGCCGCCGCGTGGGGGGGGGGGGAGCGCCACGCAGGGGGTGGGGGCGCTGCCACCGGCAGGGGAAGGGGGGGGGCTTCGTTGGCGGGGGAGCACCGCTGCACGGGGCGCTTCGCGGGCCTTTGTGCCGCCGCGGGGAGGTGGGCCGCCGCGGGGAGGTGGGAGGCGGACGACGACGACACCGTTGGGGGGCAGGGGGCTTGCTGGCCGCCGCCGCCGCCGCCGCCGTCGGGGGGGGGTGTGTTTCGTTGGCTGCCCCGGGGGGGAGGGGGGTTCGCTGACCGACGACGACGCGGCCTTTCGTTGGCCCCGTGAAGGGGGGTGGAACGCGTCACGGGGGGTTTCGCTATTTCGTTGGTCGTAACCAAACGTTACTGTCTAATTTTTAAAAATTATGATAATTTTGCCAAACACCAAATAATTAGACTATTTTGATTTTAAAAATAAAATTGAGAAGTCAAATAATATTGATTTCAAAAACGAGGTTATCTTAAAATTAAAAGCGCTACCAAACACCCTATTAGTCAGTTTGACTCAGGCGCTACGGTGAGTGATAAAGTTGAAAGTTTTAGGACAAATATCTATATATAATCCTCTTCAGAGCTATGTATATTTTCAATTTGTTTTTTTCGCAGAGATCTCCCCCAAATAAAAAATACAACAATTTTCAATTTATTCAGTATTGTGTACGATATCACCTCAAGAAACAAGCAATGTAATTTGTCTAAATTTAAGTATATATTTTATCATGTCAATAAATGAAGAAATCATACTAGTGTTCCTGTTGTCATACAATATCTATCTATCCATAAGTTGAGTCTTGTAATCTACACTTGCTTGTAATCAATTTGAAAGGTAACTCAATGTGTTTGGTATTAGAAAAAAGAATACAATTAAGAATTTAAGAGTATGTCCTGTGATCTCTGGTTCTGGGATAGAACTTATTTGTAATTGACATTTTCTCTGATTTTAAAATAAGAACTTTTTTCCGGATATGTTGGGAAACATGCGAAGATGGTTTCTACAATATCGAATGAGGTGGATGGGTGAAGGTGCATAATGCATGCATTCGGACTTTAAGTCCCTTTTACAGGAATTTTGAAAACAATACGTTTTTTTGCTGCAAGATAAAATAAATGCAACTTTCTCATCGTTTTATAAAGAAACAAAAGGACATGAATTCTTACAACACAACATAACGACAGAATCAATAGAAGTTGGCTTTATCAATACTTCACTATTTATCCATCATCACAAGTTGAGTATCTCTCTGAGAAGGAAAATCCTATTCTTTATTCTCATTTTCATGATTAAAAGACAACGCAGTAGGGAACAATAGTGATATGATATGCCCTAAATTTTACAGCAGACTATCGGGCCATTAAAAGTTCAACTAAATTATTTTCCATATAACATCTTCATTATTACTTGATAACCCAGCTAACCAATATGCTGTTTTCCCATGCAAAAAATATATATATATATCTTTTAACTACCAATCTTCACCCTTCTCAGATGTGTTGACACTAACTAGCTATAATCAAAACGATGGTCCTTTTGCTGCCAGCCTCTCCTCCAATACTCCTCATAGCAGATTGTCTAACTGCTTTTGAAATTCTGACTGCTGGTTTCCGGTCTTAAGGCTTCAAGAACATCAGCATGAACGAAACACCAAACTACTGTTTCAACCTGCTACCACTTGAAACTTACTGTATGAAAGACAATAAAATGACTACTTTGAAGGAACTAATGCAACAAGAACTCCCAATTACTATCCAAGCCTCAAACTTCCTCAACTTGAAAGATTGCCCTTGTCCTTTAAGAAGAAATATCTGCAAAACAGGTCTATGTAAGGCCTTGACCACGTCCAACAAACAGGAATACTAGAACCACAAGCACCATGTTTACAAAGAAAATGGCATAATTCTTTTATGTTCTGTAACTTGTCCCATCTTGACAAACAACCTAAAACAGGAAAAACAGCTTGCAAGCTGACAACAGCGTTTTTCGCTGGATAAATACATTAGTTGAGAATATATAACCAATAACCTCAAGCATGGGAACCACTCACATCCTCATGCTCTGTATGCATATAGCGGAAACCTCAAGTTTCTTCATCATGTTGTCAGCTCAACATTGAGATGGTACCTATAGACATTGAGAGACACATGATGCATTCAGGAGTAGCAGCAACTGCGGCTGTGCAATGCATTTATCACTATGTCAAATTAATGGGACTGCAGGATCAGATTCCCTGGAATGGCCAAGGCTAATCCAAACCTGAAAGAGAGTTGAATAGGCCAAATTGGTGCAAAGAAAAAAAAAAGGAAATCAGCAACTTGGCCTGATTTGCTGGTGAGTCAAATCCAAGATTACTGCATTTTCTTTAAAATTTGATGAATCCGTTTCAACTTTGTCAGGATTTGACAGAATTAGGCTAAGTTGGCTAAATCCTGTCTGATTCTGGTCAAGTTGTTTTAGAGCAAGTCAGGACTCAGGAATGATACTTGGGATCAATCAAGACCAATTTCCACTTTTCATCATTTTTGAAACTTCAACCGAGTTGATCTGCACCGCCACTCTGCCAGTAAAAGAAAACAACTAATGGCTAGATAATTGATCTAACTCTAATCCTTTTATTTTCAATTTATACCAAACAGACAGATATATGAATATCAAAAGCAAAGAAATATCTAGTTATCATAGTTAAATTAAAAACAAAAAAACATGATAAAGCAAGTACAGAACAATGATAATGTTATCATGTTTAAATAAACAGAAACTAACAGGTAGGGAACGTGAACCAAAACAATAGAGTTGACAGAGAAACCAAGTTAAGTCGAGGCATTTTACTATCAGGATTAGATTGGGAATTCCACCTGAGCCAGCAAACCCAAAGCAAGCATCGCAAAACTTCACCAGCAATCAGGATTGCTGCACCCGCTCCCCATCCTGAAAGGGACCTAGAATTGGGTTAGAACAAGACAAGCTGATCAAAACTTTGAAGTGTTTCTCAACATTTTCAAAAATGGAAGACAGATGAAATTTACCTATCTCAATCAGATCGATACTAGCTGATCTCAACCAGATAAATAAATCCAGAAAGGAGTCACCTGATCCCACTCTTTGCATCAGTGCATTATGTGCATGGACATAAATGTAGCATTTCCACATAATCCACCTGTTTCAGTTTTGTTGGACATGAAATAATCTGTTAAGCTGTACTCTTCTTGAAGTGCGTATTGCAACTCCCATCCTCGGTTAAACTGATGTAAGCATCTTCAACTAGCAAATAAAAAATTTTAATGGAGAAGTTAGACATTCAACAATTCCCAAGTTGAAGTTCAGATTAGAAGCCAGTTGTCTTTCAGAATAAGTGAGATGAGGCAACAAATGTAGCCTTGGACATTTAGCCACAAAACAAAAGCCGTTATCCTACAAAGCTCCATCCAGGTTCTTTTCTGATACCAAATTTTTTCATTGAATTTCTTATTTTTGATGCTTCTTTCCAGTCTCCCAAATCAGCTGATATGTTTGAGAGAGAAATATAAGCTCCAGAATCACTAGGATCCAGCTCAAGAACCTTTTTAGCAGCTAACGTTCCCATTTCAGTATCACCATATACTCTACAAGCACCAAGAAGTGTGCTCCATATCAACACACAAGGTTTCGAAGGCATCTTGTCTATAAAAGTCACAGCCTCTTTAAGCCTCCCAGATCGGCCTAGTAAGTCCACTATGCATGCAAAGTGATGAGATTCTGGTTCGATTCCATAATCTCTTGTCATAGAATTATAAAGCAGAAAACCTTCTTCGACTAGACCATTATGACTACAAGCAGATAACAAACTTGCAAAAGCCTGAGAATCAGGCACTGTTGCTCCATTTCTCATCAGATTATAAATTCTTAGAGCTTCCTCCCCTTCACCATTTTGTGAATAGCCATCAATCATAGCTGTCCAGGTTATCAAATCAGGTTGTCTGACCTCATTAAACATTCTGCGAGCAAAATGGATGCTTCCACATTTTGAATACAAAGTAATCATTGCACTGTTCACTGAAAGATCAGAAAGAAAACCTGCTTTCATGACAAGTGCATGTAATTGTTGGCCCAACAATGGACTAGAAATATCAGCACAAACTGCAATAATTGATGAACAAGAAAATCGCTCTAACCTAAAACCATCAATCTGCATTTGGCGAAATGTTAGGAATGCCTCTCTATTACATCCATTTTGGGCATATCCAGAAATCATTGAGGACCATGAAAAGTGATCTTTCTCTGGCATTCTATGAAAAATCTTTACAGATGCATGTAAAGCCTTGCATTTGGAATACAGAGAGATTAACGCACTCCCAACAAGAACATCTATTCCAAAACCTTTCCGAAAAGCATGTCCATGTATTTCTTTTCCTCCAATTAAGTGCTGCCGTTCAGCACATGCAGTGATACAATAAGACAATGTCATGTGATCGGGATTTACTTTGTTAATTATCATTTCTCTGAACAATAGAAGTGCATCGTGTGAATGTCCATGTTCAGATAGACCAGCAATCATAGAAGTCCAAGCAACTCCATCTCTTTCGGGCATCTGTTTGAAAAGCATAAAACTATCATCTAGACACCCACATTTAGAATACATGGTAAATAGAGCACTGGCGACTGGAACAGATTGAATTAAACCCACTTTAATAACATAGGAATGCACTTGTTTTCCCCAGCCTATGTCGGTCATAATGCTCAACAAACTACAAGAACAAAACTTTTCAGGTTTAGTGCCAACTTGAAGCATCTTCTGAAACAGTTGAAAACACCTTTCCAGACTCTCAGTATAGACAAGGCCAGAGATCATCGCTGCCCACAGGGCCACATCTTTTGCACCTTCAACCTCCTCAAAGACTTGCTCTGACATTTCTTTTTCACCAGCCTTAGCGTACACAGTAACAAGAGAAGCTCTCACAATGGGATCAGTAGAGAAACCGGATCTTAAAATCCAACAATGTACTTGAAAAGCTTCTTTTGCCAACCCCAGGTTCCCGCATGCTGCAAGAACACTTGTGATTGTATACTTGTTGATTTCAGAAGATGTAGAAATCATGACTCTGAAGAACGACAGAGCACGCGCAGGATCCTCCTGAGCAAAGGCAGAAATGATGGCTGTCCAAGTCACTACGTTGTGCAGCGGCATTCGTGAAAATTGCCTAACTGCAGCGTCAGTATCTCCACACTTCGCATAAAGGTCAACAAGGGCAGTTCCCAACACTACATCACCACCAGCCGCGCACTTAATGACCCATCCGTGTATCCCTCTACCCAATTCAAGCTCTTTTGCTGCCGTGCACGCAGCGAGGACGCTCGACAAGGTGAACCCATTCGGCACACAAAACCCACTTACCATCCGATGGAACAGATACAAAGAAGCGAAGTTCTCGCCATTTCTAACGCCACCGGCGATAATAGTATTCCATACAACCACATTGTCAGTCGGATGCTCTAAGAATATACTCACAGCCTCGTCAAAAAGGCCACTCTTCGCAAGCAGATCTACCAGTCCCGACACGAAATGAGCATCCGAAAAAAATCCATTCTTCATCGCGAGAGCCTGAAGTTGCTTACCAAACCCGGCGTCCCCGCACATGGCGCAAGCAGAAAGGACGCTGCCGTATGTGATCCCAGTCGCCTCTACCCCTCTCTGCCGCATGACACAGAAGCTACGCAATGAGTCCCTGAACTCCGAACACTGGTTATGGATGGAAACAGAGAGATTCCAAGAGATGGTGTTCGGGTGAGGAATTTCGCCGAGCAGGTGGCGCGCTTCGCCGATGCAGCCAGCCTTCCTGTAGGCGTCGACGAGGCTGTTGACGAGATAGGGGTCACCGGATAGAAACGCTGGTTTCTTTGAAATGCAGGCATGGAGGGCCCGGACCTCTGCGATGGCGAGAGTGCGGCCAGCGGAGAATGCGGAGGCGCAGGGGAGGAGGTGGGCGCGGACGTCGGAGGAGGTTAGAGGGTCTTCTTGGTCTTCTTGCACGAGCGGCCGCGGGGTGAGAGGGACAGAGAGGGAGGATAGAGAGCGGATGCAGGGAGAGGAAGAAGGTAGAAGGGCTCTGTGCGGAGAAAGGCATCTTACTTTCATGGGAGGGACGACAGAGCGGGAGGCAGCGAAGGGGTTGGCGGCCTCGGCCCGTCCACGTCCGCTGGGACGCCGGCTGCCACGCCACCATATTCCTCCACCGTCACCTCCACGTAAGCTCTGACGTGGCGCCAGAATAGTTTTTACAGGAATGTTTTAGGGGTTAATTAAAATATTAAGGGCTTGCTTGGTAACTCTTAGCACATCTCTAACATCAGATGGGGTTAGAGGTAGGTTTTTTTACGGACTATTTGATTTAGGCCCTATCTATTTCAGCTTATTGATGTCTAACATTTGTATCGGTTCGATGTTAGATATTCAGTCCATCCGATAAAATGTTTACGTCTTATTTGATTATAATATTAGGTATTTCTATCGTTATCAATTTTAAAATTGATATCGATAAGAATCATTAAGAAATATTTAGTTAATTGTATCAATTTTAGAATTTATAGTACAAATAAAACGTATTATGTAATACAAATGTCTACTAGTATTGTTTTTGATATTAATACTCTAATATTTTAAAATATTAATATTAATATTGATATTAATACTCTAATATTTGAAAATATTAACATATGAATATGTTAGAGTACATATCTAAAAATTTAATACCTAATTAGTTTATTTGATAGATTAATAACTAATATCCAAATATGACAAGTGAATGTATCAAAGTTATCTGATAACCAAAAATTAACATCTAAAATTTTAAAACTAAATGTATCAAGTCGATTAAATTTTTTTTATATTCATTTATTTTCGGGAGAGATTCAAGTAACGCGGAAGAAGGAAGAAATTTGAAAACTATAAAGCCGCAGCCGAGCAGGTGATCGAATCGAAGAAGAAGCCCGGGAGATCGGCCGACCGTTCGGGATGCGTTACGACGGAAGCTGCCGGCTCGATCGCCGCCGCCCGCGGCGCTGCAATGTATATAAACCCGTCTCTCGCTCTCACCCGGGACCCCCATCTCCGATTGCCCTTCTGATCTTCATAATACTGGAAGAAGGAGAAGGGCAAGGCGCCGCCGCCACCAGAATATATATACCCACATCCGCGTCGCGTGAGAATTGTTCCCTCTCGCCATCGCTAGCTGTTTAATTATCTCCGCCGAAGGGGATGACGGTCGCCGCCGCAGACGGTTCCGTGGCATACTACGACGTCACTTTTGATGCCTGGGTAATCGACTTGATCAAGCCCAGCGGCGCCGCCGTCTCCGAATCCATATTCTTGCCGGAATATGTTAGGGACGATTCTGAGAACAACAGGGAAGGCGGAGATGGCTCCGGATCGGGGACGTGCTCGGTGGCGGGATGCACCGCGCTGCCGGTGAAGCAAGTGCTGGTGTCGGTGAGACGGCGGCTGGCGCAATGCGGCGAGGTCGCTCGGGCGGGAATATCATCAGGTCATGACCTGGTCGGGTGGAGGGGGAGGAGGGGGAGGTGGAGCTGGGTCCCGAGGAAGAAGGGGGGGAAGAAGACTAGGAAGAAGAAGGTGACGCCGTCGGAAGCGGCGGCGAGGTGCCGCAGCCTGCAGGAGTCGAGCGAGGACCGGGACGAGAAGCTCGGAGAGGCCATCGGCTACTGCAAGATGACGATGGGGATTGCGAGGAGCGATCTGTCCACGTAAATCTAGCTGGGAGTATTTAATTCCATCTTTATATATATTCTCCATGCACAATTTCACTCGGAGATCGTTTAAACCGGCATGTTTAAGTTTAATCTTCCCATGGTATCGTTTGGTATATGATTTTTTTTTCCTTTTTTGGGATTTAAAGTATTTGTGGTTAGGGATCATGTCAATGCGTAGGATGCTATCTATGATAATATTAAGAGAATATATTATCCACTTGCTGTTTGCTAGCCGTTCTGAGTGAACGTAATTATCCGGGAACATACGATCATTTACGGAATGATTAACGAATACATAAAATGATAAACAGTGATTGTATAGAGTGGTCGCGCTCTCCCACCATACAATACAAAGGAAGTGATTTTGAAAAAACATACGGTACGTGTATATATATAGAGCCTTGTTTTAACATGAACTTTTTGTGGTTGACTATTCTCTGTATATAGATGGATATATATGATCACTTGAATAAATTCATTAGTAACAACAACTTTGTTGTTTAGAAATTTAAAAGAGATGATGTGTGTATCTTATTATATATTAGAAATATCGGATATATTTTAGATGGGGTCTTGATTGGGCAAGTTTTGGATTAGGCGGGGTCTAGGCCATTGACACCCCTTACCCCAATTCTGTATACCTAATTATTTCTTCGCACGCTGGATGGACGTTTAGAAAAAAGTCACGTGTGTGCATGCCTGAAAAATAGATAATTTATTGATTTTAACATATCCAATTACAAGTTCTAACCCTACGAACATTAATTATGAAAATAACTTGGGGCATATATATTTTTAGACTTTTTTTGATATGGCCCGTGGCCAAAATTTCTATTAATTCGAAAAGAGAATAACTAGAGAAGACAAAAAAAGAAAAAAGAAAAACGTACGGGATCGTCTACCGAGGAGGTAAATGAATATTAGTCTACAAAAAAAAAAGGAATGAAGAACCACAAAATTTCTCCTAGGATGAATCTTCCAAGGAAAAACCAATATGTGCAACCTTTTGGTAGAAGGGTTAGCCATCATCACTTCCATTTCTAACAGGTCCCTTGGTGAGCCAGAGGCCCCCTCCAATCAAAAGGATATATACTTTTGGAGTGAATGATTTGTTTTAGACAATTGAAACCAATGCAGTATTATTTTTAATATTTCTACTAGACACATCTACATTAGATTTTAAAATGCTTGAAAATCTTAATGCCCTGTTTGGTAACACTATTAGGTACCTCTATCACTATCAATTTTAAAATTGATATTGATAGGAACTATTAAAAGGTGTTTGGTTAGTTATATCAATTTTAAAATTTGTAGTGTAAACAAAGCATATTATGTAATACAAGTGTCCACTTGTATTAGTTTTGATATTGATACTCCAACGTTTGAAAATATTAATATCAATATTGATATAGTATCAAAAATGAAACTCCAACCAAACAGGGCATAAGAGTTTGATTGTACGTGTAATATTAATGTGAGATTCATTCCTCTTTATATGTATAAAGTATTTATATTTTTTTACTATTTAAAGTTAGTGTACATAATGTATTTGAACTTATGATTATTCATGTGTTACGTAATAAAATGGTACTTGATTCAATATATAGCGTGTGGTCATTATATTATTATCATGTTTCAGAAGAAATACACAATGAATTACCGCATGGTGTAACTGGAGAAAATAAACCCTTAGAATGATATCGGTTTGGGAACAATAATCTAATCTGATAATACAACTTATTTCTATTCACAATATTATAATGGATTTCTAATCTAAATAACCCCATTGATCTAATAAATATAGTCTGAGATGATTTTAAATTTAAGAATTAATAGACTTCTAGTCCAATTCTATTAGGCTTTGCAACACGACTCCAAAGCACTTGAAAAATGTCAAATGATTGGGATGAGTTGTATATAACTCAAGAGAGCTTCCATAACAACTCTTATTTACCAACAATGCCAAATATCAAGCATGCATAAAAATAATAAATCTTCTCAATTACACAATAACTTAAAAGATTGCTTGCAATCAACAAAGTTAAAAATAATCATTTTGGTTTCCATGACATACACACATATCCTTGTGGATGGTTTGGGTGTTGGGTGGTTGCCGGAAACTGTGAGCTTCAAAGGTAAACAAAAAAAAGTGCAAGTATTGAAAGAAAGTGATTATGTGTTTTAGCGAAGAGATTGTGCTTGAGAAATTGTGAGTTTCAACTTCTCCCTTCTTGGCTGATCGAGAAGAAAAGGCTCAAGACAATGTCAAGTGCTCCTACAAATCTAAGTCAAATAAACAAGTGAAAAAAGATTAGAACTAAAAGGTAGATAGCATTTTGCAACGGAATATAATCGTAACCACAAAATTAAAGGATTAGAACTAACTAGATTGGGAATGATTCTCAATCTCTTTTTTAGATTTTTGATGCAAAATGAGATAATATTAAGCTAAAACATGCATGCAGACATGACACTTGTAATGGAAAAACTCAAAACGAAGGAGATGAAAGCTATGAGAGAAGAAAAACAAGTTTGGTTCCAAGGCTGATTTTCAGAGACTCCAGACATCCATGGATTTATGACATCATACGTCTTGGTTGCCGCACCATCTGGCATCCCTGGGGCCATGTCGTAAGGTTCTCCAGCAACCTATGTGTTCAGGAATGATCTTGCAACCCTTCTGGATGATCTTCAAGATTTGCTGGAGACCCCAAAAGGATCTCTTGAACATGGGTTGTTGGTGTCCCCTTGAATGTAGAGGCCTTAGAGAGCTTGGTGGAGGATGGAGAATGGTGTTCTTGGTGGTGGAGGGATCAGGATCTCAAAACACTCTTGACAATGAAATTTTAGGAATGGGGGTGCTTTAGGATTTGTTTTAGCTTTTTGAAACCTTAAAATTGTTTTTCCAAGCTTAACAATGTGGTTAGAGGGTGTCATTTTATAGATCCAAGAGAATGGGCACTTCAGGCATGAATTGACATTGTTAGATGGGAACATAACGTCTCGTTGGCTGGGAAGTTAGATGTCCCACTAGTCAATAAATGTCATTAAATACGTTATGCGTCGAAAGTGCCCACGTGCACTAACCACCGTTGTACAATACTTGACATCTTGACAACAGGACTTCACCGTATACTATACATTGTTTTAATGCGGGTCAGGTCTGTGCAGCTCGGGGGTCACCTTGGTCAGGCTGTACGTTATAATACTCGACATCCCGGTCAACGGGACATTTTCGTATGCCCGACCAACAATGGATGCCCACCTACCATGGTCGGAGCTATTAAGCTTGGGTGGCACACCACTCTTTGGGAGCTGGTTGGAAGAGGGAAAATAGCCGCTCTAGCTACAACAGGACATCCGGAGACATTATTCAAGAGTACGAATCTAGGAATGATGGTGCATCGGTGGTAGTCTCACTGGAGTGAAGACAACAGGGCTTTGATACCAAAGTTGGAATGAGCCGCCAAAGATAGTATATGAAGAAGTGGGAGAATTTCCAATGTCGGTTTTAGGGGTTCGATGGAGAGATCGTCATTATTTTCCTCCGATCAGAAGTTTTGCTATTTTATAAAGGCAATGTCTCCCTTTGTCTCTGCCCTCTCAACTTGATTTGCCTCTGTATTGATGGAATTGTCTCCCACAGTTAAACGCTAACATACATATCTTATCCAATTATCTCGAAGGCCATCTACCGTATAACATTTTTGATAAATACGCCTACTTGTGCATCTCCCGCGGAGGTTGGCCGTCAAATAACAAGATCACCATGGGGCTAGCTAGCTGCATTATTCAAGAGAGAACGGATCTAAGATTTCACGTACGTACACATCTTCAATGACTGTTAATTTCTCTACAAAATGAATTAACCGACCCATCATCTTGAAGACGTCTCTCTTTTCTCTTTTTTCTTTTTTTCTTTTTTAAAGACGTCGCATACAGTACAACCTTCGATTGTTGATGCACACAGGGCTGTGAGTTTCGTCACCCAACACCGCTGCGCCCTTCCCGGAATTGAAGTGGTGCTGGTGCATCATAGCTTTGCCCTATTTGTCGTCAAGCATTCCACCGCCCCCAGCAGCTAGCTAGCTAACTTTCCCAAAAGCTAGCATGCATGATTGGGGGGAAGCATAGTACAAATCTTCGAGAGATCTGCATGTATGTATGTGGGAGGAGGTAAGAGGGTTGCAAGCTCTCTAAACGCAACGGGGAGAAGCATTGCGCAGAAGCTGTGCGTATACGTGTATACATATATAATAGCCCTCTTTCTCTTCTCTTTGCGACGGAGGGAGATGGATAGCAGCCCAGCTTTTGCAACTGCCTGCCACTACGCGCACGCATCAACATCCCCCCGATCGCTTTTAGTAGCGTCTCCCTGTTTGGCTTCCTTTCTTCTTGTATGAAGCTGTTCATTTAGAAAGGACCATTTTGATCTGTCTGCTGCTTTTGATCATATTTGTATATACGTATGATCTATAATTAATTAAAAATGTGAGAGATCGATCGAGTGTCTGCTTGATTTAAGGAGAGAGTGGTGGCTATCGAGCTAGCTAGCTAGATTAAATCCACACGCACGTATATAGGCTCATTCAAGAATCTTAATAAATTTATGTCGTCCACTTTGCCAAAGGAAGATCGATCGGTCCATGAATATTACGTATGTTGCATGCTACGTCAGGCTTCTTAACTCAAAGGCGTTACATTTTGATGGAGAGAGAGAGGCCACCTTTCCCTTTGTGCAGAATATGGCAATAATATTACATATCTTTATAGAGAGTCTTCCGATAGCTAGCTATATGATATATATATATATCTTGCATTATATACAAATTAAATTAGGTGTGGGGTGAAAGCAATGCATGCCACATATATGTTCCGTGAGAGATTTGAATTGGCATGAAAAAGGCAGATCGATTCAAGAAAAATAGCTCATCTCTATCTTTCTGTCATTCTCTCGATCAGTGTTTCGTGCACGGCTAGGGGTCCATTTGTTTGTCTGGAAAATGGGCCGCGGGATCATCTTTTTCGGAAAACTTGATTATGCGGTCTATTTGGATGTTGGGAAATTGGCCGGTCAACGAAATGTTCATCCGTTGACTCCAAAAATGATGGATTTTGGCATCCCCATTTTTAATCCGGAGGCCGTTTTATGGACGGAACTTACGCAAACCATTTTTTAACACTCAAAAATTTAGTAATTAACATAATTTAAAATTTAAAATTGTAAAATTATAAAAATTCAATTTAAAAAATAATATAATATTTTAAAGTAATGAATATGATAAAAGTTATAAAAATAATTTAGTTAAATTATATGTTACTTTACATAGATCAAAATTTAAAACATAAAATTATCAAAAAAAAATTTAAAAATAAAATGACCGAAAATATTTAACACATATATACATTCAGATAAAAAATTGTGTTCTCGAACAAATGATTTATGTATTACCAAATAATATATACTATTTTAATTTCATCGGAAAAGTTGTTCCGTAAAAGTGACTTTCACTTAAATTTTATTTTGCATGGATCAAACCAACTAACAAGTGCACTATAGTCATAAAAATAGTAGAATAATATATATGTGTGTGCAAAATTGTCAATTTCAAATAAAAGTTATTTTTGTACGTAGAAAAAATCTTATCGTTAAGAAAAGAATATTTTACATTACCTGTTAATCATAATAGTAAAAAAATTTATTTTATTAAATAAAATATTTTTATTTAAAATAATTTAGACAAGTTAACACTCTTTTATCATAAATAAAAATATTTTTTTAAAAATAATTAATATCTAATAAAAAGTTATCACTTTTTTTATATTTACTTTTAGATGATACAGTAACTAACAAAGTCATAGGAAAGTAATTACGGACAACCAAATGTGAGCTTGACCTTTTCAATTTCCTTGAAAAGTGGATGCAACGTAAAACTTTTCCTTGAATTAAGTTTTACGTCAAACCAAACGGACCCTAGGTGAACATACATATCTTTTATCTCTTATTTCACTGTATAAATTCTCTACTCCCCCCACCCCTCGTCTATATATCCTTGGTCTCAGACATATAGCTAGAAACTCACTCTCTGATCATTTTAAGGTGGGACTTCTAGAAAACTACATGCATGGAAGGAACGGAAGCCTCTCCAAAGAATACGGATGCCACCTTCTTCAAGACATGCTTCAATGGACTCAACGCCATTGCAGGTGAGATGTCGCACGGAATAATCTTCTTGTACTTGATCTTTTGGTGTTATCTAGTTATCTTTTTTTTGCCCAAATCAAACTAGCATAACACAACATCTATATAACAAGTTTTTAATTTTTCGTTGGATGAAGGCATCGGGATAATATCAGTTCCATATGCATTAGCAGAGGGAGGCTGGCTCAGTTTGCTACTCTTACTTCTGATTGCCACCGTCTGTTACTACACCGGGCTCCTCTTACGCCGGTGCATGGATTCCAATATCCTAGTCAAGACCTACCCCGACATTGGTGAGCTGGCCTTTGGAAACAAGGGCAGGTTGACTGTGGCCACCTTCTTGTACCTCGAGCTATACCTGGTGGCTATCGGATTTTTGATCATGGAAGGTGATAATTTAGAGAAACTCTTCCCTGCTGTCGACTTCAAGCTCTTCGGGCTGGAAATCAGTGGTAGGCAGGCCTTTGTCCTCCTCGCGACGGCCGTCGTTTTGCCGACGACATGGTTGAGGAATCTTGACATGCTCGCGTATGTCTCCATTGGAGGTGTCTTGTCTTCCTTGATCTTGGTGGGTTGTGTTATCTATGTTGGCATAGAAGATCACAAGGTAAGGTTTCGGGAAAAACGAAGTAATACCGTGCCACTAAGATGGAAAGGGATTCCCATGGCAGTGAGTCTCTACGTATTCTGCTTCAGTGGGCATGCAGTGTTCCCCACCATCTACACATCTATGAAGGACAAAACCAAATTCTCCAAGGTAAATATTGTGGTCTCAATTACATCAATGTATACATACACAAACAATTAACTATGTCTTGAAAGTTTATCCTAAATATTATTTGTCTAGAACATTCTCAAGAATCAGATTCTCAAGAATCTGATTCTCAAGAAATTTTAGCTTTGAACATATGATCAGTTCAGGAAACACCAATCAAAATTAATAATAGCTATTCTTTTCTTTCCTTTAATTTGTTTGTTTTAGCCTAATAGGCACACATGTATATATGTATGATACCTACTAATATTTGAGGACGTCGTCGATACTTGTACGTATAGGTGTTGCTCTTGTGCTTCTCTCTCTGCATCTTAAACTACGGCGTGATGGCGATATTTGGTTACTTGATGTACGGCTCAGAAGTAAAATCACAGATCACTCTGAACCTTCCAACACGCCGGTTCAGCACAAAACTGGCCATCTTCACAACCCTGATCAACCCTATCACCAAATATGCCTTGTTGATCACACCAATATGTTCGGCGCTCGAAGAGTATTGGATCAGCACCTCATTATCATCATCATCATCATCCAAGTTCAAGTACGTAAGCGTGGTGATAAGAACATCGCTGGTCGTGAGCACCATGATCGCCGCCTTGACGCTACCATTTTTTGGAGATCTGATGGCGCTGACTGGCTCTTTCCTGAGCACCTCGGCGTCCATTCTGCTTCCGTGCGTATGCTATCTCAAGGTTTTCAAGGAGGCGAGGAGGTGTGGTGTTGAATCCTTCGTGATTGTTGTGATTGTGGTGACTGGAATGCTGATCGCAGGAGTCGGAACTTACACTTCTATGAAACAAATTGTGAACAATCTCTAATATATATATACATATATATATATATATTGGTCCGTACTGTCAGGATTTATATAGCTAGTTTGCGTCTAAGTAATCAATAATGTGATGTGTCTTGCTATGTATTATCCGTCAATTAATGTCCTGATTATCAGTAAACCATAAACTTCTAATCATGCAAGTATGATTATCGCCAAAATAAAAAGATGATCAAGGATATAATTGTGATGCATATATTCCTTTCTGTTAAGTGTTTGTCTTTCCATCATGTATATATATCGTACGTCCATTAACACTAATAACAGCATTTAATTGTTGCGGTTCAATATATATTATAGATGACTTACATTACATTAGGAGGAAGAGCAGAAAACTGTTGAGTGTCCAACACTTTATGTGGTTGATTTACTGCATGATTTTTGTACTAAAACAAAGTTCTAAAAGATGGCCAAAATCCAAATTTTAATTTTTTAGTATATTATGAATATCACAACATTTATAAAATAATTCATACTAAAACAAAATATACAATTAAAATACCATTTTCATCATATATAAAACAAAGTGATTACAATAAAAGTATTCCGACGACCATGTAGCAGCTTATACATATTTTACCTTAATTTTTATGTTCCGCTTGAATTTTATTCACATATGATTAATTCAAGAAATTCTATATACACTATGGGTCCATTTGGTTTCATGTAAAACCATAACCAACGAAAATATCTTTCCCAGGATATTAATTTCAAGGAAGCCAGAAACTACGCTGGCCATTTGGTTGTCTGTATTTGCTTTTCAAAAATTTTTATCAAATACTTCTACAACAGCATAACAGCCATAATAATTTAACCAATATTCATATAATTAAATTATTATTTATAACAAAATATTGATACACAAATAAATTAAGTAAATTATTTGGCATAAAGTTATTTTTCATTGAAATTGAAAGCATATTTTATTATTTAGATATTAGTCATTTTTTGGAAAACAAAATCAATTATTTTGTTATTTTAATTATTTTTTAAATTATTTTAAGAGAATATGTATAAATTATTTTTCTAAATTTCTTTTAAAGTTTTACTTTAGTATCCTCATTTATTTACTTGAATATTTATAAATAATAACTAATATCAACTTTATATTTCCAAATTAAGTATATGGTAAAATATTTTTAAACTAAAATTTTTCATAAAATTTGGTTTATTTAAAATTTATATTTTGGAAATCTACAATACACTAAAATAAAATATATACTACGTAACTCAAATTTTAATTAAAATTTATTAATAAATTTATTAAATAATTAATTCCTATGATAAAATAACTTTTCAATAAATTTATATTATTTTAAAAATGTATAAAAATAAAATTTTTTATCTACTTATATGTCGTTAAAAAAATTAATGTTAAAAATTAAGTTATTAAAATTAATAATATCTATTTAATAATATTTTATTTAATGAATATATACTTAAAAGACACACCACTGAAAATGGCATCCGCCTTAATCCAGCGGATGCCAAAATCCAGATTTACGTGAAGAGGTGGGATTTAGTTTTACGTGATTTATGTTTTACCTGCAACCAAATAAATTAGTTGATGGCATTTTCCTGAAAACCAGTGCATGCGGCAACTTTTACGTACAAACAAACAGACCCTATATTTCTTCTTTTCACTTTTAAGATAGATATTTCAACCAGAGAATACCATATAGTAGAGTTTACAATATAACTAAACTAACATTTTGTACGTATAAGCAAGGAAGTATAAGTGACCAACCTCGGTATATATCTAGGATCAACAAATGCACTAGATTTATCATATATTTAAATTTTGGTTGCCCTCAGGTATTCATACTTCATATACACCAACAAAGCTCATGCTCGTATTCAGAATTAAATTTTGATTCAAAATTTTCAAATTAGATATAATATTACATAGTCAAAATCAATTTTCAGATCATATTCATAATTAGATAGTTTTATATATATTCAAAACCAAACTTCATATACATCATAGTCATACTCTGATAATTTCATACATGTGTAAAAACTTCAAACTACCGCGAAGCAGTTATAAACTAATATTTATCAAATAACTAATCGAACTAATAGTAACATCAAATTTTAATCTGAACTTGAATATATCTAAATCAAAATTAAAAGTTATAAAACCATATTATCATTATAAAAATAATAATCTAATCAATAAATAGTAAATCAATCCTGTAAATAATCATATATAACATGAATAAGTTATATTTTTATAATAAATAGATATATAACCATATAAGATAAAATAGTAAGGCGGACTATCATAAAACTTGACTCAATCATAATCAGATTTTAAAATCACCTGTCAAAAGATACATGGTGCTCAGATCTTATTAGATCACATTACAAATCACCGGCCAAAAGAATTATATTCATATTAATTTAAAATGAGATAAACAATTACACAAACTCACCATATCAAACTATTAATTTGTTAATGAGATTAATATATAATCATTAAATATGCACTAATAAAAAAACTAATTTTAAAGAAATACTCATACTTGAGACACTGAGAAGCCTACCAAATATAATTCTTATAAAAAACAGATGATGCTCCCACCGTCGGTTTTCCCTGTTTTATTTTTTATTTTTACATAAAATATCAACAAGAATGAAATAAATGAGAGAGAGAGAGAGAGAGAGAGAGAGAGAGAGAGAGAGAGAGAGAGAGAGAAGGGCAGGTGGGTTTTGGATAAAGGGAAAGAGGCCGTTCGGATGGGAGGGTAAAAATGGGAGTTTGTTTTGGTTAGGTTATTACACAATGAATAGATAGAAGTAATCAAATAGATAGAAGATGAGCTTTCCTAGGAGCCACCGGAGATTAAAGTCTTAAAGTCTCATACATGATTTTTAGTGAAAATATGTAGAGCATGAACACCAACCAAAAAAATAAAATTGGAGATTAGTCAAAGCATATCAAATTAGCAAAAGATTTGATTATTTACAATTTACAGTGACTCTGACAGCGCAGTGACAAATTAGATAGAATATTCATAGAGATAAGCATTTTGCTTATTATATGGATACCACTTAGACTCCTACAGCTCAAAGAATCAGCAAATCAACCATAACCCAGCCAAATATAAGACCATTGCCCATGCATGTTAAGAGTTGAGATTGTAGGGCTACAGTCAATTTTTTTAGCTGAACTTGGAATTGTTCTACCGTTGCCCCCTCAACTGTATGGTGTGACAATGTGGGACTAACCTAATTATATGTGTGTGCGCCAACTGGGTATTATATATTGATCCATACAAGAAGGAAACACATAATGAAATAAATTTCATTCCGTGGGGAGATTTGATAGACCAAAAAAATATTGAACATCAGATTCATCATTTCAGACAATCAACTGGCAGACATTAATATCTTAACCAAAGCCTACAGGAAAACAAGATTCAACTGTTTGAGGAACAAACTCCCCATCTGGTTTAACGAGCTGGGATTATGAGAATTCCAGAACGTACGTGCTCTTGACCATACATTTCTCTCTCTCTCTCTCTCTCTCTCTCTCTCTCTCTCTATGGGTTTGTTTGGTGGGGGTCCGTCGGAGATTCCACCCAAAATCTCTAAAAGTTCGTTCCTATAAAAATTCAAAGATTTTTCTGACATCAATTCTCTGTATTTTTTGTTAGATTCCCAAAACTTCTAATATATCTTTAAGCACAAAAGGGTAATGCGGATATATTTCATTTAGTTAGAATTTTGAGTTGACAAAAAATTGTAACAAAATCTCCTCTCCGGCATATTTATTTTAATGTAAATAATCATTTTCATCATATATATGCCATCTGGTTTAACGAGTTGGGATTATGAGAATTCCAGAAGATTCCTTTTTGTCTATACATTTCTCTTGCTAGCCTCTCTATATATAAGTTATAAGCTAGCATGTTGAGCGGTTCAGGATCGAGTTTCCTTGGATCGTCTTCGGAGGCCCGAGCTCCATGGACTCAACTGCAACTCTGCTCCGTTTTTCACTCGTTGGAAGAAGCAAAAAGATCCTCTCTTTTTTTTTTCTTTTCACCGCCATCTCGAAATCAGCTACCAAGCCTTGATTTTTACGGGACTGATGATATCACGTTGCATGAACCTTTCTCTTCTCTTCCATATATATTTTCGTCTAAGATTTTTGTTCGGAACTTTCTATACGGCCGATTACATCGTGGCCATCGTAAATGACCAACTGCGGTCTCGGACGGCGTGGAGGAGGATCGCCTTCAAGAAAGATAATGATGGCCGGCGACGATGATCGAAAATGCTGCAATTAAAATAATTAATTTGGGTTATGGGGAAGTGGGAATTAAAGGGCCGTTTTCTGCGGGCAATAATCACCACTACGCGTAGCCGTTCAATGATCCTCCGCCCATGCACACCTATCAGAGAGAGAGAGAGAGAGAAAGGAGGGGAGCGCCGCCGCGGTGATATAAATGCCGGCGGCGACTACGCCGGCGGATGGGAAGATGTTAGCGACCGGATAAATCCGTCCTCCTCTTCAACCTCGTCGTCGGATCTCCGCTGTCAGAGCAGGGATGGAATGCCAGGAGGATCTAGGGGGGGAATTCTGCCCCTTCGTCTCCATGTTCTCCGGCGACCTACCCGATCTGTGGGACTGGCAGTGTGATTACACCATGGAGGCTCATCCACTTCGCCACTCCCCTCCGCCGCGGCTGCCGGCCGACCATTTCTTCCCCTGCCAAGACCTTCTCCAAGGTGTGTGTGTATATATATATATACCTCTAGATCTCTCTCTCTCTCCTTCGTGTGTACGTACTAGTGTACTTGGCTTCTTTCAAGAGATTTGCATGCTTTGGGTCCCCCCACAGATTTCTGCTTCATGATCGACGCCGGCGGCGGGGGCGGCGGCGGAGGAGACGTCGAGGGTTGCGCGGAGGAGGATCTTGCCGCTGGCGGCTGGCAAGAAGGGACGAGGGGGGAGAGGTCTGAATTAGATGGGGGCGGCGGAAACAAGGAGCTGGAAAGAGTCAACGTCACCTTCGAGGAGGTGTCGAGGTACTTCTACGTGCCCATCACCCAGGCGGCGAAGGAGCTCAACCTCGGCCTGACGCAGCTGAAGAAGAAGTGCCGGGAGCTCGGCATTCCGCGCTGGCCGCACCGCAAGATGAAGAGCCTGCAAGCCCTCATCCAGAACGTCCAGGTGAGTGGCCGCCATCACATATATATCTATGTCTGTATGTATATATATATATATCTATGTGTGTATACGTACGTTCGAGCAGGAGCTGGGGAGGGAGGAGGGAGAGGTGGGGGAGGCGCAGGTCCGGCGAGCCATCGACATGCTGGAGAGGGAGAGAAAGGCCATGGAGCGGGTGCCCGGGATGCAGCTGGACGAGAGGACCAAGAGGCTCAGGCAGGCGTGCTTCAAGGCCAGCTTCAAGAAGAGGCGGCAGCGCCTGAACTCCAAGCTGCATTCTTGCCGGCCGGCGAGGACGCTGCACAACGATGATCAGGACGAAGAAGCACCTACTGATCTACCTGCTTCCGCTTCCGCTTCTGCATTCATGAAGGAGTCCATGCATCGTTGCTAAAGGAAAAAAAATTATATATATATATACACATGAAAGAAAAGAAAAACAACTTGGTTTTGTCGATCGGCGGCACTTTGTAAATTACTGAGATTAAATCTGTTTTTCCGTCAATATCATATCAAGTTGCCGACAAATTGTGAGGATTGTAGTATTGATATACATTGTTGCGAAATCTAGCCACAAATATCCCACATATTTGGTCTTCTTCTTTACGTACGCACCTTAAATTCAGAAAATTTCAAGTTCCAAATTTTATATAAACGTCGTAGTTAATCTATCTATAGGAGCTAGGGTAATGTGAATCAGTATATCACAAACAAAGTAAAAATACTGAACTCCATTGATTTAAGTGTGGTTCACGTTGCTTTATACATCCGAAAACAAACAGATTATCACCTCTTTTCTATATCCAAGAAGAAGTTGTCTTTGATGAACTCATGTTTTATCATGATTGTCAAGCGCATTTTATAATATGTAAATTTTGGAAGACAAACAAATTTTACGTCATCGCACGACTCTAAAATACCCTACGAGAGAAAAAGGCCCATTTAAAGTGCAAGTGTATCTTCAAAGGGTGAGCAAATATGATCACATGGTATCTAATGGAGAATCGATGTAGACTATATTCTAGTACACTTGAATCATCATTCATCGATCGTCCATGTTAATATATAGCATGTGATCATAAGCTGAATTTAATTAACATTTGATAGGACATACATACAAAAGCTTACCTTTTTATTGCACCTTATTCGAAGATGAATTCAAAAAGCATAGAACAAATATACATTCATACATATTAAGGTATATATCTAGTTAAAAAATAGCCTTGAAGTACGCGTAGTCTTGTGTTGCAGAAGTGATTTGATCCCCACACAGGTAAGAGTCAGATACTCATATATGAACATATATATAAGAAGAGAAAGTAGGAATATATGTCCCCCTATAAGCCTCAATTCCTTCCTTTCTAATCACTCCCCGCAAGCACCTGCCTCTTTGTTTTAGGTGAAATTGACCTTTAATTACTATACATGCATGGGCTGTAAAATAGGCTGCACCGAAAGCATGGTCAACTGAAGAAAGGATTCCTTTGACTGTCTTGGAATTGAGATTTTGGCATCATACAAATCATGCCGGATTCTCATAAAATTATAAATATTTATATTTAGTCCTTCAAGAAAATTAAAGCTAACTTTTAAGGATAGAGAAATATTCTTTATTTTTGAAGATAATGGCTCTTCCGGTTTACATTTTATTTTTAATTTTGACTAAGTGTACTTTTTAGTGAAGAAAAAAAAGAATGCATCAGAATAAATTATAGGGTTGGTTAAAAGAAAAAATAAAAAAATTGATCATCAATGTCATGTATAATATATCGAGGTGCGCCAACTACTCTTAGAAAACATATACTCGTAATATTAATATTTTTTAAGAATAAGCATTTGTAAGCTTTAAAAATTTAGTCATAAGATTAAAATATCTTCTAAAAAAATTAAACGTCAAGTATTCGAGTACATTTTACATCCAACAAAAGAGTTAAAAATATTTTCAGGGAAATTAATTTTCAAGGCACTAAATAGCATATATCTGGTTTTCCTTTTTTTCATAAAAAATAATCTGATTATATGCAAATGATTTTCAACGTTTCCATGTGGATCCAAATGACCCTAAGTCGAAGAGTACACATTGCTCTCTCCGTTGACTCTCTCAAATGCTCGGCTTACATCAATTGAGTCACCAACTTGTATTATTTATAAGAGGATAGCCAAGGAAACTTCTCATTAAGACTCTTTATAATATATATATGTATCTTTCTAGAACACCAAACCGACTCTAATTATATATATAAATACATATTGATACTTTTCCAACTTCATTCACTTGAGGATTAACCCATTGTACACACAATATCTTGGCTAACTAAACCATTCCATCTCACAATGAGATCAGATGTGGGGGTTGTGAACTTCAAAGTAAAAAATCTTAGTAGAAATAGCTGACAAATTAGTAGACTTTTGAATTAAATGACACATGTAGTCTATTAACACATACAGTGGTATCCATGCCTTCAGATGGGAAAATGATGGGGACATTTTTAAGAGTTTTAAAACAATTTTTAGATTCATTTTAACGTGAGTCCAAGTCTGTAAATATTCCTTTAAACTGGGTCTTTTTGTAATACGTCCGGTCTCTTCCTATATAAGGAGAACCTGTACGCACAAGGAAATCAAGTGAGATATAATTTTTGGAGACCTCGGGTTGGTTCCTCCCGCGTAGGGGCTGCGGCCCCATCTTCTTCCCCCACCCCGGCGATGAGCGCCGCTTCCCTCTCCCACCTCCGGCGTGAGGCCGGCCTCCTCTTCACCTCCGGGAAGGTCCCCCGGTCTCCCCTCCACCTTCCAGAACCGGCGAGGTGCGCCGATTTCTCTCCAACCCCCCCCTCCGGTAGCTAGCCGGCTCCTCTTCCTTCTCTCCTTCCCTCTGGCCTCCGTGCCGTTCATCATCTTCTTCCCCTTCTCTGTTCGACAACCCAGCCAACGATTCCCCGTCTCCCGCCTCTCCTTCGGATCCGGGCCACCGATGCCCGCGGCGCGACATCGACGACGGAAGAAGAGGAAGAAGAAGAAGACTAGGCTACGGGAGGAGGGTCCGGCGATCCCCGGAGCCCTTCCCCCCCCTGCGGCCTTCTCCCACGAAGACGGCACCGCGAGCTCCCTCTCCTGCTTGTCCCGGCTCTTCCGTCGTCCGCCGGCGATTGGTCGATGGTTGGACAACGCCGTGGGCCATCGAGGGCGGCGCGGGATGGTCGCTGCGGACGCGCGAGGTCACCGCCACGGGCAGACGAGGACGGCGCCGCTGCGACGATCGGGCGAGGGCGACGAGCGCGGGCGGGTGTGCTCGCGGCGTTTTGTCGCGGCTCGGGCTCGCGAGAGAACCGCGGCGATGCCGCCACGGCATCGGGAGGGGACGTTTGGATCGCGGCCACGCCACCCCGGGCCCTTCTCCTCTCCACGCGCCACGACCCCCCCGTCGGGGTACGCTCGCGCCCGCGAGCGCGGGCGACGCACGCGACCGGTCGCCGGTTCGCGGCCCAGACCGGCGGTTCAACCGGTCCGACCGGGTTTAAGGCCGGTTCAACCCGGTTCGACCCGGTCCAGCACCTGAACCGGCCGGTTCAGCCCGGTTCGGGGTGTTTTGAGTCGGTTTAACCCGGTTCAGACCATCTCGGGCCCGGTTCGGGCCTGTTTGGACCGTTTTGGATCGGTTCCGCTCTATTTTGGGTTACTTAAATTCTGTTTAGGGCGATTAGCGCCGGTTTTGAGTCGTTTTCGTTCGGTTTAGCCCGGATTAGCCGGTTTGTCCCGCATCAGAAAACAATACGGACACATGTGGAATTCAACACATAACATGTTCTTACAACCTCTGCTGATCATGGGTTGACTTCTCATAAAACGTAAATGATGACAGTTTGGTCTATTCACCGACTACATCAAATTGAATGATAGCTAACAAAAAAAAAGTTAAAAACATGGGCTAAGAAAGATACACATGCATTAGGTTAAAGGGAAGGAAAATGGAAGAGTTTCAGGAATGCCCAAAATTTTGAGCTTGATAATGTGATCAATGAATGTAGTATATATATCGTGTATCGGATCAAGATGCTATAGGTAACGAAATAAACTAGGTGTTCAACTTAATTTTACCGAGAAAAACTGATCTTTTTACAGCTAAAGGACCCTAAATAATGGACAAGTAGTTAACGTAAATTTATGTTTTATTTTTTTATTTTGCATCTTTGTGAAGGACCGGGAGAAAGTCAATACATTGATCCCATGGGTACCATTTTGTATAAAAGCTCATCTACACATAACAGGTGTGGTACTCCTGCTATGATTCTGACAAAGGATGTCAAAAGATATTATAGGGTGTTTGGTTACTTTTTTTTTTCTCTCTTTTTGATCTAAATATTGAAAATAAAAGAGATAAAGTGTTTGGTTGTAACTTTTAACTAATGTCTCATGTTTAAAAGTGGGATACTTTATGTACATAAACTCTTCTAAAATAAAAACAAGACATGTCTTGTTTTATTTTTGAGATAGACGCAGAGGCAGAACGTGGGAGGTCGAGGGGAGCGGACAACGTGGGGGGGGGGGCGACAACGCGCGGATTTCGCCAGTCTGGTAGACGCCGCCGCTGGGGGGGTCGCTGGCCGACGACGATGTGGCCTTTTGCTGGCCGCTGCCGCCGCTGGGGGGAGGGAGGTGGACGACGCTGCGGGGGAGCCTTCGCGGAGCTGCAGGTCCTCTCTGCGAAGGGAGTCCGAGAGAGTTTCACAGAGTCGCTGATCATAACCAAACACTACTGTCTAATTTTAAAAAATTATGATAATTTTGCCAAACACCAAATAATTAGACTATTTTGATTTTAAAAATAAAATTGAGAAGTCAAATAATCTTGATTTCAAAAACAAGGTTGTCTTAAAATTAAAAGCGCTACCAAACATCCTACCTTTGCTTGTCTTTTCTTGAAGCTTAATTAAAATAATATCACGAATCAAAATAACAATATGTTTAATTGGTTCCTTTGATCAGAGAATAAGAGCTTATTTAACACCGTTTCAAATAAACCTTCTTTCACTCTGACTATATATCCATTTAATTTGTATATATACATGATGCATACGATCATAGCTTACGAATAATCGAAGTAGCATAAGACGGATAAACAGTCTCCGTGCCTATTAATCAAATGGCCCATCTAACTCAAAGAGTACTAGAGTAATAAACTAATTTCTCTTATCTGACATTTTTTTTTCTTTTTTACATTATGCGATAAATAGAATCACTCTAACACAAACTCTCATGTATACAAGACGATTTTTTTAAAACTAAATTCTGATCACTCACAGCCGAGGTGCACGCATACAAAACTGAGGTTGAAACGTTTACTCTATTACGCATGGTGGGCCGGGTCGGCGATCTGGTCGTTGGATCTGACGGATTTTTTAGCCGAACGACCCCGACCCGACCCCGACCCGACCCCGCAACTTTGACCCGGTTGATATATTTAAATAAAATTTTTATTAATTTTTTCCACCTCGACGTTAGACGTCGGAGCGTCGAAACGCTCCCGCAGCGGAACAAACGTGCAACCCAGCAAGTAACTCGTGTAGCAAAGATTAAATACGAATCGAGAATAAGGCAGACAAGCAAACCACTCAGACAACAGATTTACGTGGTTCGGAGAGACGATACGTCTTCCTACGTCCACGGGGAGAGCAGAGAGAATCCACTAGTTGTAGAAAAAATACAAAGTGGGAAGATACTCTTACACCGACACGGAGTGATCTTTCCCAAGACGGAGCAATCCCGAATCCCCTAATCTCCTTCTTGACGATACGCCTTTAAATAGCTCCGTAGAGCACCGAATAGGCGTTTCCACGAACACCACGATCTCCACGATAGAAGAGAACGTGGAAGACAAGAAGAATCGAACACGACGTCGAGATCTCCGAGCAGATTCCTCTCTCTTCTCTTTCTCTCTCTCACGGCGGCTACGCATCCCACGTTCGCAAGAACGTGTTGGTTGTTTCCGTAAGCACACAAAACACCCCATCACGTATTAACGTGATAAACAAAGGAGAGGTAAAATAGGAAAAGACCAAATAGCCCATTGACCAAGTCAATATATAACATTCTCCACCTATTTGACATGGTCAAACAAAAGACTAAACAACTATCTCTAAAACTACCCCTCTCCTCGGAGCCTTCAAAACTCAAAGAAGCTCGAACATTAGCCAAGTCCAGACAATGGAACTTGACCGTTGGAAGTGGCTTGGTCATCATATCTCAGGTTCTCCTCGCCTGAAATCTTCAAAAGCCGGATATCTCCACTTGCAACTAATTCTCCGAGCTTATGATATCCGACATCAATGTGCTTGGCCCTTGCATGGTACACTCGGGTCCTTTCGCAAGACAAATAGCACTCGACTATCACAATTCGTACAAATATTCCTCTCGAGAAACACCGAGCTCCTTAACCAAACCTTTAAGCCAACCGCCTCTTTGAAGCACTCTCCACCGCAAAGAATATACTCAAATTTCGCTTGTCGACAAAGCAACTATGTCCCGCAACATAGCCTTCCAACTCGATAGGACCTCCACCTAGAGTAAAGATATACCCCCGTGGCAGCATCTCCTCCCGTCAAGGTCACCCGCATAATCCGAGTCAAAGAAAACCAACTAAAACATCGCATCATTAATGCTCCTCTCGAAATAATAAACCAAAACCGATGTACCCTTCGTGTAACGCAAGATCCATTTAACCGCATTCCAATGCTCTTTTCCCGGATTTGACATATACCCGCTAACCACACTAATCGCCCGAGCCAACCGTCTACAAACCATAGCATACATCGTACAACCAATCGCATTAAGATATGGAATTTTGAGCATTTCCTGATGTTCTGTATCTGACTTAGGACATTGCTGCAATGACAATCTAAAATGCTGAGCTAAAGGTGTGCTAACTGACTTTGAATCATTCAAATTAAATTTAGCCAACACCTTTTTAATATAACCTTTCTGGGTTAACCAAAGCTTACCAACTTCACGATCTCTATGGATCTCCATGCCTAGGATTTTTCGAGCACCACCCAGGTCTTTCATCTCAAACTCTGAATTGAGTTCCTGTTTCAACTTGGCAATTTCTAACATATGCTTACAAGTAATAAGCATATCATCAACATAAAGCATCAGCAGGATAATCGAACCATCACTAAGGAAACGGAAGTAAACACAACTGTCATACCTGCTCCGATCGTAACCATGTGCCAACATAAAGGTGTCAAACCTTTTTATACCACCGACGTGGAGCCCGCTTCAAACCATACAAAGACCCGTTCAATTCCGCAAACCAATTTCTCATTATTTTTCCGAGCAAAGCCATCCGGTTGCAACATGTAGATCTCCTCATCAAGACCGCCATGTAGAAATGTCAGTCTTTACATCAAGCCGGCTCCAACTCTAAATCAAACATGGCTACCATAGCTAGCATGACACGAATAGAGCAATGCTTAACCACCGGAGAAAAATCTCAAGAAAAATCAACACCTTTCTTCCGAGCATAGCCCTTAGCTACAAGCCTTGCCTTGTACTTTGTTGGTTCCGTGTTCGAGGAAGCCTCCTTTTTCCCCGTACACCCATTTGCAAACAATAGCTTTTCTTTACCCTCGGGAAGTTTGACTAAATCCCAAGTCTGATTTTTCTCGAAGAGAATTCATCTCTTCCTTCATAGCATTCAGCCACATCTCATTATCCTTACTTTCTACCGCTTCCGAAAGCTAAGGATCGAAGACAAAACAGAAATGCATAAGCAACAGATCCCGTAACCTTAATGGTAATTTAACTTCCCTTTCGGCTCTTCCTTTTGCAATAGAATAAGGCTCATCATCCGGTTGTACATTTTCTTCATTCTCGATGTGAAGATTCCCCGAATCCGAACTCGGTAGAAGGAATATCACTTTCAAACTCCACCTCGGACCGAACTATCAAGCTTCTTCACTGGTTGCTGAAAATTTTTCATCAATGATGCTTCATCAAATACAACATCTCTGCTGAGCTCAATCTTCTTTGTTTCTGGGTTCCAGAACTTGAACCCTTTCACACTGCAGACTCCGTAACCCAAGAAGATACACTTCGACTTGGCATCAAGCTTTGTCCTTTCATCATCCCGCAACAACACAAAAGCAGACATCCAAAATACGTGTAAATCAATAATTAGTCAAGCCACTGCACCAAATGTCAAACGGTGTCTTTAAATCAAAAGAAGTAGAAGGTGACTCGTTAACAATATAGCAAGCCATGTTAATCGCCCTCAAATTTCAAAACTCGCTTAGGAAGATTAGCAAACAATCTCATACAACGAGCTCTTTCTAGCAAGAAACCTATTCATCCTTTCACTACTCCATTTTGTCGTGCCTTGCCCGGAATAGTGAAATGCCGAGTAATACCTTCTTTTCTACAAAAGTCTTCAAACTCTCTTGATGTGTACTCACTACTCATTGTCGTCCGTAGGACTTTCACTCGTTTACCCGTATCTTTTTCAACTCCTCGGTTTTCCAAATCTTGAATGTCTCAAACACCTCCGACTTATGCTCAAGAAGTAGACCCAAACTTTCCCGGAGAAATCATCAATAAAAGTGACAAAATATCGAGCTCCACCTAAAGAAGTAACCTATGATGCACCCCAAACGTCGAGTGAATATACTCAAGAATATTTTTACTTCTATGACTAGAAGTAACAAATCTAACTCCCGTTCGCTGCCAAGAACACAAGATTCACAAAGTCAAGTTTCGCAAGATTTAATACCCTTGAGTAGTTTCGTTGTGCCTCAAGCAATCCTCTCTCACTAATATGGCCAAGCCTAGCATGCCATAACAAAGTAGCATCATCATCGAAGAGGAGGAAACTCAAAGATCACCCGTAACGGTCTTACCAAGCAATTTATACAAAGAACTCCGTCTTTTCTCCTTTCATAATAACTAAAGCACCACGTGTCACTTTTAACATGCTATTAGCACCACTAAAGGTGCAACCAATCATCAAGTGCACCAAGGGAGATAAGACTTTTTCTCAACTCGGGGACATGCCTCGACCTCTCGCCAAAGTTCTAACAACCCCGTCAAACATCTTGATTTTAATGTTTCCTATCCCAACAAGTCGCACTCGCATTATTTCCCATCGTAACTCTACCCCCATCATAGGACTTATATGAATCAAACCAGCCCCTATACGGCACATATGATAGGAACATCCAGAATCAAGAATCCATGTATCTAAGAATCCATACCGAGGAGATGGTGAGAACATCTCTCCTTCCTTTTCCGAATCGTGCCACGCTGCCACCCCTCAACCGGCTCCTTCCCTTTTCGCTTGGATTTTTCCTTCAACTTGGGGCAATCACTCTTCCAAATGTCCATCTTCTTTCGTAAACGGCACCCGTTGTCCTCGATCTTTGACTTTGACCTGACCAATTTTTCGTTGCGATTTCCACCGAATGATTTCTTTCTTTTCGATTCGCTTCCGGCAATAAGACCTTCGTAATGTTGTCCGCCCGAATCGCCACTAGTCATGTCTTTATCCATCAATTCCTTCGAGAACAAATGAGATTTCACATCCTCAACGGACATAGAATCTCTACCGCATAACATAAACATTCTCGAAAAGTCTTGTACGATAGTGGTAGAGAACAAAGCAGGAGCAGAGCTTTGTCTTCCTCTTCTATCTTCACATCGCTACTTTCCAAATCTATCAGAATAGAATTAAATTCATCAAGATGTGATTTAATGTGGAGGTACCTTCTCGCCATCCCGAGTACGAAAAGGCGCCGCTTCAAATAAAGCTTCGTCGGTCGAGATTTCGTCATATACAACGACTCTAATTTTAGCCAACAAGCAAGCTCGCTGTTTTCTCGTGAATGACCTCTCGAGAACTTCGTTTCGACAAGCTTAACCGAATCAAGCTAAAGCCTTATCATCTAAGTCTTGTTTCTCATCGTCGACATAGTGACCGACATCCTTTCCTTCCCGAGCAAAGCCTTTCGTAATCCCCGATGGGTTGCCGTTTCATTTTGATCCGCCATAGACCGAAGTTGATACTCCGATCGAACTTCTCAATATCGAATTTCGCCGACATCTTTGCAACACCTAAACACTTCGCCGAATCACACAAATAACCAAACACGGCTCGATACTCGTATGTTAGACGCTCTGAAAGCGTCGAAACGCTCCCGTTAGCCGGGAACAAACGTGCAACCCAAATAAGTAACTCGTGTAAAGCAAAGATTAAATACGAATCGAGAATAAGGCGTACAAGCAAACCACTCGTACAACGTATTTACGTGGTTCGGAGAGACGATACGTCTTCCTACGTCCACGGGAGAGCAAGAGAGAATCCACTAGTTGTAGAAAAAATACAAAGTGGGAAGATACTCTTACACCGACACGGAGTGATCTTTCCCAAGACGGAGCAATCCCGAATCCCCTAATCTCCTTCTTGACGATACGCCTTTAAATAGCTCCGTAGAGCACCGAATAGGCGTTTCCACGAACACCACGATCTCCACGATAGAAGAGAACGTGGAAGACAAGAAGAATCGAACACGACGTCGAGATCTCCGAACAGACTCCTCTCTCTTCTCTTTCTCTCTCTCTCACGGCGGCTACGCATCCCACGTTCGCAAGAACGTGTTGGTTGTTTCCGTAAGCACACAAAACACCCCATCACGTATTAACGTGATAAACAAAGGAGAGGTAAAATAGGAAAAGACCAAATAGCCCATTGACCAAGTCAATATATAACACTGACTTAGGTCGCGACTCCAAACGACTCGGGTCGATTTTAAACCCGACCAACCAGATCCCGACCCTCGATCTCGCCTTCCTTGCTATTTCGTACCGGGTTAAACAAGTACTTTTCCAACTCAAGATCATAAGACTACAATCTTTCATTTATTTTCACAATATTTTTATAATATCCGACGTGAGATTACTCTCTAACAATGCAAGAGAGTATTATAGCTGACACTTGATAAAATAAATACCTTCGATATGCTGACGTGTCTGAGAAAAAAATGAAAAGATAAGAACGAAAAAGAGAGAAGTAAAGCATATATCACAGAAGATATACACACGTGTTGGGGGCATCCTTTGACGACACTACGACTTTGACCGGTAGGACTAGGAGTGCGCTCCAGCTGGAGGGGTTCACGTGCCCTGCCTAATTATAGATGGGTCCCTGCCAAGATAAGAATTCGAATAAATTAATGAAAATCTGCCGGCCGGGCCGCGGCCCGTCTTCCTTTCGTCGTCTGTTCTACGACCTCGGCCGCCGGAATCAAGCCGCCGATTCCCTTTGCAGGTCATGAACTGCAGAGCGCGGATTTCTGCTGCCATATTTTACAAAGCAGAGAGCACTTGATCAAATGCATCAGAGGAGAAAATATCAGATACATCAAAGGCAAGCTCGAATTAATAAACTTGTCGCCAGTACAGAGCTATAGTGCACTCCCTTCTTATTGAATTATCGATAGATTTACATTTTACTGTCATCTCCGGCTGAGACCGAGAGTTCCCCCTTCGTCTTGCCCAGAGAGCATCATGGCGATTGAAGGGTAATTCAGTGCTGAGGCACCGGTGGAGGAGGGGTCGTCCAGCCCGCCCGGGGGTTGGTGTTGGCGCCGGGATCGCTGTAGTCCATGACCGCCACCCCCATCGTCTTCGCCGTCTGCCTGCCCTTGGTCGCCGCTGCCTGAAAGCAGATATTCGCACGGAGATCGAAGAACCCCGGCGGAAGGAACATAAACGATGATATCCCCAACAAAGAACAGACCCCCCCATCATTATCTCTCTCTCTCTCTCTCTCTGCTTATATATGTAATTTATGCTCGACACCCACCTTGAAGAAGAGCTCGCCGGGGACGAGCCTTTCGAGCTTCGCCGTCGACCCTCCCAGCCCTGCGGGACAGAAAATTAATCACACGGCGAGACCTTGCCGATTTAGCAATTCATTCGAATACAAGGGGGGAGAGAGGGAGAGGTGAGGGAACTTGGAAATTTAAGAGAGATCAAAGGCGCTACCTTTGGCGGCGGACTCGGAAAGCGCTGCTACTGTGAGCACTAGAACAAGGAGGCAGAAGGGCTTGCAGCTGCTCATGGTTGGTCGATGCCCGATGGGTGTTCCCTCTCTCTCCTCCCTTCTCGAGCCTGCTCTACACTTCAGCCGTCTGCGGGGGTGATGAGACTAGAAATTTGTGTGGATCCACTCTTTCCCTATCAACATCTTTCTATGTCCGGTAAAGTATTATTCTTTATATATATTATATCTTTTTTTATCTCATCCTTCACTCATTCAGAACTGTGGGGATAATCTCATATTCTCACTGTCCACTTTAACACAGTGAGGAAGAATATTAAAACGGTAGAGATAATTTTATATTAATTATTTAAAACTTAATTTTATGTTTATATATCCTGAGCCCTCATACTTTAACATCGTAATTTTAAAGTTTGTAAAAATTTCTGGACATTTGTGTTAACTCACCTGATACTTGGCTGTACTTAAATTGGGCAACAATAGGGTCTAGGTTGGTTATGCTCACAAGGTGCATGTTTGGTTGCACACAATAAGTTTTATAGAGTTTTGTGATGATTTATGTATTTAAAATAAAATCTAAGATAGCTAGAGGCATAAAATTATTATGTTTGGTGAGACGCGACGATAAATATATATACTTGGGACCTTGTATCATGAAATCCTCCTCTACTGACCCAATTTGTGAGATAGAACAAGAAGTAGCTCGAGCATATGTCTTTGCATAATGTGGTTCACACACTTGGGGTTGTTTGACGAGAATTTAGTGGTGTCATCTTAACTACAAAATGTCATGGTTATACCTGCTCTCTTTCCATTAATGAGCTAGATTTTTATTTAACTGCATTTTGTGTGGGAGGTTTACGGGTGTTTGATTTTGTCCATATTGTTTAAGAAAACTTGAACTCGCCGACTCTATACCGGTGCGTATTACCGAATTAGTATCGTAGCTTTGCCTATTTTCAAGTATGCTTAATCCCGATGAAGAAGCCAACAACAACCCTGTAGGAGGTCAGGATGAATACCGCTCCTTTTAGCTTCTCTCAAGAAACTATCTTGCATATTTTGGAAGAAAAGTCAAGTGAACAACCCTGTTGCTGCGCGGCGCTGCCCGCCCTAAGAAGGTATACCCTGCTTTTAATTATTTGAAGATAAAAAGGCTACATCTAGAAGGAATCTCTAATGGGGTGTTTGGTTGCATGATAATGGAGGTTTTTGTTTTAATTTTTAAAAATTATAAGAAAGCTGGTTAAAAAAAGTGTTTGATAATCTTTACAATTTTATGTTTTGAAAGTGACTTTATTCTTAAACAAAAAAGAGGTTATCATCTCTTTCTTCTTTTTTTTGTGACCCCCCACTTTGTTTGGTCATGAATAGTAGTTACTCTTTTTTGTAATCACATCCCTTCAAACATGATAATTTTACGTCATGAGTCGATTCATTTTTTATTTTATTATATTTTTTTATCACGAAAGTATACAAAAAATTATCGTGCAACCAAACACCCCATAAACCTTCGGATCGACTACTCTTTTTACATGTTTTTCCTGATTCTTGCGCTGCGCTCCTTCGGGGCTGTTGATCTTCAAGAATCCACTGGGCTACCGGGCCAAGCAGCTGACCCGTCTACAAGACGATATTGGGCTGGCTTGATTAATTCCCTCGTGATTGGGCCGTCCCCACCGCTGGGAGTAGCAAAACAGTGCCGATTCCGACTGGGTTCGGTGATTTTTTTTCTGTTTGTGTTTGGTCATGGGTGCAGTGGTTGGGCTCCGATGGCTGGGAAACTGCTGTGGTTCTCAGTTGGGGGCTATTTTTGGTAGGGCATAACTAAAATATGTTTCAATCGAGGGTTTCACGAGTAGGGCATAACTGTTAGGGTAATTTGGGGAATAGAAAATATGGATAAAGGGAGATGACAGAGGGAGCATCAAATTTTATTTCTGATAACGTTGGAATTTTTAAATAATTTTGGTAACGGTGAGACTTTTAAATAATTTTATGTGTCTAATTAATGAGATCCAGAATTAAAAAAGGTGCATGGAATATTGATGTCTTTGTCATCATTGTCGTTGTCACGAGAAGAAAAGAAAGCGGTGGAATAAATAAAAGTGTATGGAATATTGAAGTAAATGTGTCTAGATAAAATTCCAGGTCATTCTATCTCCATATCTATTATGCACTTAATGTTCGATTACAAGGAATTTCATGGATTTGATTAGTAACCGGAGCAAACCCGAAACCCCATGCTTCGTTTAAGATCTACGTACTCTGGATAAGTTTTTATGACATTTTATAATATATTTAAAAGTATGTTTAATTATTAATTTTCTGATGTACACCTATATATATATATACTCTCGCCGGACATCGGTAAATATATAAAAGACAAGTTTTGTATTTTAAAGATTCCTTTCTATGCATTTATAAATTATTAGATATATTAATCAAATAAAACTTAGTTAAAATTTCAAGTCTGATATTATCCACGTCCACTTCGAACCCAAAGAATATCTAAGTTATAATATCCGATTCACATTCATGTCGGGCTCTTACTGGACACCGAAACACCCTATTATGTTTACAGCCCTGGCGTACATGCAGGTGGTCCCTTCCCTCCACAATGAGAGAGAGAGAGAGAGATGCTGCGTGCTGCATATCAAGGCCCGCATGCAGCTTTTAGGCTACAAGTTGCCGGCATTGAAGAGAGGACAGTGCACTAAATCAGTCGCGGAGCGCTGCTGCAGAGGACACACACCGGAAGGTTCTCCTCTTCCTTCGCTTTGGCAGCTCGACGACGACGGCGACGACGAAGTAGTGGAAGAGGAGAGAGAGAGAGAGAGAGAGAGAGAGAGAGAGAGAGAGAGAGAGAGAGAGAGAGAGAGTTGGAGAGGCTTCACCGTGATTAGGGTCCCATATAACAACTCTCTCGGTACTGGATGCCGTCCGGCAAATGGAAGCAGCTCATCTTCTTATATATTTATTTATTTATCTGTATATATATGTGTGTATATATTCTGTTGTCGGCTGCTTACCATGTCCGAGTGACGATGGACTTGAAATCCAGGCATCAAAATTCGCATATATACATATGTACATAAATGGTTGGGTTCTTGGAGGGGCTGAAGTGATAACTGGATGAAGAGAGTAAACAAACCGAAAATGCAGTGAGCGGACTAAAAAAGTCAAAGTCTAACAATAATATATATATATGTATTCATCGGATTGTGCACTGATAAGGTCTCCGTCTCAGAGACAACGACATGTCTTAACATCTTCTTGAGCACAGAGCGGTACGTACGTACGTACGTACAGAAAGGAGAGTCTCTAATCATCTCGCAAGAAAAAGAAAAAAAAAATTGAAAGACCAGAAGGAGATACGATAAGTGGGATCATGGGTACGGATGCATCGAAGCCGTAAATTAGTATCAGCGTTCGACAGTGTAGTTATTGTAGATACATCCGCGCGCCTAGAACTCAAATCATCATCATCATCTTCTACCTCTCGTAGATCAGTCCTACGATACAAGCTAGAAAGCCCCCACCTCGACCGAGAACTCGACCGCACAATCTTTGGACGTCCTTCTCCACCCGATCGAGCAAGCAAGGGGACGAAGCAATCGCAATCCTCCGTTCATGCGCCCTCGCGGAAGTTCAGAGACCGAGACAGTGCCGCGGGATTCGCGTGCAAGACAAGCGAGCTCGTCTCCGGCGCCGCCATGGTACGGGCCTCCTTGTTGGGCTGCCGGTCGAACCCCTCGAAGAGTCCTCTCCGGCTGCCGACGTCGCCCTTGCCGTTGTTGTTACGCGCCATGGTCGCCCATACCGAGCTCTTCGCCGCCACTTCCGGGTCGTCGATGATCCTTAGAGTCTTGGGGATCCAGAGCGTCTTGCTCTCCGCCGGAGCACCTCCGTCCTGATCTGCACAGCTCCGCCGCACGTCGGCGTCGGCGTCTTCTTCTCTCGAGCGCTTCCCCAAGGTGGGTGGGTTCGGAGGGGAGCAAGACGACAGAGGCGCCAGCCACGGCACGCTCCATGCCCCGGGGACCGTGCAGCCCCCCCAGTAGGGCGCCGCCGCCGCCGCCGTCACTGGATAGAACGAGATGGCCGGGAAGCGTGAGGCACACATGGCTGGAGCGGCCACAGCCCACGGGTAGGGCCATGGAGCGCCGCCAAGAGAGAATCCCTGTTCCCGGCACCTCTGCGCTGCTGCCGCCGCCTCATCGTTGTTCGAGGCGCCGCCACCGTCTCCGGCGGCGTTCGTCGACGCCGTGACGGAAGACGACCCGCTCGAGTTTTCTTCGGTGGTACTCTCTGGGGCTACGGTGGCGCCAGCAAAGGGGGCTGCAGAGGGCTCCGCATTACCATTGGTGTGGGTGTGAAGCCCATTCCTGTTAGTATGACCCTGCTGCGTCGTCGTCTTCCCGGCGAGGTTGAACAGGGAAGCCATGGATTCATACAGAGGCCAGTCGGCGGCGAAGCTGAGAACCGTGCCGTTGGGATTCATCTGATCTACCGTGTGAGGCAGTAGCTCGGTGATGTCGGGGCGCGCTGCGGCGTGCACCGCGGCCTCGGCCACGGCGATCTGGTGGTAATGGCCGGCGGCGGAGTGCTTGTTCTTGCGGCGGCCGGCGCCGACGGGGACGTTGCGCATGGTGCCGCCGGCGGTCCAGTAGCGCTGGCAGCTCTTGCAGAAGTGGCGAGGCTGGTTGACGTTGTAGTTGTTGTAGTAGCAGAACTTGGTGTCCATGCTGTTGCAGCGCGGGCAGGGGAGGATCGTGTCCGGCTTCTTGATGGTCGTCTTCCCCGGCGGCGGCGGCGGCGGGTTCTTCTGCTGCTCCTCCGCCGCCGGCGCCTTAGGCTTCTGATCGCCTTGATCGGCGGCGCACTCTTTCCGGCTGTCTCTCAAGGAGGAGGAAGACCCGCGTACCTCCTCGTCTTGCTGTCGTCTTTGATCTGCTGCCGGATACTCGTTAATCTTCTGAAATTTGAAAGGCAAATTTCCTTCTCCTTCAGTGCAGAATTCAAACAAATGTTTGGGACATGTATGCAGCAGAAAGGATCAATCTAATCAGAACTAAATTATTAAATCACCGTGAAATCATTTGTAATAAATTTCTCGGTTGTTTCAACTCAATCTCTAGAGAAAAAAAGATTAATCCGAGTTATTATTAATCACGCAGTACTACGAGACTGATCAAAACAAACATCGATCGATAAATGCGAGAAACCCGAAGGGGGAAACTCTGTAGATCAACGAGCAACCGAAAGAGTCGGCGGATCTCGGATTAAGAAGAAAAAGTTGGAACTCCCGTAGACACAAATTAAATAAACCTCGTTCTTCTCTAGTTTAACAACGAATTGCGAATTTATATAGCTAGGTACAAAAAAAAACCACCCGCCTAATCTTGCAAACGAAGATTAATTAAAGTCAGTGGGAGACGAGCATATAAAAAAAGTTGGAGTTTTTTTATCGGATCGTGGAAGAAACTTTCTTTTATTTCTCTCACAGATGTCTCATCAAAATAATCAAATCTATAAATCACTTCCTATGATGATATATTTATAAGAGAGATAGAAGAGATTCTCTTTCAAGAGCAAATCCAGTAGATCAGAGAATCCGAACTCGCATTTCGAGAGAAACTCGTCGGAAGCATTGCGGTTGCGGAAGCGAGGCAGAGGATATGAATGCCGTTCGACAAGCAGAAAGTCGAACGAATTTAGCTAGCGATCGGTAAATAAATAAACAACGTCGTCGGCCGGGCAACGAATTGATTCAAGCTTACCTGCAGCTTGCCGCCGCCTTCTTCTCCGCCGCCGTCACCCACACGAAGCTCATCAGCACTAGAACTACCAGCACCCGCTTCCTCCACCTCCGCCGGCACCGGGATCGTCATGCCGAACAGCTTGACGAGGCCCCTGCACTCGGCCATATATATCCTCCTGCCTTCTCCTCCTCCTTCCTTGCGACTACGACCCGGCCGGCACCACCCTACTCTGTGTCTCTTTCTCTCTCGGCCGCTCCCCCCGCTCTCCCTGCAGTTAGGTTAGAGTATCAGACACCTAGCTACCTCGGTGCATGTATGTGTCTATCTCTTTGCCCGTATCTCTTCTCCCTTCCATCTCCCCGGCGACATATGATCGATGCTCCTATCCTCTCATCTACACGGAGGTTGCCTGCGACTGCAGCAGCACACCAAAGTCTCGGTCCCCGGCCTCATGTTTTAACGGGGACGGGAGGTGGGGCAGGCGGAGGCGAAGGTGATGGCGAAGGAGAAGCCACTTCAGCTCCAGCATCGGCGACGGCGATCGAATCTGAGCCACCAGTTTCTTGGTGGCCCCCGGAGCGCGTGTTATTTGATTCTCCGTATCTCTTTCTCTTTTCTTCCTCCTTTTCCTGTTGCCTCCACTACTGCCGATCGAAAAGCTGCTGAGAGCTCTCCACTGGTTTATTACGCGTTCAACGAGAAGAACCAAAAATATATAACGCTTGGAAAACCGATAAACTAGCTCGATTAAATCACGAGAACTTATAGTAGTTATACGTTGTTACTTAAATATATGCGAAATAAGTCAAAATATACCGAGATAAATTAACAGTCGACTATAAACTATTTAAGAAAAAAAATGAGGTCAATTTGACGTCTTATTCTCGTTTGTATCTTGACCTATATATATCTCTAGTACGACGACCCCCTCTCACACACAGGTTAGTCTGTATATATCCGTCTCTCATCCATACATGTACACACGTAGATATGCATGTGTACTGATGGGAACACACGACTCGCAGCCTTAACCTCGAGTCCCAACATTGGTTATATATTAACTGGGGTACGTAGTTGAGTTGGGTCGAGTAACAACATGTGGTTGAAGTTCCACTCATTTATTTTACACGAGTTTGAACTTTTACAAATATTATGATGAACCATTGTTCGAATTTAGTTCATTTCTTAATAGAGTTAAGTATGAACTTCCATAGAATCTCGGCTCAAATTGATCAAAAGCGACCTATAAAATTCAAAATTAATCAAATTCTATCCGTAAAACTATAACTTTAATTAGTTTATGAAAGTGATCTAAATTTTAATTTAAATTGCATCCTATTTCAACCTATTTTACATATCTAACCGATATAATTTTTAAGAATGAACACCCGATAAAATATTTATTCGAGTTATTCGAGAGTTTGCTCGAGCTCAAACTAATCAATGAATCAAAAGTTATTTTTGTTCTAATTTATTTACTTAACGCCATGAATAAATACAATCAAGTTTTTTTATTAAGTTGAGTTTAGGGTTACCCATGAGTCCTGTATTAGTTAGTCAGCACCCCTAGTTAGTCGGTGGCCAACCCGAAGCACACCATTTAACCGGTCAAAGTCAAGTTTGGTCAAAGTCAAGTTTAAACGTATTATCAAATGGCTGATATTTTATTATTTTAATCACCTACCATATTTTTAAATTGAGTTGTAAATAATGTTTTTTTTTTTAAAAAAATCATATGCCCCAGCGCGCACCCTGTTTTAATTCCGTGTGTCAAAATCTGCCAGCTGGACGACTGTTTCACATCATCTTCAAACTTATATTTACTCCTCAAAGTTTAGAGCAAAGTGAAGGTTATGATTATTGATTCCTCTGGACGACCAAGCCAAGCGGATCTTTCTGAATACAGATTTAGATTTATCAGACCACTGACTAATTAATCGCCTTGTGAGAGCCCGCGGCCGGCAAGGACGGCGATCTTTCGCCGGCTGACATGACAGGTGGGGGTGGAGGATCTTTATCTCCACGTCGGCCACGTACATGTCAGCATCCGCTAGAACCCTGCCACGTGTTTCGTTGGCCCACGTGGAAAACCGAGCGCCAGGAAGATAATTAAGTAGTGCTTTCTATTTGTTCGGTGCGTGAGACCAAATGACAGAAATGAATTCTGACTTAACAAAAAAGTTGGAAGTCAGCTGCATGCATGTTCTGGCTTAGTCGATCTCTAATCTCTAAATTAGTGAAAGATTAGATATTAAAATTTTTGGCAAAATAGTAACTTATTCGTAAATCACTTAATATATTCCATGTGGTTGACTATATATATATTTGAAAGTGAACAACTAAAATTTTGTATTTTATAAGAGAAATTATAGATCAAATTAAGATTTTATATATTTTATTAAGTCAAATCAAACATCATCTTATTCGGTCAGAGATCAGACAATTGACCATGTTTGTTATTTTCACTTAATGCATGTATGGCCGGACCACTAATCTCTAAAAAAAAACTCTTAAATTTAAGTGGAGTGATGCATATATTTTATGTTTCAAAACTGACACCTATCACTTCTTGTGTTATCCAAGAAGATGACATGTGATCATCTTGTTCTTATCACATTTCTTCTCTCTCTTTGAATAAAATATTTTATTTCGATATTTATCTTCATGTTTAAAATAGTTTTTAAATATTTAATTTTATAATATATTTTAAATATTTTAGACACATTAATATTTAGTAAAAACATATCAATATTTTTTTATTTGGTATGTAGTTAATTAGGTTGTACGTTGGTAATGTACTCTATCGACATGATATACTAGATATCAATTCATCTCACTGAGATCATATAGTTTATGTACTTTACCAAACAAGAATAATTACTTATATCTCTTAATCAAGTCTAGCACATTTTTTTTGCACGTTAAAAGATTAGACTTGACATTAATACTTTATGCCCTGTTTGGTAACACTATTAGGTACCTTTATCACTATCAATTTTAAAATTGATATTGATAAGAACCATTAAGAGGTGTTTGGTTAATTGTATCAATTTTAAAATTTGTAGTGCAAACAAAGCATATTATGTAATACAAGTGTCGACTTGTATTACTTTTGATATTGATACTCCAATATTTAAAAATATTAATATCAATATTGATATAGTATCAAAAATGAAACTCTAACCAAACAGGGCATTAGACTTTGAAATTTAGCCAAAACAAATGTCACTTTAAACTCTATTTATTTTGGCCTAATTGATATCTAATGCCCTGTTTGGTTAGAGTATCAAAAATGATACTATGTCAGTATTGATATTGATATTTCTAGAAGATGGAGTATCAATATCAAAATTGATACAAGTTGACACTTGTATTACATAACATGTGTTGTTTGCACTACAAATTTCAAAATTGATACTATTAATCAAACACTTCAAAGTGATTACCAACAATATCAATTTTAAAATTAATAGTGATAGAGTTGTTTAATAATATTACCAAACAGGGCATAATATTTGAATCGATTACAAGTTAGATATATAGTGACATCTGTGAGAATATAATAGTGAATTCTTCGTAAATCACATCTCACCCTCCATAATTTGTGTTTCACGAGATATTTGGTTATAGTACATTTTGGGAGAAATATGTATATACATATCATAGTTAAATCTCGGATTGTGGAAAACTTGAACTTATTATGTTGCTTAGAGAATAATATCTTGTAAGGCCAGAAAATTGTATAGCAAGAGGTCAATGATCACAGGGTAGAAGTTTTCTCATGTATTTAGAAAAACTCTGTAAAATTATACTTTTATCATGACTGCCAAGCATCTTCCTTAGGAATCTTTCTTATAAAATTATATTTTTGTATAAAGAAAATTGTATTCAATCAAGCACCCAAATCCTATTCAAACAAGTTGCCTGTTAGCCAGGCCAGCTTTAGTTACTGTCACAGCTCAGCCACAACTCAAATGTATGTGCAAGGTGGTGCCTTTGGTAAAGAAAACACCAGTTCCTGATTTTGTTTGTCATGGGACTGTAGTCCTTCCACTTCTATTCAACTACTAAACAAGTCCATGCTTAGTAACTCTAAGGAGCTAGCTCCTGGTGCAGATAAGGCATGACATTCAATACAAGTGTTTATTTGTATCAATTTTGATATTGATATTTGATCTTCTACAAATATCAATAGCAAAATGGATAAAGTACCCTTTTTGATACTCTAACCAAATGTAATGAACCTTGTGCAAATAGTAAAATTTGTCAGGTCACCTAAAATGTATATATGTCAGTGCTGGTTATTCAAGTACCGTAATGTCTTACTTGCATATACCAGAAAAAGAGATATATTAACTTCAAATGTACACATTTAATTTTGATAATTTCAAGGTTGCTCAAATTGGCATCAAACCTAGAAGTGTTTATGATTTTATTTACTTTGATGACTTTTCTGATCCCTTTGGTTACAAGTATACAAATTGATATTATATCAATTTTGATATTGGTATACGAAGATGACAAATATCAAAATTGATGTAAGCAAAACACTTGTTATATATATATATATATGTATGTCATGTTTCAGAGTTTTAATTCCGACATTGATAACCGAACACAGATTATTTATTTCTATCTCTGTCAACTTCAACATTGATCTTCATAGAAGTGTTCAGTACAGTTCCCAAACAAGCTCTAAGAAATTTTTTTCCCCAAACATAAACCAAACAACACATACCTTCCCAGCCAAACCAAACCAAACCCCAAACTAATTAGGCATGACCTATTCAAGCCATATTTCGTTAAGCTATGATATATATGTCTATTGATGATTTTATTTTGTTTGATTTAAACTGTATTTTATTAAAATTTCATGTATATATAAGTCTATATGTATGATCTCTTAAAAACTCTTAAAATATTTATATTGCATAAAAAATATAAAAATATTATTGATATACAAAAATTAAAATCTATACATGTCATGTAATTCAATTTATTGTGTCTATCGATGTGGCTTAATTACTTTGAAAGACTTTTGAAATCAAATCAAATTCATCTGTAATTCAACTCAATTTTTTTTAAAAAAAAACTAACTAAATCATCGTTCTATTAGTTATTTTGTGGTTGAATGGAATGAAGTTAGTTTTGTCAAGATCATATTAGAATTAGGGAGACACCCAAATTCCCTTTGAGACTCTGTTGTTAATTTCAATATTAATCTTACCTTAAAGTGGCGCATTAAGAGTTGGTCCATCACCAACTCCGGTGTTGACTGTTGACTGTTACTGTTGACTGTTGACTTGAACATCACACCTGTGGACCCAACAAAAGAAAAAGAAATGGGAACCGACCCATCTGGCTGGCTGGCTTCTGCTAGGGGTGTCAATGAGCCAGGCCCGGCCCAGTCTGAGGTTGGCCCATTTATGACCCGGTTCAAAATATATTGGCCCGACCCGACCCGGCCCGTACTACACTGTTGGCCCGGCCCGACCCAGCCCGCAAAAATTATTAGCCTGACTTGACCCGGCCCGGCCCGACCCAACTTTATATGTTATAAATAAATATTTATTAAATATAATAAATTTAATTATTTAAGATATTATTATAAAATTGATAGTAACTTAATTAAAACATATTTTAATAAGTAAAAGTGATATATTTTTTACATAAAAGTTGAAAATTATTCGACCCGTTTTGACCCATATGTCAGCCCGACTAAAATTCGCAGGCTAAAATCTTTGGCCCGTCAAATAACCCACAGTCGATTTGACCCGTGAACCCGTGGGCCAGCCCGGCCCATTGTCATCCCTAGCTTCTGCCCCAGGGCACGTGACACTCCACTGTCCTCACGTGTTGATACTGGGCCTGGGCATGTCTCTCAATAATGGATGTGATGTGAGCTTCTTCCTTGTCCAGGCCAGGATTTTGACGCTTGGACGCATCAGATTAATGGTTGCTAGGAGTTTAACTAATTTAGAAGGTCGTCGTGGTATTTGACTATACCAATTTTGTTAAATCCATAATAATCAGATTCTTAAGGTCCCTCTATTACGAAAATACACGATCAATTTGGATCATTTATTCTATTGATCTGAAACATAACTCATTACTTAATCGAGCCAAGTTCGATTAATAAATTCGAACTCGAGTAGTAAATGGACTAAGTTTTTTAATTTAAACTCAAGTTTAAATTTGAGGTGGTCTCATTTTTTTTAGCGAATTTCTCCCTTGGCCGACAATCGTCAATGGCATGTTTGGTTAGATAAGTTAATACTGGTACTGTTTTGTTTTTTGTCGCAAATTTTAAAATTAAAATTAAAATTATTAAACAAATATCTCTTAGTAATTACTGTCGATATCAATTTTAAAATTGATAATAATAATAATAATAATAATAATAATAATAAAGCTGACTGACGAGTCGTATAATAGATATTGTATATTAATTAAATATAATATAATAACCTCAAGATTTTATCTTTCCCCTTCTTATGATTATATACAATATTCTTTATTATTTAATCTAATAACTTCAAGAATTTTCTTATCCATGTCGTATTTATCATGACATTTATTTTTAAACACTTATTTTATAAATCTATCAATGTTTTTTTCTAAAAAAATACTGAATCAACCGGTTACAATTTCAACTTTTTTCAAGTTATACATCATCGCAGTTATATTCTGCTAAGGTACAGAATATATTAATAAATTTTTAATTTCTAAAAAACCAAATCAAACTTTTGAAATCTCAAACTCTCAACAATATGTAAGGTTTTCGTGATTAAAAATTAAAATAAAAAATAGATAATTTTAAAAATTAGAAAGAGATTGACACACTAAGAATTAGAAAGAGGTTGACACACCAAAAGTCGGCATACGGGCTAAAACGGGCCGATGCGGATTCAAACGGGGCAAATAATTTTCAACTTTTATGTCAAAAATATATCACTTTTACTTATTAAAATATGTTAAAATTACTATCAATTTTATAATGATATTTTAAATAATTAAATTTATTATATTTAATAAATATTTATTTATAACGGTCGGGTCGGATCGGATTGAGTCAGGTTAATAATTTTTAAGGGCCGGGCCGGGCCAACAGTGTAATACGAGCCGGGCCAATATATTTTGAACCGGATCATAAATGGGCCAACCTCGGGCTGGGCCAGGCCTGGTGCCACTTTCACGGTTTCACCGTTGACCACGCCCTGCCACCGGCCACGTCAGAAGGGGAGGATCCGAGCTGTAAAAAACTATCCATTTTGATCCTTCGACGTCACGTGATCATCATCACACCACTCACACGTTGACTCTGGATACCCAGGCGCATGGACGTCTAGAACCTTCGGATCTAGAAGATCGATGACGTCGCCTCCCCTCTCTCTTGCGTCACGGAGCACCTAGAGAAAGAGAGAGAGAGAGAGATGCAAATTTGCCGTGCACATTAGTTGGATAAATGAGAAGATTTTAAACTCTTACGTAAAAATTAAGCGATGGGATGGCCAGAATATATAAAGGGGGTGCAAACTAATATGAGACAAAATTTTAAGAGTTGCCTGTTAGATAATTAATCTGATAAAAGTAATGTCTCTCGTGAAAAATTGCACCTTTTTTTAGATAATTAGGTTCACTTTGATTTAACCTTTGCTAGCCAACTTCTGATCTCCTTTTGGTTAGAGATTGACAGGTTTATATTGATTAATTTTTTTCCTTCATCAATTAATTTCTAAATATATACATATATCTCTTGTATCTTAATAAATCTCTTAAAAATGAGTGAGTCGTATAATTTGATTTTTTTATTTTAAAATATGATTCTTCCTATAAAAAATAGCATGTTTTAAAAATAAATTTATAAGATTTATTAATATATAGACATTTCAATCAAATTAAAACTTGATTTCATTAAAAATTGAGAGCTGGGTGAATACGAAATTAAAGTACTTATCTAATAGGGTGCTGGAATAGGTTGGTTTCCCAATAAATTCTTATACACTGTCAATATAAAATGTTGTGTTAAAACATAGTATAAACTAGCTAACAACCTAAAATTATGTTCGTGTTTGAGGCTATGTGCTAAAAAGAAAGGGCAGAAACCAAATGCATACACGACCAAAAGAGATGTGGGGGAGGAACCACAACATAGAAGAAAAGAAAAGGTTTAAAGAGTTTGTTGTCAGGGTTGACAACAAACACCTTTCTTTTTTTAACGCGCGAGCTTTGGTTACAAAAGCATAATTTTTTTTTTTAAAAAGAAACTCAATTTATCAACCAAACACCCCCCATGCATTAAGAATGTGTATATTGGATCTCCGAAAGAGGAAGAATCTGCCATGATCCCACACCAGTACAGGGAGAGCGATGATATGATCAGATTCAGAACCCCAGGCGGCGCCCTTGCTCTCGTGAAGGGACAGTCTGTCCGTGTACGTCGCAAAGGGAGAGGGAGAGGGAATAAAAAACAAAAGGGTGAGTGTCGGATGGGCATATGATCGTCGAGTTATATGGGTGTGTGCTGTGCATGATGGGAGGAAGAAAGAAAGAAAAAAACTAAGGTGGTGAGATAGGGTAGGTAGTGCATCGAGAAGAGCTGCTTGGGTGGATGTCCATGAAGACAAGCTACACACTCACCTGATCATCTACACAGCAAGCAAGCAAGCACGCCTCCACTCCCGGCAAGATCAGCAAGGCGTGCAAGACTTTTTCCCCTCTACTCTGCTCAATCAGGTGATCACTGCAACACCCACACACACTGTATTGTAAAGCACCACTCAAAGGCCTATGGGCCTTGTATATGTGTGTATCCTGCAAATGCTCTCTCTCTCTCTCTCTCTCTCTCTCTCTCTAAATATATATATATAAGACCACACTGGTCATCTTTTGGATCTATATATATGGTTCATGTTAGATCTTGTGCCTTGCTTAGTTATGGTGTTAGACACAAACCTCTCTATCACCGAGCAAGACCAAGCTGTACTGTCGCTGTAGCGTCTGAAAGAGTACATACATATAGCAGAGAATTAGCATATGCAAGAATTAATGGGAGTACATATCGATCGCCAAGTGATCTATAGATAGAGAGAGAGAAGTAATTAATTAAAGGCGAAGATGCATTATTTATATATATATATGTATAGATGGTCGAGAGAAGACTACTCATTGATCCATCTCTAATTATTTCATGGTGGGTTATTAGCAAGATTTCTTGCTGCTTAAGTATATCCCATGAACTAGATAGTTTGGAAGGAAACAAAAAATACATATATACGTGTGTGTGTTTATATATATATATATACGGAGATCATGATAACATATGATCATGAAGCTAAGATATATAACCAGGCAACCATTTTGCTCGTACTACTATTTAAGTCCCAACATGCAGGTCATATAGAGTAGTGGCGCAAGTTTTCTCAAGCGTCCGTTTGAGGTAACACCTTCTACTTCAAACACAAGAAACGTAAGACCTATTTCTATCACATGGGTCTCACGGATCAAATTAAGAAGTTAATTATGGTGGACCTCATTTTCTTTGTGCCTCGATGGAAGAAGGTGTTTTCTCATGCAGACACTTGAGAAAATCCACGCTCGTTCATATATATGTTCATATCTTGCATTTGCATACTTCGTCACTGATGTTTGGAGTTTTTGGGATGTGGCATCGATCGAGCAGATGTAAGTGTGTTCGTTAAATAATCCATGATCTCTACTATAGCTACTACTAATCAGCTCTAGCCAGTTGCTATCGTTCGAGCACAGCTAGCGATCTAATTCTCTGCTGTCCATCGGCTTCTTGTTCGATCCATGATTCTCTTTGGGTGTAATTGACAATTTTCTTTCTCCATCCCTTTTCATTCGTTGGTTGATTTCGAGACCGATTGTTTTTTACTCTCAACTAAATCCTAAACAAATTCGAAAATCATCGCCGGAGGAGACCAACAATTACGAAATTTCTTCAAGTCCCAAATGACGAAAGAATCCCCCCCCACACAGAGAGATATATATATAAGGCTTCATATATACCTGCGTACATGGTCATATAAATATAAGCAAATATGCAACCATAACGTCCATGGACTGATACCATCGGCTACTTTACAAACAACGAATTTAAATGAGGGCGCTGTTTATTACATAATTCACGTACGTACGTACGTGTTCTCTCGTATACAATTAATTTTAATTAGTGATCGTACCACTACAGGGAAAAGGGCTATTAGCGACGGGTTATTGGCGACGGCTTAAAAAAGCCGTTGCTGAAACATTTATTTGCGACGGCTACAATTAAGCCGTCGCCAATATGAGGTAAACTAGCGACGGCTTATGAAGCCGTCGCTAACAATGTTTTCCGCGACGGCTCTAGCCGTCGCTAAAAGGTTCACGGCCCCGCTGTTGACCGTTCAACGGTCGGGAACTAATGGCGACGGCTTAGAGCCGTCGCCAATACCTTCAACGGTCGAAAGTTATTGGCGACGGCTGATAAGCCGTCGCCAATGTAACTTAATGCACCATTGGCGACGGCTAGAAAGCCGTCGCCATTAATTTTTTTCTTATATCGCCCCGACGCTCCCTCCTCTTCCTCCCCCCCGCTGCTCCTGTGCCCTAGCCGCTCTTGCTGCCGCCGCCGTGCTGCCGCCACCCGTCGCCGCCGCCCGTCGCCGCCGCCATGCCGTTGCTGGCGCCGCCCGACGCCGGCTGCTTGCCGCAACCGCCGCCGCCGATAAGAGCCGTCTCCACCGCCCCCGCCGCCGGCGCCGCCCGCCGCCGCTACTCTTCTAGGCGCCGCCCGCCACCGCCGTCGCCGTCGCCCCGCCGCCGGCGCCGCCCGCCGCCTCTCCTCTTCTAGGCGCCGTCCGCCGCCGTCGTCGGCCTGCCGCCGCCGCCGTCCGCCGCCTCTCCTCTTCTAGGCGCCGTCCGCCGCCGCCGTCGCCCCCTCGCCGCCGACGCCGCCCGCCGCCGTCGCCCCGCCTCCGGCGCCGCCCCGCCGCTCGCCGCCGGCTGCGGTGCCTCCGCCCACTGCCGCCGCCGGTGCCACCCGCCGGTGCTTCCACTGTTAGTGTCGCCGAGCGCCGCCACCACTGCTGCAGCCCCCACCGAGCGACCTCCTTTTAGGTAAAAATATATTTTTTTAGATAAATGTAATATTTATTTAGATAAATTGATTATAATTAATGTGATATTTTTTAGTTAAATGTGCTAGTTATTATTTAGGTAACCTCAAACAATCAAACAAATTTACTTTTATGTGGTAATTTGAGGTGTTTTTTATTGGATTCAAAATTTAGAACAAATGTGGTATTTTTTCAATATCTTTTTAAGATGACAAAAATAAAATAGGACAATCATGGACAATCTCCAAATCTCAATCCGAAACCGGTTTCGCCAATATGAAGCTCATTCCGGATTTGAATTGGGAAATCCGGCTTCGGGTTGGGCTAAAATCCCCAAGTCCCCAATCCGAAGCCGGATTTGCCAATCAAAGTCCGTTCCGAGTTTGGATTGGGTAATCCGGCATCGGGTTGGGCCAAAATCCCCAATTCCCCAATCCGAAGCCGGATTCGCCATTCCGTGGCTCATTCCGGGTTTGGATTGGACAATTCGGCTTCGGGTTGGGCAAAAATTTCCAAGTCTCAATGCGAAGCCGGATTCGCCAATCGAAGTCCATTCCGAGTTTGGATTGGGCAATCCGGCATCGGGTTGGGAAAAAATCCCTAATTAGCCAATCCGAAGCCGGATTCGCCATTCCGAGGCTCGTTCCGGGTTTGGATTCGACAATCCGGCTTTGAGTTGGGCCAAAATCCCCAAGTCCCAATCCGAAGGGTTTCATTGCCCAATCCAAGTCTCGTTCCTAGGGCATAGGGTTTATTTAAAGAGAAAATTATGTTCTTCGATTGATTATATGTCCGACAAGTATATATATTTGTTTTTTACCTTGTTTTCGTGAAGCTTCAAAAGACTTGTATTCACTTGAAACTTGCTTCCTTTGGAGGACGTCCGGTTAGAGTAAACAAGTTATTACATTGTCATTTATTTTTTTGAGATTTTTTTATTAGAAGAAATGAGTTTATTAGACAAATCTTGGATGCTTATTCGTAATAGATTAGATTCTATGTATGTACGAGGTGTCGAAGAATTCTTAGACTATGCTTTTGATGATTGTATGATACAATATAGACATGGACAACACAAAGATTTAATACAATGCCCTTGTAGAGTATGTTGCAATACATTTATTTTAAAAAGAAATATTGTGAAAGAACACCTAATATGTGATGGCATATGGTTAAATTATCAAACTTGGATATGTCATGGTGAATTTGAACTTAGCTCTTGGAATGAGGATAACACACGATTAAATGAACGGCAAGAGGATAACATAGATGATGATTTAACGGAAATGCTCGAAGATATTCAAAACAATGAATTTTCTACCCGACAAAATGAGGATGAACCAAATGAAGAAAGTTTAAAATATTTTAGATTATTAAAAGATTCCGAAACACCTTTATATGATGGTGTGAAAGATGTATCTAAACTAAAATTTATTTTAAAGTTGATTCAACTTAAGTCGATGAATGGTCTCACTAGAAGATGTATGGATACGATCTTATCTTTATTTAAGGAAGTGCTACCTAATAGTGCATGTGTCCCCGATAATTGGTATGAACTTAAGAAAATAGTTAAGGAATTAGGACTTACTTATGAGAAAATTCATGCATGTAAAAATGATTGTATTATTTTTTGGAGAGATAATAAAGATGAAAGTGTTTGTCCAAAATGTAACACTTCCAGATATAAAGATGATACTCAAAATAAAAACAAAAAAGTAGCACAGAAAGTTTTACATTATTTCCCATTACGAGATAGGTTGCGTCGTCTATTCATATCATCCAATACGGCTAAATGGATGACATGGCATTGCCAACCACGGGCATACCAATTGGCTGGTGAAATGCGTCATCCTTCTGATTCTCCGGCTTGGAAAAGAGTAGATGAACTTTATCCGGATTTTGCGTTAGAGAAACGCAATGTTCGGCTTGGATTGGCTTAAGATGGGTTCAATCCATTTGGTAACATGTCTTCAAAGTATAGCGTGTGGCCTGTTATAACAATGGTATATAACTTGCCACCATGGATGTGTATGAAGGCCACGTACACAATGATATCAATGTTAATACCCGGTCCAAGAGCTCCCGGAAATGATATCGATGTATTCCTGCAACCATTAGTAGAAGAGTTAAAAGATTTGTGGGAGATCGGATTGGAGACCTATGACGCAGCAAAAAAAGAAATTTTTATGATGAGAGCCATACTTTTGAGCACAATAAATGATTTTCCAGGATATGCAAATTTATCTGGATGGAGTACTAAAGGGAAATTGGCATGTCCTATTTGCAATGAGGAAACACATTCTCTTCGACTTGCTCATAGTCGGAAACAATGTTACTTGGGTCATTGTCAGTTTTTGCCGCGTAGCACATCGGTGGAGAAAGAATCAATACAATCATCTTTTCGATGGTCGTCGGTGTCCGAAGGGAACACCAAAGTTGCTTACGAGGATATGAGATATGGAGCCAACAAAAACAAATGGATGTTATTAGATTCGGAAAACCATTTAAGAAGGATTTAGAAAATTTAAGGAAGAATTTGTCAAAAAATAGAAATTGGAAGAAAAAGAGTATATTTTTTGAGAAGCTTTCATATTGGCCATCTCTGATCATTCGGCACCATTTAGATGTCATGCACATTGAGAAGAATGTGTGTGATAATATATTAGATATTTTTAACATATCAGGAACCGATAAGGACAACATTATCTCGAGGAAGGATTTAGTAGATTTAAACAATCGTCCACAGTTACATCCAAATGAGCAGTGATCGAGGTGTCCTGATGCAGTTTACAAGCTTAGCAACGAACAAAAGTTTAGAATACTTGATTTTATTAAGAATATTCTAGTACCAGATGGCTATTCCTCAAATTTTAGTAGATGCGTAGATGTAAGTAGCCGAAGAATTAGTAGGTTAAAGAGTCATGATTGTCATGTCATGATGCAAATGACCATTCCTCTTGCATTTCAAGGGATAGTATCGAAGGATGTACTCAGTCCCATTGTAGATTTATGCCAGTATTTTAAGATCATTTGTGCAAAAGTGTTGGATAGTAACATTTTAAGACATTGGGAGTCTAAGATTGCAGTAACATTGTGCAAGTTGGAGCAAGTTTTTCCACCATCATTTTTTGATGTTACGGTCCACTTGGTTGTGCATTTGGCTTATGAGGCCAGAATGTCTGGACCAGTTCAATAGCGGTGGGTGTATCCGTTTGAAAGATACTTGAAGAAGCTAAAAGATTATGTCGGCAACAAGGCAAGAGTCGAAGGTTCGATTGCCCAAGGTTATTTAGTTGAGGAGTGTACACGATTTATTTCAACATATATGAAAGATACAAGTGAATATAGTAGAGATCGAAACTATGATGGTGTTCCATATGAGGATGATCATGACGACGCCTCTATATTCAAACCGAGTTGGACGACCATTGAAATGTAGGCGAGTGCCTAAAATATTGACGGAAAGGGAGCAAGAGTTAATCCATACATATGTGTTGAATCATAATGCTGATATCGATTGTTTTCGTCAAGATCATACAAATGCTCTTAATAATGGATCAACTATAGAAGAAAACTTCTTGGTGTGGTTTAGATCACACATTTTGGAGTTAAAGAATATAGGTTCTTCCAGATACACGAAGGAGTTAGATATTTTATCACTAAGTCCATCTAGATTTGTATCATCACTATCTGGATACATATGCAACGGATTTAGGTTTCGAACATTCGATGCAGATTCAAATAAATCAACTCAACTATGTGGTGTTCTTGTCAAGGATCAACTCCAATCTGGTTGTGATGGTTATTATGGACGGATTTTAGATATACTTGAGATATCGTTCGAAAAGAATAGTCGTTTAATAGTTTTTGAATGTGAATGGTGGGATGTGTATAACAAGGATCGAGGTTTTAAACTTAACGATTATGGTTTTATATCATTAAACACACAACGAAGATTAGGAACTGATGAACCGTTTGCACTTGCAAGTCAAGTGGAGCAAGTATTTTACGTGGATGACAACTCCAATAAGGGTTGGTTTTTGTAGATCATATCTTGATTCAGCTCAAATCATATCTCCTTATTATATGACAGATGAAGGGTTTCAGCAAGAGCCGTAGGACGTCTCAGGGGGGGACACCATCGCAGGGTGGTGGACCACAGAGTCACTCAGGTCGATCTCATGCATCTAGAGATCGATCCCAGTCTACTCCTTCCAGCTCTAGAGGTGTTGCCACACAACGACCTTTAGAGGCACCCCGCGAGCTTTGTTCCTCCTCAGGCGACACCTTCAGATGGAGGTAGTCCATCTTCACACGCTTCAGGTATATGTTTAAATATTTCTAATTATATCAATTGCTTAAGAATTACTTTGTCTCTTAACCAATTTTCTCGTATCACATGTAAATAGCTACAGCTGCTCGTCGTGGGAGAGGTCCAGCTAAGGCGATGACTGTGCAAACTCTGGGACCCGACGAGTCATTTAATGTCGAGTTAGTAGGTGGTTCAGGTGTAGGATCTCATGGTCAGGAGTTCACATCCTATCTAGGGGTATGTAACAGAGTACATTGCAATCTATGGGAACAAAATTACATGACTCAAGAAAGATGCGATTTTTCGTGATCTCGAGGTAAACTTAATTTTTGTGCTTTTATTTATAATTTGTTATCTTGATTCTCACACTATTTTTTCATGTAGCAACACTTTACCTTCGAACGGAGTGCATCTATAGATGCACGGATTTTAAGACATATGGGCGAAATGCAAAGAAAGCGGAAGGAGCCATTTAAAAAGAAGGGTATGTTTTTAATTACAAGTAATGTAAATCTTCATATTCCTTATTAACAATCTTTGTATTTAGTATTTTGCAGGACGATCATTCGAGGAGGCTGTAGTCAATGTTCCTCGACAATGCAATGAGGAACAATGGCTACATATGTGCAATTTATGGGCTCGAGATGAAACAAGGGTAAAATAAATTTTTATTTAAATGTTTTGGTTCATTTCTATAAAGTGAATGTTATTAACGAAGTCTTCTTGTTTAAATTTATAGGCATTGAGTGAAAGAAATCAAGGAAATAGGAGTAAGTTAACAATGCCATATAGAAGAGGAAGAACAAACATCCACGAGTTGGAGCGAGAGTTTGTAAGTATGAAAATTAAATATTTAATTTAATTCTTTAGTTTTCATGCAATTTTATATCTTATTGTTTCTGAACAGGTACAAAAAGAAGGACGGCGCCCTACTCGTCCCGAGGTTTTCCAGATGACTCAAACACATGAAGAGGAAGATGGAGCGGTCATCTGGGATAATGACCAGAGTCGTCAAATGATGGTATACACCGATACCAATTTGATTTCTCAAATTTTTTTCATTTAATACCCACATCTTTTAACTCAAATTCTCATTGTAGGAAAATATGCAACAATTGATGAATCCCCCAGCATCCGATTCTTCTGATGCTGGGGTATCTCAGCCACTCAATCCGGAGGAGGCTTTTGTATCCGTTTTCGGTAGAGATAGACCGGGACGGATTAGATGTGGTGGGCGAGGTGAAACTCGCAACACTTGGTATGGAGGGTCCAGTGGAGGTTCTTCTTCCTCCACGACCCAAGAGGTCCAGGAGCTTAGACAGCAAGTGGAGAAGCAAGCTCACGTCAACATCGAACGTAAATCTGAGATTTCTTCTTTGAAGCAACGATTGGACGATCAACAAAGATCGCTTCAAGAAACTGTCCAACGGTTGACACAAATGTACGAAGAAATGAGTCAAAGGCTCCCGGCCAATGTACCATCCACATCGAGACAACCTCCAACACAATCCCATCATCAAGACGACGACGGAGATGAGGACGAGGAAGATGATGAGGAATGATCATATGAAGATGAATGATATTTTGATCCTTTTCTCATTAGACAATCTATTTTGTACTCTTTTTATTCTAAACTTATTATGGATATTGATATGGTGTTATCGAATGATATTTGAGATGTATGTTTGGATGTGTTATTCAATAGAATGTGGTTTGATTGTATTTTTTATTGTTATTTGGTTTGACTGTACCGGAGTTCTGATTTAGAATGTGTGTGATAAATGTGAATGGATGTAAACCATTTGGGAGTGATAAATGTGTTTGAGATGTATGAATCGGTTCCGATAATGTATATTCATGTATGGATGTAAACCTGCATGAATCCGACAACAAATAAAGCTGTTTTTTTTACATTACAGAAGTATTGGCGACGGCTCCCTCAGCCGTCGCCAATACTTCTTTTCGCGACGTGTATATGTTACTGGCGACGGCTATTGTTGTTGGCTATCCGCGGCTTGAAAAACCTGGTTTAGCGACGGCTGACAACCCGTCCCAAATAGTATTGGCGACTGCTTCAAAGAGCCGTCGCCAATACTTCTTTTCGCGACGTGTATAAGTTATTAGCGACGGCTAATAGCCGTCGCCAATAGGTTTGTTGGCTATCCGCGGGCTTCAAAAACCTGGTTTAGCGACGGCTGAAGCCGTCGCCAATACTTCTTTTCGCGACGTGTATAAGTTATTGGCGACGGCTAATAGCCGTCGCCAATAGGTTTGTTCGCTATCCGCGGGCTTCAAAAACCTGGTTTAGCGACGGCTGATAACCCGTCCCAAATAACAGTATTGGCGACGGCTTCAAAGAGCCGTCGCCACTACCATTATTTGAGACGGCTTGTCAGCCGTCTTCAATAGTGTTATTTGCGACGGCTTAATAGCCGTCGCCAAATTTTTATGGGCGACGGCTTGAGCCGTCGCCAAAAATAGTATAAGAGACGGCTTTTAAACGTCGCGTATATAGTTATTGGCGACGGTTTTGACTAAGCCGTCGCCAATATTATTGGCGACGGGCTTATTTGCGACGACTTGGCGACGGTTGTAAAGCCGTCGCCAATACTAATTGGCGACGGCTTAAAGCCGTCAAGCCGTCGCCAGTAACAATTTTTCTTGTAGTGTACTATGGCATATAAATATAAATGTATATCGACATGCATATGTACGTCTACATATACATGAGCGGTATATAGGAAGAAGATGCGTCGAATGTGAAGCATATCAGCTCTCGATCGAGTTCATGGATCCGTCTTTTGTTGGGAAAGATTTTCTGCTGTACACAACTGTGCAGGGCAACACACTGGGAGACTTTTGACAACATTCTTAACGCGAATAAATTAACTTGATGTAGTGTGTGTGTATATATGCATTTGAATGGACAACGACGACGGCAGAAAAAAAATACCGGTGGTAAATTAGCTTACACCATTTTCTGAAATATCTGGATAAAAAATTATATAAATGCTTTCTTCATGCATAAATGTGTACAGTCCTTTTAATTATCGAGTCCTAGGAACCATACGCACAGTTACCGAAGATCTCTTTTGATATGATCATATGCTTGTTCCTGGACATGTAGATATGACTCTAAAGCACGACGTGACTTTTCAGATCAGATCAGTATACATGGAGAACAGGGTCCTTTTATTTTAAACCTTTCAGGCTTTTGCATATTCATTAGCTCTCTTATTATTTTTTGGTATCAGAATATTCTTATCAATATATCTCGGTGATTGTGTCAGTTATACTTTCATAAATAGGTCCCTTTACTACGCAATACCAGGAAAGGAGCCTTTAAAAGCCGCTTCTGGGATTGTGTTATTGACAGGAATCTATCAAGGCTGGTGCCTTTAAAATTAGCTCCTACCGGCCGGGATTGTGTTATTGACAGTGGCTAAGAGGGATCAAGATGGAAGGACAAACTACTTCCAGCTGATCATAGATGGGTGCTCTTCGGAACTTCATTGTTCAATGTTCCAACATTCTTTCTCTCAATCTTCGAAGTTCTAATATTCAATCAGACCAGCATTCTTTTGAAACAGGAAATCTTCATAAGACAAAGAGGAGTATTGTTGTATGTCTCACTTGAATCCATAATTGTATAGCAATTTTGTTGTAATGTCTTAGAAGAGAGCTGAGAGTTGTCCTCTAAGCTTATGTGCATCTGTTGTCAAAATGAAGTACTTTGGTGATAGCTCAGCTTGGATAAAATAAAATTAGCCAAAATTTGTCAAATTTATAGATCAATATTCTATTTTTGTTTAGTGCACCTTCTCCATAAGTATGAATGTGAGATCGTGAGGAAGAAGACCTGCAACAGCAATCTAAAATCTGCAGAGGGAGAAGAGGAACAGAGGAGGAGCTCCAGAATTGAGCGGGAACTTCACGATGTGCCAATGTGCAGCATCGTCCCATTTTCTGTGTATTTATATATATGCATTACAGAGATGTGGTCTAATTAGACGCACATGATGTACAAATGAAATTAAGATGAAATACAATTGAGCCATGTCAGCATTCCACATCAGCCAGGTTGCCATGCAATGGTATTTTGCCTAACACCCCCCCTCAAGTTAAACGGGGGTTCCACGTTTAGCTTGTATCGTAAAATTTCAAATTGTTGAGATGATAAAGGTTTGGTGAAGATGTCGGCAACTTGATCTTTGCTAGCTATATGTTTGATGATAATCTTCTTTTCTTGAACCAATTGACGTATAAAATAAAAATCGATTTCAACATGTCTTGTCCTTGCCTTGAAGGCTGGATTGGCACTAAGATAGATTGCACTGATGTTGTCACACTATACTGTGGGAGGTATGTTTAAAGGTAAATGTAATTCTTTGATGAATTGCACTATCCAGAGAAGTTCAGTCACTGCCATAGCCATAGAGCGCATCTCCGCTTCAGTGCTAGAACGAGCAACAGTTTTCTGTTTCTTGGCAGTCCATGAAATCAGATTTTGACCTATGTAAATGCCAAACCCACCTGTAGATTTTCTGTCATCCGGGCATCCAGCCCAATCAGCATCACAATATACTTGCAGAGCAAAGTCACTTGGCCGAATAAGTAATCTCATAGTGTTAGTGGCCTTCAGATATCTCAAGATTCTTTTGACAACACACAGATGAGCATCGGTTGGAACTGATAAGAACTGACATGCTTTATTTATGGAAAATGCTACATCGGGTCTGGTTAGTGTAATATATTGTAAAGAGCCAACAAGCCGCCGGTAATATGAGGGATCATCAAGAATATTACCTTCATGCTATGAGACAGAAGACCGCGGTGCTATTGGAGTGTTGAATGGTTTGGAATGTAGTAGTTGAGCCTTATCCAGAAGATCCAGTATGTAACGTTTCTCACATAGGTGCATGCCTTCTCTAGTGCGTTGAACTTCAATGCCTAGGAAGTAAGTCAAATCCCCCGAATCTTTTATAGAAAAGGTGCTTGACAAATTAGAGAGAAACCTGTTTATAGTCTTCAAGCAATTCCCAGTTAGGATGATATCATCCACATAGACTAGCAAATATATGCAAATCCCATTGGCCATGAACAAAAATAAGGAGGGATCACATATCGATGCAGTGAAGCCAACATATAACAAGTGAGAATATAACCTTTGAAACCAGGCTCTAGGAGCTTGCTTCAATCCTTACAAAGATTTAAGCAATTTGCAAACATGATCCGGATGATTTCTATCAAGAAAACCTGCCGATTGTGACATATAGATTTCTTCAGTTAAAGTGCCATGAAGGAAGGCATTGTTTACATCAAGTTGTTTGACCGGCCAATTGTAACTCACAGCTATAGAAAGAATCAATCTAATTGTTGAAGGCTTAATGACTGGACTAAAGGTTTCATGATAATCCAGTCCTTCTTCTTGAGTAAACCCTTTTGCCACAAGCCGAGCTTTATATCTAGCTACAGTGCCATCGGAATTTCTTTTGATTCTGTAAATCCACTTGCAGCCAACTATATTACAATTTATGGGAGGAGGTACAAGTATCAACGTACCATTGTTTTGAAGAGCAGAGAACTCATCCGACATAGCTTTGCGCCAATGAGGAAATTTGTTTGCTGTGGTGAAGCAGGAGGGTTCCATTTCAACATCTTTTTCTACTTGCATAGCATATTTGCTGAACAGTGGTTGAGGTGTAGGCTGAGTAGTTGCCATGATATCTTGTAGGGACCTTAATTTTCTCGGTGGAGAAGAGTCTACAGAATCTGGTGAAACCGAGGTAGAAATAACACTGCCAACTAAGGGTGATGCAGAATCTGCACATGGAGAACCTGATGTATTGTGTTCAGATTTTTGCGAAGAAGACTACATTTCAGCTGAACAGGGACTGGCAGTAGGTGAAGAAGTCACATGCTGAACACTAGTTGGAGGAGAGCATTGCACAGGATCATCAAGAGGAAGTGAAGAAGGACTTCCTCCAGAGGTAGTAGTGGTTGAAGAATTTTGTATATGAGAGGCAGACTGATTGGGACCCGGAATGCACATCATATCAGATTTGTCTGCGGAGCCTATGCTTTTGCTGAGAATAACATAAGGGAAAGAATTTTCATCAAATACAACATTGATGGCAATATATGTCCTTCCACTCACAGGGGAATAACACTTGTATCCTTTATGTTTGGTACTATAGCCCACAAATATACAGCACTCCGCTCTAAAGGTATACTTGTGTTTGTGGTAAGGGTGTAAATATGGGTAACAAGCACAACCAAATACCTTCAACAAGGTGTAATCCGGTGGTTTTCCAAACAGTTTTTCAAATGGAGACATATTTTGCAGAACTTTAGTGGGTAATCTATTTATCAAAAAAGTTGCACATGTGACTGCATCATCCCAGAACTGATACGGTAAGTGGGCATTGCTTAAAAGAGCTAAAGACGTTTCAATTATATGCCGATGTTTCCGTTCAGATAATCCATTTTGTTGATGAGTGTATGGACAAGCAACCCTATGAGAAATGCCACATTCCATAAAGAACTTTGATAGAGATTGAAACTCTCCTCCCCAATCACTTTGAAAGTATTGTATCTTTCGAGAAAATAAATTTTCAACTTGGGTTTTAAATTGAAGAAATACATGAAAGACATCACTCTTTAAGACAAGGGGATAAATCTAGCAATATCTACTATAGTGATCAAGAAATGTCACATAGTATCTATAACCATTGTTACTCACAAAAGGGGCCGATCCCCATACATCCGAAGCAATTAGTTCTAACGGATACTGCGATATATGACTAGAAGAAGGAAAATTCTGCTGATGACTTTTGGCAATTGCGCAGTGGGAACAAAAGAAATGACTACTAACAGAAGAAGACAACTTCAGTTTATTCAAAACTGTAAGAACTGTTCTAAAGGCAGGATGTCCAAGCCTGTTGTGCCAAACAGATGAAGCGTTTGCAGTGAGAACCATTGGAGAGGCGGCAACTCCATTGTCCAACCGGTAAAGCCCATTAGTAAGGTGGCCGTGTGCCAAAACCCTCTGGCTCTTGATGTCCTTGACAATACAGTAATTAGGAAAGAATTCAAAGGATGCATCATTATCTTTAGTAAACTGGGAGACAGATAACAAATTTTTAGATAACAAAGGAACATGTAGGGTGTTGGAAAGTGTGAAATGTTTGTAACCTGAGGTACCAATGTGATTGATACTTAAACCATCTCCATTTCCAACAAGTACTTTGTCTTGTCCATTGTAATTTGCTGGAGCTTTTGGCAATTGCGCAGTGGGAACAAAAGAAATGACTACTAACAGAAGAAGACAACTTCAGTTTATTCAAAACTGTAAGAACTGTTCTAAAGGCAGGATGTCCAAGCCTGTTGTGCCAAACAGAAGAAGCGTCTGCAGTGAGAACCATTGGAGAGGCGGCAGCTCCATTGTCCAGCCGGTAAAGCCCATTAGTAAGGTGGCCGTGTGCCAAAACTCTCTTGCTCTTGATGTCCTTGACAATACAGTAATTAGGAAAGAATTCAAAGGATGCATCATTATCTTTAGTAAACTGGGAGACAGATAACAAATTTTTAGATAACAAAGGAACATGTAGGGTGTTGGAAAGTGTGAAATGTTTGTAACCTGAGGTACCAATGTGATTGATACTTAAACCATCTCCATTTCCAACAAGTACTTTGTCTTGTCCATCTCCATTTCCAACAAGTACTTAAACCATCTCCATTTCCAACATAATCAAATACCAATGTGATCAAAGCGTCTCCAGCATGTGAGGACAGTGTGTCCTCGTTTCTCACATAGCTGACAGACCTGAGGCATATTCGAATTACCAAACTGATTCTGACCAACATTGTTAGTATAATGTCTATCTCTCTGATTTGAATGCACCTGATTCCTATCATTATTGCCATAATAAGTATTTCTATCATTCCGACCTCATCCACCATATCTGCCATGATTTCCTCTTCCTCTGCCAGAATTCCCATTATAATTGGTGTTTGACTGTTGTCCAGTGTTCAAGGTAGAACGAGCTAAATTGACTGTAATGTCAGACACAGCCTGTTGTCTTTGCAAAAGAAGTATCTCATGACTAAGCAGCATGCCCTGTAACTCATCAAAAGTAATAGAACTAGAGTCTGATCGGGTGGTGACAACAGTAACAAAGGGATCATACTCCGGTCCCAACCCATTAAAAATATAAATGAGAAGTTCACTATTGGAAATCGGATCTCCAACCATTGCCAAAGTGTTGGAGATATATTTTACTTTCTGTAAAAACTCAGTAATACGCATATTACCCTTCCTTAACTATTGCAATTGAAGGCGCAACTGTAGTAAACGAGCTTTGGAGGAAGATCCATAGGCATGAGTGATAGCATTCCATGCATCGGCAGAAGTTTCATGACCAACGACCATAGGTAAAATGGAGTCACTCACAGAAGAGATGATTACGGTCATCACAAGACCATCGTACTGTTGCCATATTTTAGTATCTGGGTTTGGAATAACTCTAGTTGAATCCGATGGATCTGGTAGAAACTCAGGTGGACAAGGGATTGTCCCGTCCACAATTCCCATCAAATTATACATCTTAAGGAATGGCAAAAACTGTCCTCGCCATACCACATAGTTGTCGGCATTAAGCTTAATAGGAAATCAATGAGAAATACTCGGAAGAGAGGTTAGAGAAGAGCTCGAAGCAAACGGTAATGCTGAACCATTAGGCACAGAAGTGACGGAATCCACTGCTGATTCGTCCATTTCCAGGCGTAGAAGAAGAAAAAATTACCAGATCATAGGAATACGGCTCACAGCAAATCTGACCTGGGCTCTGATACCATGTGAGATCGTGAGGAAGAAGACCTGCAACAGCGATCTGAAATCTGCAGAGGGAGAAGAGGAACAGAGGAGGAGCTCCAGAATTGAGTGGGAACTTCACGATGTGCCAATGTGCAGCATCGTCTCCTTTTCTGTGTATTTATATATATGCATTACAGAGATGTGGTCTAATTAGACGCACATGATGTACAAATGAAATTAAGATGAAATACAATTGAGCCATGTCAGCATTCCACATCAGCCAGGTTGCCACGCAATGGTATTTTGCCTAACAGGGAATAGTTCCATTATCCATTTTGAGAACCATATACTTGGACCGCTTCTTTCCCTAATTTTTACTGGATTGCCACTTCATCATTTGCTTGGCTTGCTTAGAAAGCTTCAGCTTGGCAGCGTTTCCTGGGTAATACAATTCAATAGGGACCTTCTGCTGGATGAAATTTGAGAACCTTTTTTACATTTTAATGAATCAGCTACGAAGGCATTCTTTGCATATATAGAAATGCATGGGACAGAGAAAAGAGTCGGAGATGGATAACGCAAGGTCTTTTCTCAGTTAGATCTGCCTGTAAAATTAATTAATATTAGACGAGTAAAGGTTCCTCTATCTACATAATACATGATAAAAGATTTATAATTAAAATAAATACTCTTTTTTCAAAAATTTCTTGGGACAAGTTACCAGCCAGTGACAACTTGATTTGGCTGCCTCAATTTGAAAAAAAATAAAATGAATCTTGTATATGTTGCATGTATCAGGAAAGCATCGAGCAATTTCTCCTAGAATATGGGGTTCTACATAATTTGGTGGATGGTTTTCTTTAGATGTTTAGGTGGAAATTGACACTTTAAGGAAGACTCATAGAATCCCATGCAGCAAGGGTATTATTATCATCACACATTTTTCAGTAGGAGCCTGGGTTTGTCATCCTTTTTTTATAGCAATCTGAATGACCAGAAATGAGAAAAAAATTGGAACACGAATTTAACCCTGCCCCAGCATTTTGGGGAGTGCATCTTCTTCTCCCAGGGCAGGTTCTTTCCATCCTCTTTTGTTTCTGTTCAGTCAAGTGCTTCATATGGCTGATTTTGAGGGCTCACCTTGCCTTTACTTTTGTATTGTGTTGGATTGCTACCATCTTGATAGTGACCAGTCCATAAGTTGAGGTAAGCTGCAGGGCTAGAAAAGCCGAATGCCAAGGTGGTTACCAATCAAGACTGGTGATGTCGATTATTCCATTATTTTTCTTCTCCATCCTCAAAGTGCCAAAGGGCATTTACAATAATTTGGAGAGCATCGGCGGCTAGGTATTTTAGCACGACACCAATAATAGAAAGAGACTTCACACCTCATCAAGTGGAACATGTTTGCGGATCAGCCAAGGAATGGGGTGTTGGTTTTGCCTCCTAAAGCCTATTGATAATGCTCTTCTTTCTAAACGGTTGGGGAAATTGAACCTCAGTAGAGATGCTATGTGGACCAGATCGAATGTTAATTTGATGCACCCGGGATGAAAGAGCAAAGCAGTGTTAAACATTTAGAAGAAATCTTGAGGAGGAAGCTGGTAACCTCTCTAAGATATCGGTGCTCCTTGAGAATCATATATGGGTGTATGGAAGACCGGGAAGACGAACTTCTTTGGTTGCCTTGCAACAAATCTTCATTCGTGGCGAAGTCTGCAGTGTGTAAGCTAAACTTGGGAGGTGTGGAAGTTGAAGCTGCTTGGAGGATTGACAAACCAAGGCATCTGACCAGAAGCCATCTCCATAAGATCTTTTCAACTGTATCTACATAAGGAGGAAATTATGGATTACGTCTTCATCAATTGTGTCAGGAAAATCATTTTCAAGAGTTAGAAGATCCAGTGGACGGAATCTATGGGTACTACTTCCCTTATGCTAAACTAATCATATTTACTTATATATATATATATATATTCTATAAATAATATCCTCTATCCACTAGTCGTTTCAGGTCCGTAGGGAGTCACGGTCCCGCGATGACATAGGTACACACGATCCAGATTGAAGCCCTGATGTCCTCGCCGGAACTCCTTGATGAGTAGGTGATAAGTCACATATTAAGCATTGACTAAGTGGCCTGATGAACTATGTGATACGCGAGTCCCACAAATGCCACGAAAGTATGATATTTTGATGCAAAACCGACCGAACATAAAGTTCGTCATAAATCTAGCTTCACAATTTGACGATAAGAAAATAGTATGTATTGAAACAAGGAGAAATGTAAAATTATCTTTGTTCTAAATTTAACTGTAAGTTGTCTGATGTTTTTTATACACCTCATGGCAGCATGATACACGGGTTGTCAAATCTCTTATGCCCCATAACATCAAATAGAATCTAGGTGACACACAGAAATTTGAGCTTCATGACTTACTTATGCCTGCATGACATCATTGATGCCCAAATGGCCGGTACTTGGTTTTGCAACGTGTCCTGCGGAACGGATTGATCTTCTTCGTTACCCCCGGCATGGTTATGTGTAATTAAGCATCCGATGATGTTATATTATGTTCTACGTTCGAAGTTCTTGGCTTTACGCCACCTCTGAAGTCCGAAGAGATTATTTTTTTCTATATTAATTTAATCATGTCTAGCACTATATTAATGTAACACCTCAATTTGTGAAAATATTAAGAGATTAACTATTTTTTGAAAGTTGAGTTGAAAGAACTTCAAAGTTAAACGTGCTCCATTAGAAATAGGCCAAGGATGAATGACCTCTCGAGAAAGTTCTTAATTAACACTATTGTTGAACTAGTCCACCGATTTAGTCGATTACTACAAGTAGTTCGACATTAATTTTGTATTCTGGCCTTGACCTGAGTATATTTGCAGGGGTTTGATGAATATATGAATTTGGTCCTCGATGATGCAGAGGAACTGAACATCAAAAGGAAAACTAGAAAGTCATTGGGTAATGTAGTGCATTCGATGTGCCTTGCTTATTATTTACCACCCACTTACTCCCCACCCCTCTTGCAAATATTTTCATCTGATCTGTTGTTGGTTAAGGGAGGATCCTTCTGAAAAGGGGATAACATCACGTTGGTGCAGAACACGTTAGAATACATGCATCATGTGAGCTTGCTTGCTGTGGTTGGTTCGGGTGTTTCTCCTCTATCAGATATTATAGCTCATTCGGATGCTATAATTCCATGCAATGCATCGGCGGATGATGACCCCATATTATTTATTTACGTATATATGGTAAATACTTGTGTGGTGTTTGGTCGGGGCAACAAATTAAATTCCTTGCATCGTTGCTTGCGCTGCCGAGTGAAGAAATTGACACCGACCGCTCCACGGCGAGGTACGTATCACATGAAACGTTGATTGGCCAAATATGAGGTTGATGATATTTTCGGTTTAAAACGGTATGTGGCAGAATAAACAATTCTTTCACAAATTGTATGATAAATAGAGTTGAGACATGCAAATAGAGTGAGCTATGTTGTATGCTAAACAGTTGGGCGTATGCTAACAAATGATGCATCCAGATTAACCTCTCATTTGACCAGAAAAGAAAAGCCTCGAAATATATGTTCTTGATAATAAAATACGCATAAATTACTATTTACTGATATAATAACTCTTTTACGATATATTTTCGGTGGATTCGATTTCAGACTGATAAAGTGTTCAACCCGATGCCATTAGCCTTCTCCGTATTATGCATGAATCTATCATCTTTTCTGTTCGACGAAATGCCTGACCGGAAGACCGCATCTGTCGGACCGTAAGATATGCGCTGGCTGAAACCATCGCCGAGTGGGAGCTCGACGGCATCGATCTATTCACCGTCCTATGATATCCAAGAACATTGATCGAGAGAGGAGGAGAAAACCAGTCGAAATGGAAGGGAACCGGCAGCAATATTACAGCATCGATCTCACCAGGTGATTCACCACTGATATTTGGCGGCGACGAGAACCTCCTCATACAGCTGAGCAGCATGATCCCAGCTGAGATCTTGCGACATTCCACGCCTCTGCAACCCTTCCCAGCTCTTCTTGTGCTTATGGTAGGTGCGGAAGCAATTGCCCAGCGCATCTATTAGCCTGCCCGCCTCCGCCTTGTCGAATGTCCACCCATAGCCCCTCTCCTGGAATGGATCGAAAGGCTGGACTGTGTCTCTCAGCCCGCCGACGGCATGGACGACCGGAATGGTCCCATACATCATGGCATAGAGCTGGTTCAGACCGCATGGCTCGAATCTGGATGGCATCAACAGCACATCTGCGCCGGCGGTGATCCTGTGTGCCATTTTCACTGAAAACCCCACCCAACTCCTGATCTTGTCCCGATGCTGACCCTCGAAGCTCCGCAGCATGTTCTCAAGATCCGGTCGCCCAGTACCCAGCATGATCAGCTGCATATCTTGGCTGCCCATCCAAGGAATGGCATCTGCAATCAGATCCACCCCTTTCTGATGATCGAGCCTCCCAATAAAACCCACAACCGGCACTTCGGGTCGAACAGGAAGCCCAAGTTCCTTCTGCAGTGCAGCCTTACACTGGGGCTTGCCCACTTCAAGAGTCTCCAGTGAGTAGTTGGAGTATCCATCAGTTTCCAGGTAAATATCAACCTCGGGGTTCCAATCTTTGGTGTCGACTCCATTGACAATACCTTGAAGCTTCCGATCATTGTCGTTGATGATTCCATTAAGACCCCAGCCTCCTTCTACCGTCTTGATCTCCCATGCATAACCACGGCTCACCGTGACCACACGTTCTGCACATTTTATGCCGGCTGCAAAGATGTTGAAGTGCTCGCCACCAACTGGATCATACAACCTGAACATCTCCATGTAATGCTCAGGTAAACCCACACGACCAAAATCCTCCATCGGTCCACGACCCTGAATTCCACAAGTATAGATAGATGCATACATCAAATCAAAGAACAGCAATACAAAATGCCACTTAATGAGGGAGGTTCATGTGGGCATATATGATTCCACTTACTGAAGATGCAGATTACTTAAGAATGAAGTACCGGCTTTTATTTTTTAGATCTAATCCTTCTACTAGGGATAGAATTAAGCAAGATACATATGCACATGAAAATTTTGGCTACAAATATTAGATTGATTAAGAACACACCTATTAAATAAACTAATTTTTTAGCACAATGCAATGGTTAAATCAGATGTAAACTTATGAGTTTATATTTTCATAAGGTAAAAACTTTGCACTCACCTCACATAACTACTTAACGGGGAAGAAAACCACCAAAAAGGGGCTCCTGAAATCTTCTATGCAGCTGACTTGTCAAAGTTGCCTAGGCAGATTGCCCAGTCGTTTAGCAAGCCTTTTCTTAAACTGGTATAGACATAAAATAAAATATCCAAATGTAAACTTGGATGCTCACTCAGAATGTTGCATCTTTCATGTGGTTGCTTCCTGTGGTGGGGGACCCACAAACGGTATATGAAATGTATAAGTCGATATTGAAGTCTTGAAGTGGCTAAAAGAATTGATATCCTCACGTCTCTTTCTGCACGACACATCCTCAAATTTCCCTTGAAGACACATGATCAAATGAGTTTATTTGCACCAAGATGTGGCTAACCTTAAATTTGGATGCTAAAACCACATGCAAATTCTTCAGTGAACCATACTTTTTTTCTTTTTATGAAATAATTAAATAAAATGAACTTCGCCAGAAGAGATTAAGGCTATTGATAAACTTTCTTAAAGTGCCAAATGAGATAAGAAGGTAACATAAGGTTGTGTAACAAACCTGGTGAGCTATGTTGTGTATAACCAAAACACACCGAGTGTACGTCATCAAGCCGTTGTCACGATAGTGTGCCTTCAAATAAACAGGTAAGAGTGCTGTGTGCCAATCATTTGCAATGAAGACAAGATTTCCATCACCATAGCAAATACCACCACACGGAACATGCCATGGAACCTGAAAAGACCAGCTATTCTTTATGAATAATGGTTCCAGTCCAATGAAAGGAAAAAGAAAAATCTTGCTAACTGAAACTGGTTTTCTCATTCGTTGGTCCATTGCAAGTAATGAACCATCAACACTGTAAAATAAAGAATTAAATTTTATATGAGAAATATTAATAGAGAGAACTGGGTAATAGAGAATTTGCTGAAGGCTGTCTACATCATGGAGAGTAATGCCTGTCTATATTAACAGGGATAATAACATAGATTTTAAGGTGCTATGCATATCCCACTAGTCCTTCCAACCTTATTTTAAAGGATAAAGAGGTACACCAGTCATTTCTAACAAATATTAAGACAAGCGATCTTTTGTTGTTGTCCCAATGGTTCCAAGATCTCTTCTTCCACAGCCATCCTAAAAAGTACAAAGATCCAAGAGGGTCTCTTTATTTAATGTCTTAAGACTATTAACTCCCACCTTTTGAATACTAGTGTATGAATATGCTCTCTTAATCTTCTTTCTCAATGATTCACCAACCTTCTTTGATTGTCTTCATGTTGCTGAAATCATATTCAATGTATCAGACCTTGATTTTCCAAACAATGTATTCAGCGCAGCAAAGGCTATGAATTTACTGTGATGACAATTTATTGCAATTTCACAAGTCCTATGCCACAAAGCATAAAATGCCATTACCCACAAGATAAGCTGGAAATTTGAGTGAAATTCAGTATATTGTTGAAGTTGGAAGAAAGCATTAGCACGTTGCTTAAATCAGCTAAATTGCTACTTCAGAGTTCAGAGAACTTTAAAGTAACTGCTGAAATATAGATGACAAACTTTCAAATCTTTAGAACAAAATAATTATTGAAACCACACTCTTTTCAAATAAAAATATAATAAAAACATACATTTGTTTTATTTTTTGATTCTCGGTGTAGACATTTTTGACGATGATGACGACGTATCTCCAGCCATTATAAAAGATGTAGCGAGGCTATAGTACGAGTTCTTTAAATTTGGTCAGACCTCTCTCTACCGACCCACGAATGAATTCGATGTTAATTGCACCGAGCGGTGGCTCGATAACCCATTAACTCATGATTAACTATCATGGTCACATATATGAAAGACATAAATGCAAGTAATAATTTGTACATGAGTAATGAAAGAATAAACATAAATCATTGATATTCCTTCTCCTTTTGTATTCTTTTGGGTATTGGGGGTCAGTATTCTTCTTGGGTCCAAACTGATAGATCTTTCCTTCTCCACCGATGAGTTCATAAGAGGCTATCCTTCGTGCCACTTGGATGCACTCAACCCCCTCCCATGGCAAATTCCCTTTTTGGCATTGATCATTGGTTGGCACCAATCCTCTCCTTCAAGATTGTTGTTTTCATTTTACTCTATAACATTGGATTCACAAATTATGAGGTCAACCTCTTCACACTAGAGGTTAGAAGCAACTTCCAATGTTTAACCTCGACCTCTCTAACTTTCTTACTAATGGTAATTTGATTACTGAGGCCAACTTCGCCAGAGCATGTACATAAGAATTCTACCTCCTCTTGACGTGCTCTATGCTGAAGAAGTAAAACTTCTTGGCCATGGGTGGCAATAGTATAGGAGTTCACCAACTTTTCTTTCCAGACTTCGAATACTCCGAGCATTTATTACACGACTAGCATCGAATCTCCGAACATCTTCAGACATCGGATACCCATGTTGAAAGCGATCCTCAAGCCGATGACAAGAGTCTCATACTCTACTTCATTGTTTGTAAACATTTTTGACAAAGCGTATGAATTATATATTACTCCACCTTTGGGGCTCATAGGTACTATGCCTACCCCAGCTCATATGCATATGAATAAATAGTGTATGTCTATGCACATGTAAACTTTCTAAGACAATGAAATTTGTAGCAAATCTTATGAGCTCAGGCCTAATGAGATCGCGTCCCACTGAATATTGTCTCATAATATGGAGCTAAAAGGGATATATGAATAAATAAAATATGTGATAAGTTGAGCTTGATTAAAAAGTGTGGACATTGATGGCTCTTTACCAATATCGTCCAATATAAGATCTATAGAATGTGCAGCACAAGGAACCCAAAAAAGGTGGTGTCTCTTCATCAACTTCTTACCTGCTACATTCTAGGAGGACTCATTATCTATCACACTCTGCACAGCATTCTCCTCTCCAATCTCCTCCACAATGACATCCATCAAAGAAAATATGTATTCAAAATTTTTAATTTGATCAGAAGCATTTGTTGACTTCAAAAATGTGATGCCCTCTAAACAATAAATCAAAAAATTAATCATGAATCTCTTCGTAATGCCAGTCCATCAATCGCACATCACTGTGCACCCCATCTCCTTCCATACTAGCTTGAAACCATCTATCCATGACTTCAACCCCTCTACCTCCTCCTCTAGGCCGGCTCCATATATGTATCGATTGTTGAGGACTTGTAGTCCCGGTTCGACCTCAACTACAACATCCACCAAAGTTTGAAAATAGGGACTAGTGGATACATGTACAAAGATACTTGCATAAACATACATACGTAAAGGTTAAAGAAATTTGAAGAAAATAAATTACCAATGTAAACTTCTTACCTAAATGTAAGAAAAACAAGACAATGTCTTACTACTTTATTAGTAGTTGTGTTAGCTGCTTTGATGTTTTTGAATACTTATTTTAATGTCCTCTGAGAAGCACTCTACTTTCTAAATTAATAGGGGTCATCCACTGGTAGTGCGCAGCCGGGCTTGTGGAATGTGAACAACTATATGCCCCAAATGTCCCATCTCCTACTCCCACACCCTCATTATGTGAGAACAAGTTGGACACTAAATCAAATCAAAATGAAATCCAATAAAATTGAAATTCAATAAAACAAAAATCAAATCCAACATACTAAATCAAAACACTAAATCAAATCAAAATGAACAACTTGAACACCAAATTCAAGTCAAACTATCATATCTGAAGATTACATTCCAACCAAATAAAATCACACCGAACCAATATAAATAAATTTGTTCACATTTCATCGGGCCAAGACTGCAACCCTCAAGTTTATTACTTAGTGTGGATGTACACGCTCTATCAAATAAATTGCTATGGCGGTTAATCAAAGACATTCGAGTAGTTGTTCGATGTAAGTTAATGTTGGATATTCGCACCATCCGGTGGAGAGGGGTCAAAATTAAAATTTAAAAGAACCCAAATCTCGGTTCTAGTATTTTTAAATATGTCACCGAACTATTTAATACATTTATAGACTATCACCTATTTTCCTAAGTAGTCCAAAGGAGATACCAAATTATTTGTAAAATTCTAAAACGGGGTTCTCACAAAGGGTAATAGAGTATAATGGAATGCCCAGCTCTATCCTCATTACCATCTCCATTTCACGCAGTAGATATGATCTTTAACCACCATGTTATGAACTACAGCCTCCATCGCACTGTTAAAAATAGAGGAAGTGTAGTCCCAGTGACTACCATATGCACTCTGTTTTTAAGCCATTTTCCATTTTGAATATGCTGCTATCTATAATATCCATGAGCATGTATTGGGACCAGATAACCATGCTTACTGGTGCTTGCTTAGTGCCACATGGAAAGGCAAATGGTCACTTCTTATGTTCATATATTTAGCCAGTATGTGTTTGACCAGAATCAGGCTGTAATATAAGACCAGGCTCCATGGCGTGCAAGGTCATGTTCCATAGATGGTAACTGCAACCTCATCCGTTCATTACCAGCAGTCTCCTCATAATAGTGCAGCTCAAAAGAATACAGCCATTGTGCCTGCCATTGCTATTGGAGGATCATGGAGTTCATCTGCACCATTTCCTCTTCTCTAAAGTGCACGTCCATCAGATGCTGTGGGTCCAGTTTTTGTCCACTGAAGGTCACATTTGGCAGAAGCCTTCCATCTTCATCCTTCAATCATTCATCTCCTTTTGCCATTTTTTATGCAACAATGTTGCCAATGCACTGTGAGAATCCTCGAAGCTTTTTCCTAAAGCATTATCCTGATGCGCCTTTTCCATGGCCTTTCAAGGTAACCACAGGCTCACAGCAACTTGAAGCAGCATTTTATATCAATGCCTTCACCCTTCAGCAAACCTACCCCAAATTTGAGCATACCAGTCCATCGAAACTTAATGCACTTGATCACTTCAAAGCCCCATCAAGCACAGCGTGTCACAGTAGAAGTTCAGTTCAGATCAAGGCCAATCTTAACGCTAATTCCTATGCAATTGAGCTGATGTGGGGCCGTTTAAGATCTAAACACAAGGAACGAAGATCGGGGGTTGGGTTGGCTCTAGACCAATTAGGTTAAGATCTGATTGGCTGACCTGATCGGCTTGAATCGGTTGGGATCAGATCCAATTAAAAATTTTATTTAATATTTAAAAATGACAAAATTATTAAAAATAAAAAATTTAAAATTTTGGTACAAGTAAAATTTTATTGTAAATAGTTAAAATATTTTTAAAGATTAATATCTAGTATAAAATAAAAAAATTGAAATGCTGTCATGGCAGACTACTGCTTTCGCACTGGGTCAAGGAAGCAGGAACAGAGTGGTCAATTAAAAAACTGACCGGGTCAAGCGATCCAACCTAACCCGATCCTACTCCAGCAAACCATGCCTAAATGCACACAAGGCCAACAATGAGCAATATAAGCAGCTAAATAGGTGGCAGAAGTGCCGCATGTCAAAGTCCACCCCAAATAGAAGCCATTCACTTGGCAGTCCACGCAAGCATAAAGGCATGGGACCATGGTAGTGTGGAAACTACCCCAACTCAAGGACGCATGAGACTACCCTCACTCAAACCAGCAACCCAGTAGATGTGGGACTTCCTATGACCTAAATACGCACAAAGGCTACCATGAGCAATATAAGCAGCTAAATGTAGGGAAGGCAGGGAACGTGGTGAGAGTTGAGCAGGATAAGGTAAGTGTGCATGCGCACATATCTGAGTGCCATACTTGGCCGTGCGTGGCATGCACACGAGTCCCAGCTAGACTCACATTCTTTGGTTGACCGAGTCAATCTTAATAGCCAACATACAACTTCTTGGCACATAAAGTTACCCCTCATCTTGTCTAAAGAGTACAAATGAAAGAGGATGAGAAAAAAGGGCCTGTATGTCTCTTCAATAAAGTAAACCTTACGAAAGAATCCTATTCTGCCCAAAATCATGAGTGGGGCAGCAATAAAAGAGATTCAGTACCTCAACAGCTGCCTTGCACAAAAGAACCATTCGTTTCAAAATATCCTGGATTCACATCAGCATTCATGATAATTAGTTTAAACCAGAAATGAAAATGCTAAATACGTAAGTTACTTGCATTTCATGAATAAAAGCTCACCTGATGTTGTCCACCATATATATCACTTTGACGGTGGCGAAATATTGGACTTTCAATAAAAACAAAATCCACTCCGTCAATATAGGCATGATAATATGTTACCTCCATGTCCTGTTTTAAAGAAATGTTAAATTTACAACTAAATAGTATTTTTTTGAAGTAAGGCAGAGCCTCAAATTCTATTAATGCAATAAAAAAACTAAATAGTATTTAAAATAATACGATGGGAAGCAGGGATGATAACTCACTTGACCATCCACCTTAAAGCTCTTGCGTACACCCGTGCTCTGAGGTTCAGAATAATTTCCATATAGGGGTACCACAACCTTCAAGGTAAGTAAGGAAGAAAAATGTATTTATATTTCTTGTAGGAATTTCAATGGATACTATCAATTTGGAGGTCAATTCAATGGATATAATCAATGTGGAAATCAATACAGAGCTACAAATGCATTGTCCAAATCATGGTTGGCAAATCAGCCGATCTAGATCAGGATCAACATAGGCCAATCCAATACTAGGGATACCCTGATCCGACCGCAGAGATCCCCTAGATTGGCCTGAATTGTATCCCGGCAGAATCCCACTACCCCTGTGGCCAATTTCTGGCCTCTACATAATCAGCCAATCTTCCATCCTCAACTCATGCCCAACCAAATGTAAATTTTTATGTTTTTTTTTCACTTTATTTGTTTTTGAAAGAGCAAATTCAGGCCGATCCCATATCAGCTTTTCTTCCCTTGGATCAACCAATCAGGCCAATCTGAACCGGATAGGGATTGGGACAAACTTCCTTAGTCCAAATACATATAGCCGACAAAAAAAATCTAGTTGACCAACTATATTGCCTACAATTCAAGTTTCATCACAATAGAAGACATCAGGAAAATGGATAGAACAAAAACAATGGCTATTCTCAATTCAACTCAACTCTAACGTTAATCTCAAATTATCTGGGGCAAACACATTTTATTTCTACTTGTGTCAATTTTGAGTTATTTCTTCAGAGGTGTTTAAGTCAACCAAGCCATCTTGAATAATCCTCCAAGTTAGCTTAGGTGAACTGCATATTTGTTTTTATTCTACTATCTAATTGGAATTTCCTTGGGTGTATGTTTAATGTCCAAACTATCTCAAATATCTCTTCCTTCAATTTATCTACAATTGTCACTACTCGCAATTATTCTCTAGCATATTCATTAAAAATACAATAAAAATATATTCTCAACACTTGTCATTTCATGTTTGATATATTCTCTATCTGTTGCATTACCATAAAATTCAAACTTTAGAAGAACTAAGTACCATGACTCTATGTCCGCGCCTCGCCAATGCCTTCGGTAAAGACCCAGCAACATCAGCAAGCCCTCCTAAAAAAGGTCAAAGCATTTAAAAGAAAAAAGTTACATTATGGATCTGGAATAGCATTAGCCAGGTAAAAACCAAGTACCTTTGACTTGATATGAAAAAGATACAAATGGATCCAGAATGGCACTGGGACACATTAGAAAGATACATAGATATGTGATCACTGGAAATTAAGTGATTACCAGTTTTTGACCAAGGAGCACACTCCGCAGCAACCAAGATGACATTCATAACGTTTATCCCAGCCAAGGGTGGTGGCTTTACATTTATTTTGTCACAGGAGACACCTGTTTCATCATGTGCATCACCTTTTTCATTTTTTTCTTCAATTTCCCCAAGTTTAAACTGATCCACTTTTGAAGTTGATTCTCTCATCAATCCAAGAGATTCTGCAATGGAGTCTTCAGAAGACAAGTCATCTTTATTTGCCCCTTCATCAACAGATCTTTCAACCTTTGAAGTAACAGTAGAAATCTTTCTTATAGAACCTTCTGCCTGGTCATTCTGATGTTTCTCTTTTATTGTAACTAAGTTTCCATTATGACTAGCAGATGAAACTTCTGCTGCCTCCAAGGGGTTGTAAGAAAGACTCTTGTACTCATTACCAGCATTTCTATTTGTGGTACCAGAATATAAAGTTGACGAAGAGGTTTCACTTTGATCGTAGGAAGGTGAACCATTTTGCATGTTGATCACACTTTCCCTTATGGAAGCAACAAGTTTTCTCCTCTCAACAATCTGAAAAATAGTTAGACATTTTTGTTAACACACAATGAGAGGAAAAAGTTAAAAAGGAATCAAGGGTAAAGACAAGCGAATAAATGAAAAATCCTACCAAGTGGGACAAAAAAATGACGTAGCAGAATAAGAATAAGTGCATGTTGTGCAGCTTATCAGATCAGTAAAATGATTCTCAACTGTGATAATTCCTTTTTAAGAGGTTTCCAGCAGACTACAAGAGCTAAGAAAAATAAAAGATACAACCAACTTCTGCCAAGAAATTGAACCAGAAGGCAACAAAATAAAAGAAGGATTCCAGAACCCCATCTTCCGTCTTTTAAAACAAAGAGAAATGAAATTTTTTCACTTTATTGTAAGAATAGGAACAACCTTTGTCTGAAAATTTTTATTATCCATGAGGTGGGACTAAGTATAATTCAATCCCCGTCAATTAAGGACTTAATAGATCCTTAACAAAGTTTGGATCCTACTTAAAGTGCCAATGGCCATGATTAAAAGATGCAATGAGATGAGATGATGGTGATGACACCAAGATCAATGGTTGGGATGTGTTCTTCGTTTAAATTTTGGATTTAGTACTTATTGGGTCCTTATTGAGAACCAGAACCTACTTAACTAATGGACAGACATAATTGGATGACGGATATAAGATTGATGAGATCTCATTATAACTTAAGTTTTGGATCCTATGTTTAATGGGTCCTTAAGAAGAGCTGGTTCCTGCTTAAGTTGTGATTGATATTAACACTTGGATTGTGTGATGTAGGTCTAAGAGGATGGTGCAATCCTCTTCCCACAGCTGCCAGGACCAAGTCAAACTCCCATCGGATGCTCCTAAAAGATAGGAAGAGGTGGGAAAACTCTGGTGCACACCTCCCCACGATACAAGCTTGACAAGATCTTCTTGCCAACTCATCCATCGTGCACAGAAGATAAGGAGAATGGGGAGACATGCTCCCATGTTCTCAAACCGAAACAGCCTCCCCCAATGGCCATCTCTATAAGAAAAGGTGCCACGCACCATGTTGAAAGGTGGGAGATCCTCGCTTCCAACCTGGGCAGCCAATGCCGATCTCCCCCTTTCAGCCCACCTGCTGCGCCCATGGGAGAAGATAAAGTAGAAGTAGCTAGATGCTCCTCCTAATGTTGTTGCTTCTCCCACATCTCCCTCTCCATGTTGTTGTGCCCACAAGAGAAGAAAGATAGGAGGAAAGCAGCCATAGTTCACAAAATCGGCCAATTCTTAGATCGGATGCTCCTAAAAGATAGGAAGGGGTGAGCACTTGAGACTTAAGCAGTTTAAATTTTTTTAAGTTTGACTCAATTTTTGAATTGTTATATTTGTATGTGAAGATAAAATGTCGGACGAGGAGCAAGATGTCCCTAGACAACCTAGATAGAGAGATGTTGAATGGCAACATGGGTACTTGTTAGATGTACGGAAGAAAATGGTAAGATGTAAATGATGTAAAAAAGAAATGTGCGGTAGGTGGATAGGAATCACAAAAAACCTACTTATCAACTTATCAACTTTCGAAGGCACCACTTTTTTGAAGTTCAATGATGCATCAAGCCATGTGAAGAACCCAAATTACTTGTTTGATATGATGAACATTGTGGTAGATAGCATTGTGGAAGAGAACATTGTGCAATTTATTACAGACGACAAGACTTCATACAAGGCTATAAGAAAGAAGTTGATGGAGGACAATAGGAAGGTGAGACCTATTTAGGTGTCTTGTGCTGTGCACTCAATTGACTTGATGTTGAAAGACAATAGGAAGGAACCAACTATGAGATTTTTAATAAGTCAATGAAGAATTATTACACTTTTCATTTATGAGCACCCCAAGCTATTGCACATCATTAGAGAACACATTGATAGTCATGATCTACTTCGAGATTAGGTGGATCTGACCATGGAACATCCAACACTAATAATCCACCAGAACTGGATAACTCCATAATAAAAAATAAGTTATCCATATTCTCCCTCATCATCCCCTAAAAGATTCATGATTGGACAGACATAAGGAACAGTTTGTGTAATTAAGCTTTGGTAGGCAATATTTTCCATCTAATTTTTCACAAGAAGATCCTTACTTTTCACGGTAGAAATGAGAGGCAAACCTGCTTCCATCAGTTGACTTCCACGCCATCAAAGTTTACTTTGATGGATACTGATTTAACAGAGAAGATGGGGGTCTTCCCAGATATCCCAGACACCTCTTAAACATTCAAGGAGAGCTAGGCATTCATGTATCATATCATCTTTCAGGTTTCTTCTAAAGTTCAGCAGCCAGATTCCTGCACTTGAAGAGTTGTCTCACACATCAAGCACAAAAGTGTTCTTGATGTAAGTAATACAACCTGGGAAATTACCCAGCCAACGAACAGTGACCCTTCAATCTGTCCAGCCATGAAATACTTTTCTACCATTTCCAACAACAATAGATATAGAGGATTCAAAAAAACTCCAATTCAGCTGAATACCTTCCCATATCTTTGAAAGTTTCTCCTTGAGTTACTAAAATCATCCACCCAACCAGATTTCAGATGGGGGTGATATTTAGAAAAAAAAATTACTCCAAATAACATTGCCCCTTGATCGAGTCTCTACAGAGCCACTTAGTGAGCAAATCTTTATTTATAGTCTTCAATGGAAGGAGGCCTAAACCCCTTTCTTTTGTACTCCTGCACCCCTGATTCCAAGTTATCAGATGTAGACCCCTTCACCCTTGATCCCTGCCAAAAAAGTTTGCCCTTAAGCTCTCTGAGTCTGATCTTTTACAAGTACCTGAATTTTAAAAATAGAGAAGAAATACAAAGGTATATTTTGGAGGTCATCACCCCCCATTAAAAGTATTCTGCCTTTACACCCTCAATTGTTTCCATGCTTTTGAACAATACCAAAGATAAACAGGAATATATCATTCATATGACCAGCAATATTAATTTCCAATAGTTCACATTTGCTGAAGTTAATCTTTAATCCGAAGATAGTCTCAAATAACCAAAGTAAGATTAACAGACCAGTACACTTTGCTTCATATACAGCCGAGAAAAAAATAGCATCACCAGTGAGCTGCAAATGAGATAAGTGTACCTCATCCTGCCTACATTTATTACTTGAATTGTGTTCTCTTGACTAGCTTTCTCCAGAATGAGCTGAACATTTGACCAATTTGTAAAGGTGAGATAGATCCCCTTGACGCAAACCTCTCAAACTACCAAAGAAATTAAAGGACTCCCAATTAATTACTATTGAGAATCTTGCCATGATAACAAAAACTTTGATCCACCTAATCGGCTAATCCACGTATGATTAAACCCCATAAGCGGAAATAAGCATTGTCAATTAACTCTATCATAAGCCTTTTCAAAATCCAATTAAAGAATCAAACAACTATGATTCTTATCTCATGATCATGAATAGACTCCGAACCTGCCATGAAATTATCAAGAAAATAACCGCCACTGACGAAGACAGATTGGTTCAGGCTGACAAGTTTACTCCCTATTAATTACTATCGAGAAACTTGCCAAGATAACACAAGCTTTGATCCACCGCATTGGCTAATCCACATCTGATTAAACCCCATAAGCAGAAATAAGCACTGCCAATTAACTTACCATAAACCTTTTCAAAATCCAATTTAAGGATCAAACAACTATGATTATTACCTCATGATCATGAATAGACTATGAAGCTGCCATGAAATTATTAAGAAGACATCCGCCACTGACAAAGACCGATTGGTTCAGGCTGACAAGTTTAGCCATTAGTCCTCTCATTCTAGTCACTAACAATTTCAAAAATGGTTTATAGCTCCAATATTTTGAAAGTGGCAGAAGCCATGGTCTATAATTACCTTGAAATAAAGCATTTACAACATAAAGATAGATGAAACACGAAACCATCACCAAGTTGGTAATGGTCACAAACAAAACTACAAGTAAAAGTGCTTACAATTGAGAATTTGTCTCCATAGGAAGTCCAAACATATACGAGACCAAGGAAACAAGTTTTTAGACTTAAACTAACTGACCCATCCATTCAAAATTCTTGAAGGATTCTCAAACTGATATACAAATAGTCAGCTCTCACCAAGTTGGTAATGGTCACAAACACAACTACAAGTACAAGTGCTTCCAAGTTCCAACTGAGGAATTTGTCTCCATAGGAAGTCCAAACATATATGAGCCCAAGGAAACAAATTTTTAGTCTTTAACTAACTGACCCATCCATTGTAAAATTCTTGAAGGATTCTGTTGGCGTCAGATTTTTCAGAAAAGAAAAAAAGTAGGGGCAGCACAGCAAAAAATGGGAAAAAAATAGAAGAACTGGTCCAGGTCAACTACCAGCTGGATTGGCCCTCAATTGGGTCAAATCAAGTCCAGTCAGACTCAAAACAGGTCCTAAATTGGGCCCATTGGCACAAATTCCAGCTGGCCCAGTCTTTCTTAATTTAATTGACTGATTTTTAACCCTTGAAACCCACCTACGTACAGCCCATGGGAAGAGAGAAGTGGGCTGTGGTCAAGGCCACCTGCGGCCTAGTGTGAACAGGCCACCTGCCACCTCAGCATGTCCAGCCGCACCATGCTGCCACCTCAGCCCAGCCCAACGGTCAGGTCAAGGAGAGGGAAGGCCAAGAGCCAGCCAGTTCATTAATCTGAAATTAAATGGAGTAGTTGCCTTGAAGAAGCCAACAGCCATCTACGTACACACCTGGCTGTCCCTTCATCTGCCCCCCAGCATCTATAAAGAGGAGGGGACGTACCAGCATCTGGGGTGTGGGCTTCAGACGCCGGGAGGCTGCCAAACTGCTGCCTGCATCCTGCTACCAAGCAACTGCCACCGTCCCTCTGCCTGCTGTGCCTGCCACCTGCTGCCAGGAGGAAGGAGGAGAGGAAGAGGACGCCAACAGCCTGCTGAAGCTCCTGCTGCCTTCTGTCCCTTTGTGCGCCCCCTGTTGCAGGTCCCTGCCCGCGGCCAGAAGAAGAGAAGGAGAAGGAGAAGGAGAAGAACAGGTGGGTCAACGTTCTACAAATATGTAGCCCTCTAAGGGCACCCCCTAGGTCTCTCTCTCCCTCTGTTCAGTCCTCACTGTAGTCCAATCAGACCCACCCATGTATAGACCTCGCCAGGCCCCACTTCAGAGTTCTGTTCGACCCTAGAGCAGGCTCATCTCAGTCCACCTAAACCCAAATCGAACAGCCCCTTAGTGGCTCGACAGGACAAGCCTTCAGACAGGTTCTATGTACTCCAAAAAATATGTAATGTCCCCACAGCAGCCCCCTTGTGGCCTTCTGGGAAAGACAGCAATCCGTGGAGCTCATGAAGGATGGACAGCGCTGCGGCATGCAACAAGAAGTGCAGAATCTGGCATTTCCAGCAATGGTGGGTAGGGGCGATGTCCCGGACCCTTTCGGAATCCGTACGACGGGCCGATCGTTTGTCCGGGGCGGGTCCTTACCCTACCATCAAGACAAATGGAGGCGCACAAGTCCAATAGGCTCCTCCGGCCCGAACAGTCCTGCAGGCTCATCTCAGTCCACCTAAACCCAAATCGAACAGCCCCTTTGTGGCCCAACTGAACAGGCCTCCAAGCAGGTCCTGTTCGCCCCCAAGAAACATGTAATGTCCCCATCGCAGCCCCTTTGTAGCCCAACCGAACAGGCCTTCCAACAGGTCCTGTTTACTTCCAAAAATATGTAATGTCCCCACCGCAGCCCCCCTTGTGGCCTGCCAGGAGGATGGCAATCCATGGAGTCTCAAAATGGGCAAGACTGCAGCACTCAGAAGGAGTACAGAACCTGCCATTTTCAGATGGAGGCAAAGGCAGTTCCAGCAGGCCCTTCCGGCCCAAGAAGATCGAAGGCCGGCTTTGAACGCCGATGGAGCTCAAAACTGGCCCAAGCGGCCTTGACCAAAAAAAAAACAAAAAATGAAAACAGAAATGCGAATTGCAAAAAATAAACTAAAGGTGCCTTTTGGACGGCTCCACCGGATACGTCCTGGGATGTCGATCCGGACGTCGGCGCGGGCATGCTCCCGTAGCCGATGATCCTTCCCCCAATTTTGGCAAAGCCATTGGCTAGCCTTATTGGATGGGTAAACTTCACTAAGTTGAAAAATGGCCGACATGCCGTCATAATGCCAAAATTTTCTAAATCGGTGAAGAACCCAAGTTGGGGGAAGGATCACCACTCATTGTACTCCGATGTACTCCATCTTTCAATGAAATGAAGTGACTCCAATGTCGACTTGAGATGTTTGATTCCGGGCGCCCAATGGTAGCCCAATGGGTCGAAGGCGATGCAAACCGCCAAACCGAAAATAAAATCATTTCAAATCCAATCTGAAAATTCAAACAGAAAACCAAAAAACAGAAAATCAAATCTGAAAATTCAAACAAAAACAGAATTAAATAAAATATGATAATCAGAACAATAAAAAACCAGAATTAAAAGAAATCTGAAAACAAACTTGAAACTCATCCTGATTTAAATCCAACAACCGAACCGGTTTTGAAACTCATTTAACCAAAAAATCAGATTTTGACCGAATCCAAAACAGATGAAATTCATATCCAAATTAAATCTGTCAACTCAAAAAAATCAGATTTCAATAATCTGGAAAATTCATTCAAAAAGTCATTCAATCCTATTCAATCAAACCTTCAACCAAACAAAAGATCAATCCCAAAAAGAAACTAAATAAGCAATGTTTCGACACCTCAAAACATGGATCAAAAATCCACCTAAAACAAAAGATTCAGAAATCTGAAAGTCCAGAATCTGAAAATTCAGAAAAATCAACCAAATCAAAAATCCAAACATGCTTAAATCTTTAAGCACATCAAAACTGAAATCAAAACAAGAACTTGAACCAATCAAGTCCAAAATTAAACAAATCAAAACTAAACCAAAACAACAAAACCAAATCAATCAAAACAATTGATTCAAACTCAAACCCTCAAAACCGATTCTCAAGTCAACCAAAAAAATCACAAATCAACAAACCCAAACAAATCGGTTTGCATCTGATCAGAGCCAAAAGACCGCTGCCCTTTTGAGTTCTTTACTTTATTTTGTGGATGTGCACATCTCTGAAAAAACAGGTTGCCGCGATGGTTAATCAAAGGCGTTCGAGCCGTTGCTCGATGTAAGCTAACGCTAGATGCTCGCACTATCCGGCGGAGAAGGGTAAAAAAAACAAAATTTTCAAAGAACCCGAACCTCGGTTATTATATTTTTAAACTATTACCGGACTACCTAATATTTCAGATATCATCTATTTTCCTAGATAAGTCCGGGGATGTTTTTCTTTCTAAAGAACAGACGCGTAAAAAAGAGGTTCACACAGATTCTCAAACTGATATTCGAAAAGTCAGCTCTCACCAAGTTGGTAATGGTCAGTGGTCACAAACAAAACTACAAGTAAATGTGCTTCCAGTTGAGAAATTTATCTCCATAGGAAGTCCAAACATATATGAGCCCGAACAAACAGATTTTTAGTCTTCAACTAACTGACTCATCCATTGGAAAATTCTTTGAGTTGGCATCATGGTACCAAAGGTAGTGGGGGAATCAGGCTTTTGACATCTTTTGATGTAAAGAAATCTATTAGGGCCTGCATAGTGCTTGCCGAAGCCTAAATCAATTGTTGGCTTTTTGATCCAGTGGAATCACCCTCCTTATCCTGCATGAAAGTAGGGTACAAACAAACCAATACACTCATCAAGTAACCCGATACTCGACTCGATAAAAACTCGACTCGACTTGTTTATTAAGTTAAATAAACAAGTTTGAACAAAAAAAAGCTCGCTTCGTAAACGAGCCGAGTCTGAACATATCCCTACTCGACTTGATAAACTCGTGAACAGCTCGATTAATTACTCGTTTAGATACTCATCTAAATATTTACAAAACATTGTACAAATAGCACCATAATGAGATTATCACATATTAAACATTGTATAAGATATTTTATGCATGATTAAAATTTAAAGATATGCGAGAGTATTAGTTAAATGTGATTCCCATCACTTGAAACAGTTGAATATTACTTAATCTTAATTTTACTTTGATTTACCTATATTATGAACATTATTAGGAAGCAATTAATGGACGTTACTAAAAAATGACTTATTTTACAGATTTCTTTTGCAGCCATGTATTGCCTTCCCTTTTTTTCCTCTCTCTCACACGTTGCATTCCCCCACCACTCCCATTTCTCTCTCTCTCTCTCTCTTCTATTTGTCAACAGACACCTTGTGGATGCCAATCAATATCAAATGAAGTTAGGAAGAAAAAAAACTTCCCATTCCTCCTCCTCTCTTGTACGATGCACCCGGCTGTCACTCCCATCTCTCTCTGTCACCCTCACGCGGCACGCAACACCTGAAGGGGCCGGAAGGGTCACAACCACAACTCCTGCTTCCCGCACGCCAAAGGAGACGCTGCTGGTGCTGGGCCAACTCGCCGGAAACCTCAGCAGCACATCCCACTTCCTGAGTGCTCCTTGACAATCTCCAGCGCCATCGATGTCCTAGTTCCCACCCAATCGGCCCCTTCCTCTCACCCCCTCTTTTCCTCTTTCTCGCCCCATAGCCAACCCCGAAACCCTCTCTCTCCCCCTCTTTGATCACTCGAAGAGTCCCTCCAACGCTCCCTTGCATCCACCTCCTCCCCTATCGGACCAGCGTTGCCATTGCCCCTCTCTGGCGAGGCCCCCTTCCTCCTCTCCAGCAAGGTAACCAGCCAGCGCCCTCATTGGTTTGCCGTCACCCCACCAGGTTGCATCTTTCTTACTCGTCACTCTCTCCTCTTCTCGTCGCCGCCATCAATGCCCTTGTAGCATGCCATCGGCCGCCTGAGCATCACCCATTTGCAGCATCCATCGTCGCCGCCATCCACTAGAGAGATCGACTTGGTTCATTTACATAAACGAGTGGCTTGACGAGCCGAACTCAAACTCATCGAGCTCAAATCGAAACGAGCTCGAACAGGACATTGTGAAGCTTGGCGAGTATCGAGTCAAGCCTGAGCAGTAGGGGTGCAAACGAGCCGAGCCGAGCCGAGTAGTATGGTGTTCAAGCTCGGCTCATTTATTTTACACAAGTTCGAGTTCGAGCTCGAGTTTTAGCGAGTATGTGGAACTCTTGTTCAAGCTTGGTTCGTTTATTAATCGAGCCGAGTCGAGCTCGAACTCGAGTAGTAGTTAGATTAAAATTCAATTTACATTCAAACTTAAGTTATATACAAACTCGTTTATAAATTCAAAATCAATGAAAAGTTATTTGTGAAACTATAGATTTAGCTTATTTATGAAACTCGATCTAAGTTTAAACTCAATTTTTGATTTTATTTAATATATTTAAGTGACAATATATAATTATTAATACTCAAAATTTAATTTTTAAAAATAAATATATAATATAATATTTAATCGAGCTGCTCGCGAGCTTATCGAGCCGAGCAGGAGTCAGTTCAAGCTCGGCTCGTTTAATGAGTCGAACTTTATTTTTTGTTCAAGCTTGTTCATTTAACATAATAAAGGAGCCGAGTCGAGTTTTTATCGAGCCGAGCTTCGAGCTACTTGTCGAGTGTATTAGTTCGTTTGCACCCCTACTGAGCAGCCAAAAAACTTCTCGAGCCGAGCTCGAACAAGACCCTACTCGGCTCGGATCGATTGCACCCGTACATGAAAGGGGTTCAAAATCAAAATTACATGGTGATAGTTTGTAGGTAAATGGAAAACAAAAGCCTCCTTTCCACCCTCTTTACAAAGAGACCTGAAAGAATGCAAGAATTCTATCTGAAAGCTGCCAAAATCTTCTTGAATGCTCTCTTTAGATTGGAGATCCAACCTCCGGCCAATTCAGCTCTATTCAGCCCATCATATTTTCTGCCACCATCATTTGCATCATAGTTAATTAGTAGCATGAACAATTTAGTTCAGGAGGTCATTGAATCTTGTACTATGTGGATTGAAGAGGTGTCAACAATAACATAGGATGAATCTCAGATGCAAGAACAAAAAATGGAAAGGTTATTTCCATTTTATGAAAGCTAGTATAAGAGGACTAGATGGATAGTGCCAATACTTAATTTTAGGTTGTTACTGAATGTATAGTCTTAGCATAGTTGTCAAGGCGACAAGGCGCCCAAGGCGTTGAAGGGTACCGATTCCGCTTAGGCGACAAGGCGGCCGCTTAGGCGTCGCCTAGGCGGTCAAGGCGGTATTCAAGGAAGGATGAGTCGGGAGGTTGTTATATATAAACAAAACATAAATATAATTATATTTGTTATGTTATAATTGAATATGAGTGTTTTATCAATGCACATAAGTAAATATGATGTGTGTGTGAAAGAGAAGAAAGTTAAATAAATTTTTATAAAATTTAAGTATATAACTTATTTATGATTATAAAATTTATATATGTGCAATAGTATAAGTGATGGTAAAATATTTTTATAATATTATTAAATGGTAAAAGTATGTAATAGTATAAGTGAGACAGAGAGAGAGAGAGAAAAAAGAGCTGAAAAAGAACTTAATTAAGTATATAATATATATTTATAATCATAAATCTTAAATATGTATGATAGTATAAGTGATAATACAATATATTAATATATTCAAACTATCATTAAATAAGTGTCCCTTGTGAGGGGTATCAAGGGAGAAAAACTCCTCAAAACTTTTTTTAATGACGTAAAAATACCCAAGGCGCCTTGCTTGGGTGCCTTGGGCGCCTAGGCTGGCGCCTTGGGCGCCTTGGCGGGCGCCTTGGGCGCCTTTTTGGCCCCAGACAAGGCGCCCTGGCAAGGCGCCCTTGGAAAGGCGCCTTGCCGCCTAGGCGGGCGCCCTGACAACTATGAGTCTTCGACACTTTCATCAAGATAGTAAAAAGAGGGAGATAAAGTATATTTAAATATCTTTGGTTTTATATAAGTTGCCCTTTATTCTGAATAAAGAAAGTGGTAAACTAATCATTTCAAAAATATTACTGTGATTGATATCATCTCTCAGGAAAAAAAAAATCCACAATACTCTTGCAGAGAAAACTTCTGAATGAAAAAGCAATAAAATGCTTAGCACTAGCACATAAAACATATTTTCACTTCAAGCACATCTTATTTAGAACACAGTGAAGACAAGGTTTCATCAACCAAAAAACATACTGTAGTAGTAACTAATTCTACAAGTAAGGAGTGATAAGGTATCAACAGTTTGATTAATGATCATATACATCTTTACATAAGTACACAGGCGGATGGTATCAAGTATTGTTATACTGTGGGTACAGTAACTAATTCTACAAGTAAGGAGCGATAAGGTATCAACAGTTTGATTAATGATCATTCATACATCTTTACATAAGTACACAGACGCATGGTATCAAGTATTGTTATACTGTGGGAAACTTATGCAACCAGGCGTAGCAACAATGCCCAAACAAAGGACAAAGATGGTTAAGAGCGTACAAAGAAACCCAAAATCTCCATCTAACCTAGAAGATTAAAAGTATGGCCCTTGTTGTTTGCATCTCTTGTGACGTTAGAAACCAAGTTTATGTTAGTCTTCCAAGCATGCTCCCGGCAGCTTTCAGATCCAAGTAGGCATTGACAATGTAATGGAACTGTCTTGATTTGACTACTCTGTCAAATGTACCATGCAAAAAGTAATCTGAGGGTTCAATAGTGTTATTAAGTGTAGGCACCATGAGTTCACTCGAACACCAGATAGGGGGTGCAGAAAAGGCCTATATTGAACCATGGGCTGTGATACTAAGTTAAACTTATTGAGTCACCTAACTCAAAGCCTTAAGGTCAGGAGTGTGAGTGTTTACCACACTTAAATTTTCACAAACTCTTTTGAAATATTCGATATAAGATATCCTAACAGATAGAAACATTCTTGCGGGCATTCTACAGCGAACACGGGGTGAGACTCGACCTCGCACTTACGCGAATCAGATACGGAGAAAAAGCAAAGCCAAACCCGAAGGGTGACAGTGGGGGACAAGCAAGCACCTGTTCCAGCAAGCTCTTCTGCATAGCCAGCGCCTTCCTGCTCTTCTCGATGGTCGCCTTAAGCACTTCATCGCCGCTAAGATCTACATCGCCGATCTCATCGTTGCCGTCATCTCCCGCTCCCCGGGTGGCAACATCTTCTTTTCCCAGTGCTGACAGGCGCCCACCGGTAGTCCGGCCGACGAACGAGTTGCCGACGTCTCGATCGCCATTACCCACCCTCAAGAACCGGAGATTGCCATTGTGACGCTGGAGACCGAGACAATTCAACCCGGAACGGACAGGCATTGGGAATCCAGCAGCCGGCTGCATGCCATAGCCCCTGCCGAGGGCAAAAGAGTTCTCATTTGACGGATGGAGAAAGAAAGCAACGGACGCCGCTCTTCCGAAACACGCCATCTTCCCGCGTCTCCTTTTTCGCCTCGCCTTTTGCCGGACCTCTTAGGGGGTTATCAATCAAACGACAACAGGCGCTGCCCGGCAGCAAGCGGGGAAACGCAGAGAAGCTCCAGTGGCGATGAACTCTGGCTTGGCCGCCCTGCGATCAAGGACGAGACCACCCGAGGGAGAAGGGGAAATGGCAGGAGACCGATGAGCACGGTAGAGACAAAACAAAACAAAAAGACTGCGTTTCTACGCGAATTGACGGACCGGACAGGAGGGGCCCGCCGGCCCGGCACAGCTTGCGGCTCTGGTTAACGGGGCGAGCAGCGTGTAAACTGAAGAAAGAAGCGAGGCGGAGATTGCCGAGGAGGTGGAAGCCGCAGATTCCCAAGGGATTCAGTGGACCGTGGCAAGGCGATGAGGAGGCCACCGCACCCTCCCGACGGCGACGGGGAGAAGCGTGTTGCAAATGCAGCGCTGCGAGATGGGGCCGCCGTCGATGGGGGAGGTGCGGTGGAGGAACGGGGGGCTCGTGCATCTCCAAAACCAACGGGAATCCTTTCGAAGCGAAGGTCCCAGAACCGACAACAGAACGCCCGGGGCATGGTAGGGGCCGAGCGCTCTCCGACGAAGATCGGCCGGGCTATCTTTTGTCCGGATGCATCAGAGGGCTACACGATCGACGGACGGTGATGATCCGTCGAACGAGTTGTCAGCAATAGAAAATTTAAGGCTGGTACGACAGTCTCAGATATTTATATTTGGGAAAATTGATCTGCAGTCCGTTTAAGGAAATTGGTTTATTCCCTCATCCGGTGGCAGCTTTTCCTTCACCTGCAGTCCGTCAGCCTAAACTGTCTTCGCATGCAATCCTTTCTTTCGTACGCCGGTTGATACGTAAATTAAAATGTCAAAAATACCCACGTATCAAATAAGTATTTCTACAGAGTTCTTCACTTACTTCGACGAAATATAAATTAAAATATTTTATTTATAAAAACTTTATTTTATTACGTCTTATTGATTATATTCGATTTATAATTATAAAATTTTAATATGCTTGAAACAGAAAATTACTACATTTGATTTATATCAATATTTAATTTAAATATAAGTTATTCAAATATTTATCTATTTGTTATCTCTTGTTAATCACATATAATTTATAACTATAATATATTACTAATCTATCTACAATAATTATATTTAATTTACAATTATTCTTTTATGCATGATGATTATATTAAATAAAATATAAATATATTCATTATGTTTTAAAAATATTATTATATTTTTAGCCAAATTTATTAAATATAATTTCACCTGTTTTACTACCAAAAAAATATTATTATATTTGACTTATATCAAGACTAAATATAATGGTAAATTTACACAGGTTCTTACGTATGTCTTGGTCGGTGAAATATTATTATTTCTAGAGTATTTGTATGTTGAAATTAAAAAGTAGTTAGACGGCGTTAACTTAGCAAGAGAATAAGGGTAGAAATGTCCTTTTTCAAGAGAGGGTAACAGTTAGCTTACGGTAACCTTCGGAAATGGAGCAGAAGTGCTGAGTTTTTAAAAAAACGGACCTATTGTTAAGTTTGTTTTGAAAATGGATATAACATGAAAATAAACGTGTTGCAACGGACCTAGTGTGTATTTCCTCTTTATATTTTATAGATGCTATTTCGTTGTAGCTTTGCAGGAAGAAATTTTCTTTTTATATATAAAGATCTGTTTTCGTGACAAATGTTTGACGGCACAAAAACATGTTTCGTATAGAATTGATTGACGTCATACTGTTCCCACGTGCCCAATCCAATCTCCCGATTAACCCATCTCACCTAATTCATATATTTTAACTATGTTAAAATTTATTTCAATGTATAAATTTAGCAATAAAATAAACTAAAAATATTACGTAACCAAACAATGTAAACATGAATTTTGTGTGACGGGAGATATCATCGCTGGTGTTTGAACCGAATTAAATCTAGTTTCTTCCCCCCTTCTTTTTGTTTCACACACATCTTTGTCATCGAAACATTCATATGTCACCCAGATACAGAAAACTTTTCTTATTAGAAGTTGGATAGAGAAATATGAAGAAAGATTAAATATTGTGTCTACTTACTTGAAAAAGATTATGTTAGAGTTTTAAGAAAGATTTTATAATAAGCGTCGGAGCAAAGGATTGATACTTGTTTGATATATATACAAATGATAAAAGATATGTACGTTGAAACAATTACTAGTGTATACAAAATTAGAGGAGAAACAAAAATTTTTCCTATGTTATTTGGCTTTTATCAAGATTCCGCAAATAAGTTCTTACATTTTTTGTATTAATTATAGATGAATTAACGAATACTATACAAAATGTTATACCTTGTTATATAATGTTTGCATATAATGTTTGCAGGCAATATCATATTGATAGATGAGACACATGAATAAGTGAATAATAAATTAGAGCTATAAAAATATATTTTAGAAAATAATAAATTAGAGTTGTAAAACTAAGACAAAATAAATATTTTTTAAATTTAATAAAAATCAAAGAGAAGAATGTGAGGGTGCTAGTTTAGATAGGATAATATTATCTCAGATAACTTACTTCAAATAATTTGGATCAATTATTCAATAAAGATGAAGAATGTGATTGATATGTTAATCATGAGATTAAAGAATGTTGGATAAAGTAAATATTGGATACAGGGGATGTTTTGTGATCCTAGGATTCTACTAAAGTTAAAGGAAAATATTATCATACACTTTTAATACCTACAATCTTGTATAGTAATGAATGTTAGACAATAAAAGACTTCTAAGATAAGTATTGTTGAAATGACAATGTTAAGATGGATGTCTAGTCATACTACGTTAGATAGAATAATAAATGAATATATTATAGAAAATGTATGAGTAGCAATAGTTGTAGACAAATTAAAAGAGGGAAGATTGAGATAGTTTAAGTATATTGAACATGACCTAAGGGGACTCTAGTTAAAAAAGTAAAAAAATATTAAAATAACAAAAACAAAAGAATTTGGCAGACCAGGTTAACTTAAAGAGAATAATTCAATATAATTTAGATGATTTAAATATCTCTAAAGAAATAACACAGTGGAGAAAGGGAATTCATATAATTAACCTCAAATAAGTTGGGAATAAGGTTCAAATTGAGTTGAGTCATAATATTTGTAAACATATGGTTGTTCCTATCCTTAGTAAAAATATTAGATTTAAATAACTAAATACTAAAATTTTCACCATAATTTTAAGAGTGCCTCCAAGACAAGGGATAAATAAAGGGATAGTTCATAATATTTTTCAAATAGTCTATACACTCTAACACTATAACCAAATTAGTGCAATCAAACAAGACCTAAGTTAGAAGAAAGCTTTAACTAAGTGTAGACTAATAGGTGTTTGTTGGCATGATAAATTGGGTTTATGTAACAAAACTTGTTAAAATAAGTGTTTGGCAGTCATTACAATTTTATGTTTTTAATGAGTTTTTTCTTCTTGAACAAAAAAGACAGTCTCACCTCCTTTTTTTTTCTAACTTGTGGTCCCCTACCTTATTTAGTCATATATGGTATCTGCTCTTTATTGTTATCATATATCTTCCCAAACATGATAATTTTATGTCATTGATTAGCTCACACTTTATTTCAATGCAACATTTTTTTATTATGAAAGGTTATAAAAATTTGTTGTACAACCAAACACCCTATAAGGGTCTATGTTAGTAAAAAGTAAAACAAGAGAAAATGTTCTATAGAGAGTATATGTTTCTAAGGAATTGAATAGATCAGTGAAGAGTTGGTCTATTTTCTTCAAAACATAGTTCCCAAAAACATATTTTTCAAAGGAATTACAAACTTAAGCAATATTTGATTATCCATTAATATATTTTCTTAAATTTTTGTCATACTATTTTTCTAATTATTTTCAAAAAACACAACAAAAAATATGCAAGTTTATATGGTATTGATATAGCTTTTATTAAAGTAAATGTCTTCATGTATTTTTATGATGCGATCAAAATTTTCCTAAAAATATTAATTTTTTAGAAAAAAATTGATTACGTCATAAAAATACTAATTTAATTATTGTTTTATTTTTAAGACAACCTAGCTATATATACACAAAGTTTACATTTTATAAGATGTTGGGAATTTTTAATAACATGTTTAGTAATACCAACTTTGAATTTTGTAGTTGATTGGATATAATACCTATTTTTAAAAAATATCAACAAAAACATTGGTATAGTGTTAATTTTTATACTCTAACTAAAGATAACATAAACTAGCTATGAACTAACTGCCTTGGTATATGCACTAGCTTGAGCTCTAGAATTTACTAGGAGGCTTCTCTTGCCCTCTAAAATTGATCTGAAAAACCTGAAATATATATATATGTATATATATAAGGAGTCAACAAAGCTATTCACAGGTTAGTAACCTTAATTTAGTGGCAACCAAATATCATTAATACATCAGACAAGCTATACATAAATTCGAGTTACCAAGTGAAATAACATAGGAGATCACCTCTAACAATCTTTCAGAGAGGCACTCACTCCAACTGAAGAGACATGCCCAATATATATAATGGTAGAGTCCACATGTATATTTTTTGAAGCATATACATATATGTAAACCCCCATCCCATCCATATATCATGTGTCGAATAAGTTCAGTTCTACACTAGGAGAAGGGAAATAAGGAGGTAGCCGAAGGGATGAGGGAGGATCTCGTCATCCTTCTCCTCCCTTCGATCCCTTCATCGTCATCAGGATCAAGCTTGCACAGACACCACACCAGTTGATCGGTCGTGATCACCGGCATCCTCAGCACCCTCGAAACGAGCTTCACCTCGATGCAGCTGAACAGTGTCTCCATCTCCTGCGATTCCAGTACCGACGCCGTCTTCCTCCGCCACCGCCGCCGCGTCCTCTGCAACTCCTTCAACTGCTTCTTCTTCTGCAACATATCGATAACACAAGCTAGCTAGCCACCGGATGATCAAGCTGAACTTATATACATATACGTACATATATATATTCATGTGTGTATGTATATCGAGAAAGAGAGAGAGAAATTTTGCCTCACCATGGAGACCTTTTTCTTCAACTTGTCGAATAGATCCAAATCTCTGGGGTCTTCCACTTGTAAACAAGTTCCGAATAGCCTTCTGAGCTTGCCAGGATGCCTGCAGTTATCGGCGGCGAGGAAATGCCAGAAGGCTCGGACGGCCTTCTCTATGCTTTGAACCACGACGTCACTGCTGGACATTGCAGCTTCTTCCCCCTTTGCGTCGATCGACGCTAATCCTTGAATTAATATATCATACCAGACAAGAACGCGAACAGTACTTCTAAGCAGATAAGAACGCGCCACAAGCAAGATATAAAAAAGACACATAACAAGTATACTATATGTACATAAATAGATTCAACTTGATGCTTTTTAGGCACCCATCTGTTTACATATAAGATATATACTTTGTCTTTCATTTGGTGTGTGCTTCAAATATTAAGAGTAGCTCTCTTTGATTGTACACCTACTTCGTGTGCAGTCTAATTAATGATGGGCAAACAAGATGTGAATTTTGTTATTTCTTTCCATAAATCTGACATTAATTAAGCAGGCATCGCACAAATGATCAAACGCAAGAATCAAATTAATTACCGCGAAGAGAATGTATATATAGATATGAGAGCAGATCACTTCAGTCCCACGGTGGAGGGAGCAGTCTCAGTTTCCAATCAGTGACGGCCACATACTCCCGCCACTTAAGTGACGGTTCAAGAACCGGTTCGGTGAACCGCTACCGAAAAGGGCTGAACTGCTACCGAGGCATTTGTAACTCATTACCGATGGGTAGTGAGTTACAAAGACATCGGTAGCGGTTCAACCTTTTTCGGTAGCAGTTCAAGGCTTTTTAAGTTATGTTATTGAACCGTTATTGAACCGCTACCGAAAAGGGCTGAACCGCTACCGACGTCTTACTAACTCCTTACCGACGGGTAGTGAGTTACAAAGGCCTCGGTAGCGGTTCAACCCTTTTCGGTAGCAGTTCACCGAATCAGTTCTTGAACTGCCACTTAAGTGGCGGGGGTATGTGGCCGCCTCTGATTGGAGACTGAGGCTTCTCTCTCCACCGTGGGACTGAGGTGATCCGCTCTCATATAGATATAGATATATCCGCAAACACACACATATATATTAATACTTAATAGCTGGTGCAAAGGCACATCATAATTTTCATACACCAACTGAGAGATCAGGATCGGGAGAAGATCAGGATGTCGAGATCAAACCAACATATATAATTCCTTAGACTTTTTTTAAGTAGACTATATCATATGGATTATAAATAAAGGTACATCATAATTTTCATACACCAACTGAGAGATCAGGATCAGGAGAAGATCAGGATGTCGAGATCAAACCAACATATATAATTCCTTAGACTTTTTTTAAGTAGACTATATCATATGGATTATAAATAAATATATATACACACGAAACTCTAAATTGAATTGAGGAGTGTGATGTCATGTCTAGCTTGTCATGTCAATTAACAATATAAACATATAGCTGGTTCAAAATTATGTTAATATTCATATGTATATATATATATATACCTGAGATCAAGTCAGGGACTTGGAGAAGATTTACTGAAGAGACTCTACTCTTGACGTAGTTCCAGAATCGTTTAGTCTCTTTGCACTCATTCTCCATGTACCGCTCTAACAACACTCGGAACTGCTGAAACTTTGCCGCCGTCGCGTTGCTGCCGCCGCCACCGCCGCCGGAGGAACAAGCAAGCTGCGACGACGACGTCCGATATTGATCATATGCAACCACAAGATAATACTGGTGCTGAAGTGCCTCCCAGGCCAAGCACGACTGCGCTACATAGACCAGCTCGAGATGAATTTCAATGCTTCTCATCAGGTAGCGGACGGCAGCCCCTTCAAGGGAGTTGATCTTCTGCCCGACGTGCACCAGAAAGCTCGGCTCCTCCATGTTCATGTCCAGAAGGAGACCTGTCGACGGAAATTCGACAAGTGTTCATGATCGATCTAATAAAAAGGAGAACTATTAATTTAACCCACAAGGCAAGAAATTAATAATCAGAAAGATCATGTTTTGGACCTATAGATTAAGACGTACATGCTTCACGTATTCTCTCGCAGTTGAGCCGGTCGAACCATCGCATCTTCTCCAGGTATTCCTGGTAGAAAATGTCCCGATGGTGTTGATCATGTCTTTCTTGTGGTCCGTTTATCACCAGCAGAGACGTCGTCTCTGCTTGAACTTCTTCTTCTTCTTCTTCTTCTTCTTCTTCTTCTTCTTTCAAAGGGATCGCATCTGCAAGCTCTTCTATCCGCCGGAAAGGTGATGCGCGATCATCGCCGTCTTCTTCTTCTTCTTCTTCTTCTTCTTCTTTCAAGGCGACGGCATCGAGCACTCCGTCCACATTTGTATCTTCGGTGGCGGCTCCCTCCGAGTGGTTAGAACAGGCTTCTTCCATCAGAACGCTTGAATGCAGAACCGCGGTCGGTAGTCGACCTCCAAGACAGTAATAATAGCTACTAAAAACGATAATACTGCGGGGATTTCTTGCTTCGTCGTCGTGGTCGCTAGGCCTTTGAAGACAATACGGCAAAATGCTTCCGTCTGCATCTGTAGATTCCCCCAAATAATCCTCCGGCGGCCGACAATCTTCGAAACGGTAGTCATGGTCTTCGTCAGATGAGGCGTGGTCTTCATCAGATGAGGGATTGCCGGTGACCCAGACTAATTTGACGGCTACCGACACCAAGAATCTTGCCCATATCCCAAGCGATCGAAACCCAGGCAGAAGGACGCGACTGATCACTAGTCTGAGAACGAGAACCGCCCTCTCGAACGCGAAGCGCAAGAGCAAGAACAACCGGCAGAAGGCGAGGAGTACCGGATGGACGAAGAATCTCAACCCGCCATCGAAGCCTTCCTCGAGCAGGATGTGCTCGACGATAAGCCAGCAGGATACGAGCCGATCCATCTCGGGCATGCAGTCATAGAAATTGCTGGGGGGATCAGCGCCAAGGTATAGCCTTGCTGGCCGAGGAGGAGGCCGCGCCGCCTCCCGTCGGCCCAAATGTATAATATATAATCGATCGACCTAGCTTGGGTGGTTGTCGACGACAGAGTGGAAGCATCGAGGAAGCGATATATATCCAGAATTTCAAGGTAGACGACCCAGCAGTCGAACAAACCTTGACCCTGATCTGTCCTGGTTTCATATACGTGTATTTATCTATGTTTATATATATATATATGTTCCGATCAGAAATAAACCAAAGAACGGATATATATGAGCCAATTGAGGAGCCAATAAATATACATATATATATATACGCACATATTCAGACTATATTATTTATTGCTCTCGGGCGCTGCATAAGGACAGAACTTGGATAACGAAGCCACGCAGGCATGCATGGGGGAGAGTCGGACTCCTACTCCTTAGTTGGGGCTTATCCACCGCCCTAAATAATTTAATCAGTAGGTAGTAGTTAAGAAGGTTGAACAAATGAGGGCATGTACCAACTTGGAAAGGTGTGTAAACTGACGTTGCTGCATATTAATTACATATAAATATGTAATAAGATCATGTTCGGATAGGGTATATTGGGACCCTATGTCACCATCTTTTTGGTATTTCGCAACACCGATTTGAATACTTGAGACTGCTTTGGTGTAGGATTAATCACGAATACCATACTAATTTTGTACCAGCTGGTACCCATCAAAGAGCTGGCTATATTGATCTCTATCTAACAGTATTATCAAATTTGGTACTATATTTAACTTCAACAGTACTCTAACCATATAGTTCCTTTTATATATATATATATATATGTCTTGTACTATTATACTAATATCAAGACACTTGTTTTAATATTTGAGCCAACGGCATCAAAAGCAATTTGGTTAATTAGAGCACGGATAAACTTAGCTTGTCATACATTAGTTCTTAAACTTCACACGTCGTTGTTTATGCCTTTCATCCAAGTAGCTAGCTAGGTCATCTCCAATAGATTATATATATATATATAAAAGGTCACCCTCGGATGTTTTGGGTAGAGAACTGGAGGAAGTGAGCGAGAGATAGCCGCACATACATCGACTGAAAAGCAACACCAGTCATATCATGCACAAATAGTCTCATGGTATATTGTAATTATTAAAACCAGTTGATTAACTTCACAATTGATTTTATTAAGAGATCGTCATCTATATCTTGATATTACTCATAATAAAGTATATTTAATTTAAAAGTATCAACCAACTTTCAAAAAATAGGTAACCAAAATTATTTTAATCCACCGATTAATTTTTAATCCTGTAGTGTTACAATCTACTTTTTAAAGACACATACATCTTTGTCAAAATCACAAATGCATCATCATCAACAAACTCTCTAACTAGATCAATATAAACGTAACTATACGCATAATAACTAAAATGACGAACTATTTAATCGAATAATTTAACAATTCTTTTAATAAATCAACTACCTTGAGATTACCCGTAACAAAACACATTTATGATCAGAATTCTCTCAACTTAATCTTTAAAAAAATAGTTAACTAAAATTATTACTGATTCATTGAGTTTTAATATATTAACATATTCTCTTAAAAGTCCTTTACATGTTACTTACTAAATCTTTAGTAGCATATCTTTTAACTTAATTATATAAATACCTTTTGTTAATTATTCATGGTTACTATGAATTCTCATAAATCAAGGATTCTAGTATTTGTTTGGACTTAGGATACAGGTAAGTTACGGACGGTACGACCCGGCGGCGAGAGCGGATCACATCAATCCCCGAGTGTAGGGAGCTCCCACAGTTCTCAATGATGTGAGGACACCTAATGTTGCAGAGAACGAAGCGTCGGGTGCATTTTAAAGGGGACGTAAAGTAGATGTGATGTCGCTCGGTAGTAGATTAATAGAGGGTCTATAGTGAGTATTTGGAGCCTTGGTAGCTCGGTAGTGAATCTTTGGAGCCTCGATAACCCAGTACCGAGTTGATGGGTTAAACTAAGTTTGATGGTGGGTTCTCGAGAAGTTGAAGAGACGTCGTGTCATCTTCAAAGTGCACTGATGCTTCATTTTCTGCAATATTAAGTGTTCTTGTGCCATTGAAAATTGCGAGAGCCCCTCGCACCCGGGGATGATCCGCTCTCCCGATGGCTCATCCACCCTTAATGGCCACATGGTACCGCCTGCACACGTGGCATCACCGTACTGGCCGGCGAACCTCATCCACACATCATCACCGTACGCTCGTGGCCTCTCTATCTTTCGCGCATATGTATACGCGTATGTATCCGTATATAATATACCTCCCTTTAGAATCAAGGATCGCAGAAAAAAAAAAAGCTGCTTAAAATCAAATAAGAGATCTCCGCACGTTATCCTCATCGAATCTCGCCCGTCAAAGCCTAGAATCCGACGGCCGGGCTCGCCCAACTTGGGATCTCCCTATCCGAACCCCACGCCATCCCCAAATCAAAGCGCCGGACAACGCAGCCCGCCTTCTTCCCGCCGGGTGAGCAGAGACTCTCTTGGAAGAAAATGTCGGCAGCCTTCTCCTCCACCACCACCCCCGCCGGCCGGCACCCCGCCCTCCCTGGCTACGGGGGCCTCCGCCGCTCCCCCGATGTCTCGCCGTCCATCCTCTCTTTCCGCCACAACCGCCGGCGGCTCCCCCTTTGCGAGCCGGTGATCAGGGCGTCCAAGAACAGCCCCAAGCTGCCTTCGGGGAGGCGCCTGCGCGTGGCGGTGGTGGGCGGGGGTCCGGCGGGAGGCGCGGCGGCAGAGACCCTGGCCAAGGGGGGCGTGGAGACGGTCCTGATAGAGCGGAAACTGGACAATTGCAAGCCATGCGGGGGGGCGATCCCTCTGTGCATGATCGAGGAGTTCGATCTGCCCCTCGACATCATCGACCGCCGGGTGACCAAGATGAAGATGATCTCCCCTTCCAACGTGGCCGTCGACATCGGCCGCACCCTTAAACCCCACGAGTACATAGGCATGGTGCGAAGGGAGGTGCTCGACGCCTACCTCCGCGACAGGGCCCAGGACAGCGGCGCCACCGTCATCAACGGCCTCTTTCTTCGCATGGACCAACCCGGCGGGCCCGGTCAGCCCTACACCCTCCACTACACGAAGTACGACGGAGGCAGTGGCGGCGCCGCCGGAGTGCCGTCGACGCTGGACGTGGACGCGGTCATCGGTGCCGACGGCGCCAATTCCCGGGTGGCCAAGGCCATCGGCGCCGGCGACTACGAGTTCGCCATAGCGTTCCAGGTGATTACCGGATTATACAATTAATAGCGCTCTTTTCTTCTTCTTCTTCTTCTTTTTTTTTTGCAATTCCATCTGCGACAAAATGGATAATTAATTTCCATGGATGATAGAGCTAGCTCTTTGTTTTCAATTCCGTCCGCGGCAGGAGCGAGTGAAAATCCCCGAGGAGAAGATGGAATACTACAAAGAGAGGGCGGAGATGTACGTCGGCGCCGACGTCTCCTCCGATTTCTATGCCTGGGTCTTCCCCAAGTGCGACCACGTAGCGGTGGGCACGGGCACCGTCATCGACAAAGGCGACATCAAGCGTTTCCAGGCGGCCACCCGCCTCCGAGCCGGCGACAAAATCGAGGGCGGCCGCATCATCCGCGTCGAGGCCCACCCCATCCCCGAGCACCCCCGCCCTCGCCGCGTCCTCGACCGCGCCGCCCTCGTCGGCGACGCCGCCGGCTACGTCACCAAGTGCTCCGGGGAGGGCATCTACTTCGCCGCCAAGAGCGGCCGGATGTGCGCCGAAGCCATCGTGGAGGGCTCGGAGAAGGGCACCCGGATGGTGGACGAGTCCGATCTGCGCGGGTATCTGGACAAGTTCGACAAGGCGTACTGGCCGACCTACAAGGTGCTGGACGTGCTACAGAAGGTGTTCTACCGCTCCAACCCCGCCCGCGAGGCGTTCGTCGAAATGTGCGCCGACGACTATGTGCAGAAGATGACCTTCGACAGCTACCTGTACAAGACGGTGGCGCCCGGCAGCCCCCTGGAGGACCTCAAGCTCGCCGTCAGGACCATCGGCAGCCTCATCCGCGCCAACGCCCTCCGTTCCGAGATCAACAAGCTCACCGCCAGCTCCAGCTGAGTAGCTCCGGCCCGCCACCACTTCAGTAAGCAGATGGCGGAGGGAACTGCTTAATTTTCACGACGTAGATAGAGATCTCCGGCTGGAAATGTAAGGCCGTTGTAATTTCCAATTTTATTATTATCGGTGATGAGACTCTTGCATATATAAATTTAAAGAGAGAGAGAGAGAGGGAGCATGATATGTGAAATACTCTTAAGATGATCGGTGTTAATTAGCTAAAATTTTATAATATACCCATGTTCTAACTCTCATTTAAAATGCATAACTGAATTACCACGTGGAAAAGAGACAGTTGGATGCAAATGTATTTATAAAACAAAGTATAACCCAAATAAAGAGTATCGCCAAGCATACACAACAAGGCTTGTGGCCAAGGGTTTTTCTCAAGTGAAAGGTCTTGATTATAATGAAATCTTTCACTTGTGGCGAAGTTGTCTATCGTGAGAATATTGATGTCTATAGTTGCTGTTGAAGGCTTAAAAATACAACAATATGATGTCGACAATGTTCTTTTATATGGGGTTTTAGAAGAAGATGTCTATATGAAAATACCATGAGAGATTGACATGTAAAGCTTCACAATTCCATCTACAAACTGAAGCATGTCTCAAGGACGTGATTTCAGCTGCCATTATTACTATGATTGATTTTATTCAATCTCATGTTGATAATGTGTTATTCATCCACAATGAAGAAAGTCTCATCATCACTGTTGTATTAATGTACGTCGATGACATTCTAGTCACTAAGAATAATGAGAAGATGACAAAGAGAGTCAAGGAACTATTAGTTAATAAGTTTCATATCAAAAGTCTTCGTGTACCCTCAAGTATTCTTGAATCATCATAGATGTGCCTTGGATTTGATGTTTGAAATAGGTTTGATGGGTGCTAGGTCTGCTGCTACACCTTTAGAACAGAAACATGACTTCATGAAACTAATGGAAATAAACATGAGAACCCATCAAAATATAGAATGTTGGTGCAAAAGTTTATATATTTGACAATTTCTAGGTTCGACATTGCATATGTTGTAAATGAGTTGAGCCAACACATGCAAGGGCCATATGAAAATCATTGGAATGCCATCACACGAGTTGTTAGGGAGATACTTTTCCATTCAGATAATAACATTCGTCTTCATGTTTATGTGGATGCCCAATTGGGCAGCTTGTCCTAAAACAAGAAGATCAATCACAAGGTATATGTTACTTGCATCAGAAAATCACCCATTTCATGAAGGACTAAGAAGGAAAACGTGGTCTCCTAGATCCTTCGCAAAATTAGAGTACCGAGCACTTGCAGTTGCTACATGTGAAGTACAATGGGTCTTATATATTCTAAGAGATTTTGACGCTAATCCAGAAGTTGTTAATCTCACTTATGACAACCGAGCTGCTATTCATATAGCAGCCCAATCCTATATTTCATGAACCTATAAAAAAACATAAAGAGATTAATTAACCATCTTGTTGTGCAAGAAAAAATTCAAAAGGGTAGCAAAGTGTTCATGTAAATGGCAAGAAACAACCATCTGGTTTACTCATCAAAGCATTAGCAAAATTAGATTTCACACATCTCTAAGACAAGTTGTTCTAACATATATTCTCCTCAACTTGAGGGGGAGTGTTAGATGACAGCCTACATTGTCAATTGATCATGTAATTTACAATACGAGCTTTTATGTGTATATATGAGTCGTTATTTATATTTTGCTCCTGTCGATTCACTGTTCTGGTTTTACTATCTGGTTCATGGTCGACCACTAATTCATGTCCTATAACTTAGAACTTGATGAAACATTATGTATATTATTTTTACATCGAAGGATTTTCTATCATTTGGGTTCTCTCCCGTTGGTGTTTGCTTCAACTCGCTGTTTCTATTTTAACTTTCATTGACCTCTAAAGTAACTCCCAGAGTTTTGTTTAGCACCTTACATATGATGTACATGAGCATAGAAGGGATATTATAGTTTTGAAACAAAATTTGAGTAGTGGTTTTGATGATTTTTATTAAGTAAACTCAATTTATCTTTGATAAATATTTGTGTTTTATCCATCATTGGTGTTCTCGTACATGTAATGCCATAAAATGTCCGTACGTACAAATTCTCAAATATCACTAGTCTAGGTAGGTTGTCAAATACTATCCAAAAAAAAAAAAACATCACGAGACGAGAGCATTAAGGTCATCATTATTAACAAGATAATCACTCAAACCTATTTTTCTATTTTTAATTGTTACATGCTATCTCAAAATTTTGTGTGTATCAACCGACCGCGAGCACATATCTAATTAAATTAATACCCTAAATTTATTATTTTTTTATTGTTACGTATTAGGATTTTCACATTATTAATCTTAATTCAAATGATCATATGATAAAATGCTGGGAAGTGGGTGGAGGGAACGGTTGAAGAGGCGGAGAGATCAATCAATAAATTCGAACAAGAGAAAGAGATACGGCGGCTTCATTCCAACTGCTCTCCTCCGTCGTCTCTCCGCTCCGCCGTCGCCGTCTCCTGCCCGCTCCGAGAGGATGGACGACATGGCCGACGACGTCGAGGCATCGTCGACCCCGCCGCAGGGTGGTCGACTTGCCTCCCATCCCTGCTCCCCGCGGCTGTCACTCGGCCACCACCACCCGCCCACCCAACACTGCAGCGCCCTGAAGCGGTCGCGGACGGTGGTCGCCAGGGGAATGCAGAAGACGCTGTCCAAGACGTCCATGTTGGTCAACTTCCTTCCGACCGGCACCCTCCTCACCTTCGAGATGCTCCTGCCGTCCGTCTCCGGCGACGGCTCCTGCTCCCGTGTGAGCACCGTCATGATCGACGCTCTCCTATGCCTCTGCGCCGCCTCCTGCTTCTTCTTCCATTTCACGGACAGCTTCCGGGCGGCGGACGGCAAGGTGTATTACGGGTTCGTGACGCCGAGGGGGCTTGCCCTGTTCAAGACGGGGTTGGGCGTGGAGGTCCCCGTCGACGACAGGTACAGGATGGGGTTCGTCGACCTGGTCCACGCCGTCATGTCGGTTATGGTGTTCGCCGCCATCGCGCTTTCCGACCACCGGGTGACCAACTGCCTCTTCCCGGGGCACCGCCGGGAGATGGACGAGGCGATGGAAAGCTTTCCCTTGATGGTGGGCGTCGTCTGCAGCGGTCTCTTCCTCGTCTTCCCCAACACTCGCTACGGCATCGGCTGCATGGCTGCCTGACGCCGGCGGTCTCATAGATCGGCGGCGGTCGCCGACGTCCGGCATCCCAACAACAGCACAGTAGTAGAAGGCTAGAAGCATATTATTAGGCTCTGTGAAGCATATTATTAGGCTCTGTTCGCTCTGTTGTCATCTTTCTCGTGTCTTGATCTTTATCATGGTCTTGTCGGAGAATTATATATATATTTATTGGGTCTCATACGTATATATGTAGACCTGCAGACTATTATTCGGATGTGTGACTGATTTCTATATATAATCAGGGGAATTAACTGGCGGTCAGATCAAGAAAACTAGTTTAATGATAGGTTTGTTGACTAAAAGATATTGACAGTTACTCCACTCCTGAAAATTAGATCTTTTACTCTGGTCCATTCTGTCAACCGGCATCATTTATCCGTTAAATTTACTGAGCAGCCAGCCCTGATATCGTGGAATTTAAAGGGTTAAAAAACTCTCTTTCTTTCTGAAGGAGTGGCGCAGTGGTCGCAACCGTGTGTACTTCACGTCTTCCCTTTAAACTTGAGCGAAAACAAACAAATTATGTAGTCGGACATCTAAATCCCATGAAATGATCCTGCTGTTAATTTCCCTACGATAATGCAAAAGGCATACAAGGCCACGACATAAATATACAAATTCATTTGGTTGGATTGAGTTCAAACGCCATACAAGTAACAAAAAAGAGAAACTTGCGCATAATGCATCCAAAAGATGCTCTCATCTATAATACAAGATGCAGAACAAACGTCATGAAGACATGAACAAACCCAGACTGCATCTTTTCCCGAAGATGTTGCCAAGGATCACATATTTGAAAAAGGTGGCCCCTGATTACTCTCTCTCTCTCTCTCTATTATACACCCACACACCGAACATACACGGGGCACAATGATCTATCTACTTTGTTAGAGGTCACGGCCTGTCTGAAAATCCTCCCGGATATGTTGATCTTCACTTCACAGCACAGCACGTGGGTCTTTGCGTTTCCTGCAGCTTCTGCCAAAGGCACAGCATGTCCCTTGGCCCCTGGTAATGTGCGACGACATAGCCAGATTCACACCCTTCGTTGTAGATTCTATCATCCTTCACATATTGGATGATCACACCCGTTTTCCGAATTTCAGAGACCCAAATTCCCATCGCAACATCCTCCAGCTTGAACATCTAGAGAAGTGAATCGTATAGTGAGCTGACCCTGCTAGAGAAACACAGCAAATCTATGTATAGAAGGTAAGAAAGCTGTATTGTTACCTTGAGCAGCCCCTCCTTGTGATGCCTATGCACTGCCTTGGCGATATCCTGTGAGATGACATAACCTGGACCATGTGCCCAGGGTGGGTACTTCTCTTCCGGCCATTCCTGCACCAGATGCACATGAGAATGCTTGGATATGAACTGAACGGGTGAAACGTCACCAACTCATTCGATAAAAGAGTGCAATAAGCTTCTTTATGCCCTGTTCGGTTTGAGTATCAAAAATGATACTAGATCAATTTTGATGTTAATACTTGTAGAGGATAGAGTACCAACATCAAAATTGATACAGGTGGGGGTGACAACTTTTATTACATATCATGCTTATGCACTAAGAGTATCAATATTGATATTAATAGTCAGACACCTATTGATAATTTATATCAATGTCAATTTCAAAAGTAATTGTGACAGGTGTTCGATGCAGTAATTGTTTGCACTAGAGTTTCAAACTGATGTTGATAGGCAAACACATATTGATGATGTATAACAACGTCAATTTCAAATTTTATTGGGACAAAGAAGTTCAACACAGCTACCAAACAGGGCAACCAAAGCAATCCAAACCAACTTGTATCATCAGACATTTTTGCATTATGTGACACTTGATAAAATCCAAGTTTATGATCAAACACAGACTAAACCAATAGAACAAGAGAGATAGAAGTGATTGGGTGAAAGTGTATAGATAGGTACCCAGTGAGCGAGGATAATGCAAATATTTAGGTAACGTAATATTATGCAGAATGTACGAGTGGAAATCAAAGATTTTTCAGCTTGCCATCGGTGCATGATTAAAAACCTAGCCACTTCAGATATTTTTCTTGTGAGAAGGTTTCATTTCCCATTATTTTCTATCCTCCTTGTTCCTAAACAACCAAGGCAAGAAAAAACTTCACCTGTGGGCTTATGTACCATTTGCTATCTGGATTCCTATGCGGCTGAGAATCTGAGTTGATGCGTCCATACAGCAGCCCGGAGCTGGCATTTGCATTTCTTAATGATGCTAGGATCTCATCAACTCGAACAAAAGCATCATCATCTGTCTTCATTATATACTTGGCTGAAACAACGTCAGTCTGTCGAGTACAAGCAATGCATAAGTTGGATAATGCCTTACTTGACGAGCAGGGTTGAATCTCAATTAAGATAAAAGTAGGTACAAACCCCATAAACACAAATGGCTATGGTTTTCCATGTAATTAGACTGTAATAGTCAACAAAAGGCATCAACTGGACATCTCCATATGTGCGGGCCTCACTCCATAGTTCTTCGTTCACCATTTGATTTTTGTGCTAATCAAAACAAATGCCAGAATTAAAAAAAACGGACTGACTCAAATCATTAAAAACTTAAGGTCGGGGTTTTCAAGTAATATTACTCAAGCTGTCGAGACTCAAGAACAATCATTAGATGGTGTATGACTAGTAGAAGACCTAAAGCATTAACTTTCTTACATTAAAGAATAGATTGGGGACTACTTAATGTAGGATCAGAGAAAAAAGTATGAAAAATCAGTCTAGTGGAGGCTTACAAGATGTAATTGATGGAACCATACTGTCACCAGTTGAAATTGAATGATGATGAAAGTATAAACACTGTAACCATATTACGACATAACAGAAAACAGTCGGCCACAAGCCACCAAGGTTGTGCATGGTTGGAACTATCAACAAGGAGATGGTAAAATAATCTCAAGTAATAGTATTTGGTTGCATAGTGGATGCTAGGGTTTAGAAAATATACTGAAATTAATGCTTCACTTGCACCAGTGGAAACTCTATTTATGGGCAAATGTGTAAAAGAACTTTCAGAATCCAGTCTCCACTGATTATTTTTTACATTCTCTTAAGCAGAAAATCAGTCTACTTTAAAAAGCTGATGTGAAAGTGGCTCATATGATTGAGACTATGTTAACACCTTGGTTTTTAATTACTGGAATCTCTAGCACGATCAGGGAAAGAAAAAAATGATTTTTTATTGCATGGATGCCACAACTAGCATCCCGCCAGAGAAGAACCATTGTCTAGAAAAGGTAAATAATGAGGAAAGATTTCTCACTAGGCCAACAAAGAAACGGACGGCAACAAGTGCAGATCTGACAGCATCATACTGCATCCATGTTCTCCTGACGGACATTCTATGCTTGAAATTGTTTGCTGTAGACACAACACCAATGAACAAGTCCAATTTCTTATCGAGAGGTAAAGGGGGTGCTTTGAGTGCCTGTAAATCTATAATGTGCTCTAGATCCTCTGATGTAGGAAGGCCACTGGCTAACACAGAGATCAGTCTAATATCACCCGATATCCTTACGTCATTGACAAGCCATGGTTCCAAGCTCTGACATACAAGAAGAAATAGAATAATACAAGAATCAATGATAAGCAGATACTAATTTAAAGCTGTCAAGGGATGGTAAAATTCGTCATATTTAACATTAAGGTACCTCGCGGTAAGCAAATGAAGTTGTGTGCTTCCCATCAACTGACATATGCATTCCCTCCATCCCCACACGCAATGTAGCAATCATCAAATGCCCTTGTTTAAATGGGAAATAATGCCTAGATTTATCTTCCTTTTTCAGAAATGGGGAGTGCCTTGTAGTGTAATTTTTTGGTACAAGTATTTGCTTATCTTTACCGACCATTTGACTACATTTCTCTAATTCATCCACTGCAAAAACAAAAATGTTAAGTTGTTGCCAGAAGAGCACAAGGTAAGATGCAAATATGAAATTTTTTATACAACTTAGGTGCATGACCAAAGCCGCAAGTTTAACCAGTAACCACACTACATTTATAAGAGCATCTCTATGACGATTTCCTTGTTCTCTACCTCTGTTATGTATCCCCTATTGAAGAACGCATAGTGGTGAGTGTTTTAACATGTAATATTTATAGTTTTAACTTTTAACCATCTAGGTTCCGTAGAGATGAAGATCATTCTCTCTTGCAACTCATTCTATCTATATTTCTTCTCTCATCTTGAGAGGTTAATTAAATTTACAATTTTACATATTAGGTGACAACTAGTTTCCAGCAAGGTTAGAAACGTATTGAAATTTGTTACATTAGTAAGAATTATAAGACTGATCACCATACCGGGTAGGGCTGTGCAACCAAAACTGGAGAACTGGTAAACCGAGCCAAACCGAACTAAAATGACCGGTTCGGTTTGGTTCGGTTCAAGGCCATAAGCATTCGGTTTTCTGAACTGAACCGAACTCATACAAATAAATCGGTTCAGATCGGTTCGGTCCAGTTTGGCCTCTTTCCGAACCGGGTTGAACAAAAAAACCAGTTGACCTTGTCCACTCGCCAGTTGTCACCCTCCTCGGCTCCTCGCCACCTTGGATGCTCGTGCTCGACAAGAAGCTGTCACATCGCCGCCCTCCACCAGAGTCCAGGCATGCTGCAGCAGTGCAGCCTGCCACCCTCGGCCCTCCTCCAACAGTCCTCCCCTCCCGCTGCTGTGGCTGATGGCTCCCCTCCTCGCAGGTTGCTGCCACGGCTCCCCCCTTCTCCTCACCGGTAGCTTCCTCAAGCAGCAGAGCAGGAATAAAAGCTGCCCTCCTCCAGTCCTCCTTCCTTGCCTGTCACCTCTGCGGTGTTGCCAAAGCCGCTTTCTTGGTCACTGCCTTCCTCGGCTCTCTCCTCTTTGGCACCACGCAGGTGCCCTCCATCGGCCATCACTTGTCGCCTCTCCGCCCTCCTCTCCACACTGCCACGACCGCGAGGCCCACCACCATCACCACGAGAAGCTGAGCCTAGGGGTGGGCACGGTTCGGTTTGGTCCGGTTTGGACCATTTTTTTTCCAAACCGAATCACCCTCCCAAACCGAACCGAACCAAACCGAATCAATTCGGTTTGGTTCGGTTTAAACCGAAAATAAATAAAAATATTTAAACTAATTATTTTTTACATATATATACTAATTTTTATGTTAAAAATAATGAAAATAAATATTATTTTATTATAAAATTTATAAAAATATCATTTTTATTAATACTATAATAGTTTTTTATATTTTTTTGATTAAATCGGTTTAAACGGTTTGGTTTGGTTTAAATCGGTTTGGAGATTTTCCAAACCGAACCAAACCGAAAGGAGGTTCAAACTGAACCAAACCGAACCGAATGAGCTGGTTCGGTTTGGTTTATCGGTTTGAAACATTTTGTGCCCACCCCTAGCTGAGCCGCCCTCACCTCGGCCCTCCTCCATCCTCCAGGTCTCCTCCTCACCGCGACGTTGCCCACCATCAGCCACGGCTCCACCCATCACCCTCCGCGGCCATGGATTGCAGAATCGGCCGATCCGGATCGGGATCGGCCGATTCTTGGATCGGATCGGTACCCACCGATCCGATTCCAGCCCGAATTAGCGATCCAGCCGGGAGTCCCGGCTGGATCGGCCGGAATCGGTCGGATCGGTCGATCCCGGACCGATCCACCCGGATCGATCCCGAAATCGGTCGATCCGGACCGATTCTCCGGAAAACCGGAAGACCCGGAATCGAACCGATTCCGGGATCGATCCGGACCTGTTTTAAGGCCCGATCACCCCCAAATTGGGGTCGATACGGACCGATTCTCCCCCCAGCGGCCCTCCTTCTTGCTTCCTCTCCTTCCCCCCAAGCCTCCTTGGAGATCTAGGGCATACTTCACCGGCGATCCAGCTGTTGGAGGGCCGATCCAGCCTTCCCAAGGGCCGATCCACCCTACACAAGGTTTGTAGGGGAGGGACCTTCGATCCCCTCTTCCCCCCCCCCCAGGCCTGCAGGCCGCAAGCCGGCAGCTGCAGGTTTGGGATCCCCCATTGGGGGTGGAATTGCACCCCCGAAGGGGTGATGGGGGTGCTAATCACCCCTTCGGGGGTGTTGAACAGTCACCCCCAAAGGGGTGACTGTTTTGACAGTCCCCCCCCCAGGTGGGGAGGGGGGGTTGGTATGAAATCCCCCCATTGGGGGGGATTATTTCACCCCCCCCAGTGGGGGTGGAATTGCACCCCCGAAGGGGTGATTAGCACCCCTTCGGGGGTGTTGAACAGTCACCCCCAAAGGGATGACTTTTTGGACAGTCCCCCCTAGGTTGGGGGGGGGGGGTTGGTATGAAATCCCCCATTGGGGGGGATTATTTCACCCCCCAATGGGGGTGGAATTGCACCCCCCAAGGGGTGCTAATCACCCCTTCGGGGGTGTTGAACAGTCACCCCCGAAGGGGTGACTGTTTTGACAGTCCCCCCCCTAGGTGGGGGGGTTGGTATGAAATCCCCCCATTGAAGGGGATTATTTCACCCCCCAATCACCCCCGAAGGGGTGACTTTTTGGACAGTCCCCCCCCCGGCCCCTTTAGGTGGGGGGCGGGAATTGAATTGCACCCCCCCTGCCCAAGGCTGGGGGTGGATTTCCTTAGTCTAATATTGTGTATTATTTAATTCTCATTTGTGTTGTAGATAACATGTCGGACGAAGAGCATGGCACCGGCCCCGCGGAATTTCGTGACATTGGATGGCAACATGGCCATCTCCTTGATTCAGAGAAGAAGAGAGTTAAAAGCAAGTGGTGCCAAAAAGATATGAATGGAGGTGTGTATCGGCTAAAGCAACATATAGCCGGGACGGGTGGCAATGTAAAGAAGTGTGATAAAGTACCGGCTGAGCTGAGGGAGGAGATGAGGGGTTATTTAACTGGAAGGGCATCACAGAGGGAGATAAGAATTGGTCAGAAACAAGACCTACGTGACGAGTTAATAGGTCGGAGAGACGCCGATCTTATGGCCGGAAAGAACAAGAAAGGGAAAGGGCCAGCACATGAAAGGGTCCAAGTTGATTCTTCATCTTCATCAGATGAGGAAGAGGCTCAGGTCAGGAGAGCCGTACATGAGAGTAGGGCTCAGGCCCGTGAGGATGAGGAACGAAGACGAGGAGCAGAAGGTTCGGCTGCCAGACGATCTGATGTGGGGGCGGGCACAAGCCCTGTTCGAGAGCCTGAAATCCGGAGGACACATACTGTTCGACCAATGCCGACGGGAGACACTGCCATGTATAGGGAGAGTGGCAGAGGTCAGAGGGGTATAAAACAAGCATTTAAATGGGTGAAGACCTCGACTGGGGCAGCAAAGAAAGCCCTAAAGCATATAGTCAAGTTCTTTCTACATGCAGGTAAAGATTTGTTGAAGTTGTGGTTAGCATTTGCTTGTTGATATGAATTTCTTGTTATGTTAGTTATTATTAACAATCCTCTCTTCTCCCTTATCTTGTTTTTGAATTTGTAGGTGTCCCGGCACATGCAGCCACGAGTCCATATTTCCAAACTATGGTTGATGCGATTGGTGAGGCTGGGCCGGGGTTGAAAGCCCCCACATCAAAGTATATATATGAATCAGGCTTGGATGAGGAGGTCGATGAGTTGACCTCATGGATAGATGGATTCAAAATCATCTGGAATGAGAGGGGGTGCACTGTAATGTGCGATGGGTGGACTAGAATCACAAGGAGGTCACTTATAAACTTCCTTGTGTATTGTTCTGAGGGTACCGTATTCCTGAAGTCGGTTAATGCATCAGGTCATGTGAAAAATGCAGATTAACTATTTAGCTTGATGAACACTGTGGTGGATGAGATAGGGGAGGCCAACATTGTGCAGTTTGTCACAAACAATGAGGCCTCATATAAGGCTGCAGGAAAGAAGCTCATGGAGGCTCGACCTCACTTGTTTTGGGTGCCCTGTGCGGCACATTCTATTAACCTGATGTTAGAAAATATTGGTAAGGATGCTAATGTCAAGTCCTTGGTCAACCAAGGACAACTGATCACCTCATTTATCTATGGCCATCCACGACTTTTACATATCATGAGGTAGCACACCGATGGTCATGATTTGATCAGACCGGGTCCCACCAGATTTGCCACCCATTTTATTGCATTAGAGAGCCTATACAGGTACAAGGCTAGTTTAAAAAGGTTCATCCTCTCCACTGCTTATCAGGAGTATATGGATACATACAGGAGCTCCTTGGATCAGTATGAGATACTGCTAAAGATGGAGCAGCTGATAAAAGATAACAGGTGGTGAGAGAAGGTGCACTACTACTTGTCTGTCATAGAGCCTTTGGTGCAGGTGCTTAGGTTGGTGGATTTAAATGACAAAAATCAGATGGGGTACCTGTATGATGCTATGGATAAAGCTAAGTTAAAAATTAAAGAGAAGCATCCCAAAGGTTACAAAAAGTAGTGGAAGGTGATTGACAACAGATGGGACAAAACCCTACACCACAACATTCATGCTGCAGGTATACTTTAGTAGTGTAATATAATTGTATTACAAACTACATTTTGTGTATTACCCCCACTGTCTTTATACTAATGGAGTATTAATGTCGTTACAGGGTACTTCTTGAACCCAAGGATACAGTATGGTGGCTAAGTATGTAATGATGGTGAAGTATTATCAGGCACACTATCTGTAATTAAACGACTATGTAAGACCCAAGAAGACAGAACGTGCGCTGAGGTTGAAGTAAGTAATACGTTTCATATCAATTAAACTTAGAAATTTATCTCAAGAAGAGAAGATAACTGATTTATTTTGGGTTTTCAGATGACTTCATACAGGCACAAGATTGGGTGTACGGGGATCCATATTTGCAATACTCACATAATAGGGTCCCCCCTAGTAATATGCTTACCCGAATTAATGACTCTTTGGTTACTTGATTTTTTTTACATAAGGTTACTGATGCATATAAATGTCTTCTTTACAATTACAGCTGAGTGGTGGATTATGGTGACAAACAGGACTGGATGGAATCCACTCGCATCCGTTGCAATTCGGGTGCTAAGTCAGAGCACATCGTCATCCCAGTGCGAGAGAAATTGGAGCACCTTCAACCTTATTCACACGAAGAGGAGAAATATGTTGAAGATAGAAAGATTGGAGAAGCTTGTCTACTGCCATTACAATATGAGGCTGAGGATCAAGAATATCAAAGATAGGCAGAAGACATCGGAGCAGAGATTTGCACAGTTTGCAGGTGAATTGTACCAAGAAAGAACACAAGCACAAGCTACTCAGGGCTTGTCCCAGGCGGATGTGGACTTGGAATATCTATTCCAAGAAGAACATCCACTTGCAGCATGGGTGGAAGACAAGGATGCTGAGGGAGAGCTAGAGTTCGACCCGAACGACAGATCATGGGCCGAAAGAGAGCTTGACAGCGTCGTTGGTGAGGATGAAGACATGCAGGAAGCTGAAGAAAGTCAAGTTCCGTGCACAGCTCCACTTCCTGATCCACCCCGGACTACAGCTTCTCCAGAGAGACATCCAGCTCCCCCCCCCCCGGCCGCTACATCTCCAGCTCAGATTCCAGTTGCGAGTCCATCTACCACCACCACCACCAAGAAGAATGGTGGATTATTCAGGGCTTTAAAGAAAGTATGCTTACCTTCACAGCAAAGTAGTCAAGGAGATCCTACATTGAAGAGGAAGAAGATAAGTATCAAACGGCGACATCATCTCCTTGACACCGAGACCACTCAGCCACCTTCATCAGATGAGGATGAAGAAGAATTTGTCCCACCCACACAACAATAACGTACAGGGGGTGGAGGTGGAGGTGGGGGTGGCGGCAGCATAGGTGGAGGCGGCGCCTCAGGTGCAGGTGAGGGTGGCTCTACTAGTAGTGCACGCACGAGTGGAGCATGTCCAGATGATTCGAGTGCTCCATCACTCGAGTGACAGAGCACTCATGTTCGAGTGACAGGGGCAGCGGATGCTGGACGATGATGAATGTTTTTGACGAGTTTGCATCTTCCTATCCAGAGCCTGCCTCAGACAGTGAGCCTGGCTATCCACCATCTTTTCTAGCTCCACTTCCGACTGATCAGGAAGTTTATGAGTTTACCGACATAGCCCAGTCTTTATTTTCTTATGGATACGGGCCAATTATGGCTGACCCTAATCAATGGAGATTTCAAGACAATCAGAATGACCAGGACAGAGATCCAAATCCATCCTACTCCGGACATTACCATAATTGGTGGTGATGGCATATGTATAATGTATTTGTTTATTTATTTCACGCAATGTAATATGAGTGGTAAGAAGAATATGCGTTGTACTATTGTGTGATTGGATATGATTGTTTGTTTGATAAAAATATGTATCTTATTTGATGTATGATGTGTTCTATTGTGTGATTGGATATGATATGTGTTCTATATGATTGATTGTTAATTTGTTATATGAATGAGTGTTCCCTATATTTTTTTCACATTTTTTCTGAGTTCTATGTATTTTTATTGATTTTTTGGCGATTTTTACAGATTTTTTCACAAAGCCAAAAAAAAAAAACCAATCCAGACCGATTCTGGATCGGTCTGGCTCCAAGAGAATCGCCCTGGATCGGACCGATCCGATCCGATCCGGATCGGATCGGACCCCACCAATCCAGGGTCTGATCCCGATCCCGCAATCCTTGTCCGCGGCTCTGCCAGCACCCATCACCCATCGCCAAGTAGGACTGTGGGATAATCCCACATTGGTGAGAGAACAAGGTGGTAGAGCCTTGAATCCTTTAAAAAATTATCCATAGAATGGCCCTTCCCATCCGTGGGAATGGAGTCCCACATTTCCCATGCCCGGTCAATTGAATAGGCCATTTGGCTCATTGTTAATTAATTTTTATAATTAAATATATTATTAATATTTATAATATAAAGATTAATATATATATGATATACCGACAGTGTGAACCGAATCGAGTTAAATGGTTTGGTTCATTTTTAGTTTGTAATTAAAATGAAGCAGTTTGGTTCTGTTTGGTTTGCTTTTCGGTTCAGTTTCGGTTTTTAAAAAAAAGTCTAAAACTGGACCAAACCGAACTGTGAACACCCCTAATACCGAGATTAAGATGCCAAATATCACATTGAATGTGTCAAACAAGTATATATGTCAAGACGAGGAGATGTGTCTGCACACAAAACTAATACATTATACATGGATTTTCATAGCATAAAAATCAAACAGAATATTGCAAAAGAATGGAGTGAGAATGACATACAACATGATTAATAGTTAAGATAATACCTTTAGTGATATCAGGATTTGGAGAAGGGCACCGTTCCTCTGAACCCCAGTCATGACCTATAGTCCATGTGTTTTGGACAATAACAGGATCTTCTGTTACTTTATCGCCATGAAGCCGGACATTGTAATGCAAAACAATTGGTGGATCTGGTTCTCCTGGAAGTGCAGCTCCTGTTAAGTCAATTCTGAAGTTCCCAAGAAGTCCACCAGGGGTGCCAATAATAGTAATAGATGAACCCTGAACCAGGCCACATGGTATTTTCAGTTTGAGCACACCATCACTGAAGTCTGAGGTATCCATTCTCCTGATAGAATAAGGGCATTGCTTTTCTTTAGCTTTCTGAGTTTCATTGGCAACAGCATGTCTCTGTTCCTCTAAGACAGAATCCACAAGGCTACCCCATGCAGTGACAGCTTCCTTAACAGCTTCTACTGCATTAGGTAAACCTTCAGCATGATGAACTAAATGTTTCAAGTGCTTCCATGTCTGCAATGACTGCATTTCTCCAGCTGAAAAGTTTTGCTGTGTAAAAAGCGCAATCACCATTTTATTCGTTGACATTACTTGAGCAGCACCATCCGGGTTTTGTAAAGTAGGTGGGGAAGCGTCATTCTCATTCCTCCAGTGAAGGTGCTCTGAAGCGTTGTAAGAAAAGGGTCTTGAAATTAACCTTTCAGCAAGTGAATTCTCCAACACTCCATACCTCAGAACAAGTAAAGTGAATAGAGATCCTATCACAACAGCTCCAGACCATTTCTTCATATTTAAGAATTTAAAATCCTTGATCAAATTCCACTATGTAAGATCCAATATCCAAACAAAAATTTATGAACTATCAAATGCAAAAGCTTCAAGATAGGCATTGGACAGCCAGTTGTTTTGCAGAAAGGAACTCAGAAAAAGCATCATGTATTCAGACAACTAATTCAGCAAAGAAACCTATTTCATCTACCTTCTATTAGGTTATCCCATCAAACTTCTGCACCAGAATAAAGCAAAGAAAAGTTAGTAGGAAGCTCTTAAAGCAACAGTATTGTTCAGTAGGGGCATATTCTAAAATACTTCATAAAAATTGCTTAAATAGTGACTGAAAAAGTATTCTGAATTCAAATGATAAGAAGAATCATAAGCATCTATATTGGCTTTCCCAAAGTTTCTCTGCAAGTAACTTGAGACAAGTAAGAATACTAGACACCAAGATCCTCTATTTGAGCAAATTCTGTCATAAAAACAGCATATAACAGCAATTACCATGTCAAAAAGTATGGAAAAATAGACATGTATTTACTTTGCAGCAAGCTTCCAAAATAAAGTGTCACTGAAATGAGAATGTTAAGATGGATTTGTGGTCATACTAGATTAAATAGAATATATAATGTATATATTAGAGAAAATGTTGGAGTAACAACAACTGTAGACAAATTGAAAGAACGAAGATTGAAATAGTCCGGACATATTAAACAAATCTAACAAAGTTCCAGTAAGAAAAGTGAAAATATCAAAATAGTGAAAAAAATTTGTGGTAAACTTAAGCTAACCTGGGAGGAGTAATTCAATATGATTTGGATGTTTTAAATATCTATGAAGAAATGACTTAAAATCAACATGAATAGATAAAGAGAATCCATGCTGCTATGGCCAACCTCAAATAATTTGGGATTAAGGCTAGAGTTACTTGAGATTTGACTTTGCAACATCTCTGAAAGAAAAGAAACAGCAAAAGCATCCCCTTGAAGTTGTTTCACCAAAAAGTTGCACATGTCATGGTCAAAAATAAACATCAGAGCATTGTTTACGGAATCGGTGGAATCGGATCGATTCCGACCGATTCCGGAATCGGATCGGTGATTCCATGCGGAAGGACCGATTCCGGCATGAATTCCGCGGAATCGGTCGGAATCAGTAGGAATCGGTCGGAATCGGTCCGGAATCGGCCGGAATCGGTCCGGAATTGGAATTGGAATCGGAATCGGATCGGTTTTTTTCTTTTTTTGCTATTCCAGTCGGATCGGCCAGAATCGGTCCGAATCGGTCCGAATCGGCCGGAATTGGTCCGGAATCGGATCGGAATCGGAATCGGATCGTTTTTTTTTTTTTTTTTGCTTTTTCTTCTTACCGATTCTGGATCGATTTTCTTCCATTGAATCGGTCGGAATCGGTCCGATCCGATCCGATCCGGATCGGATCGGTACCCACTGATGCCGATTCCGATTCCAATCCTGCGATCCTTGCATCAGAGTAATGCAAGTTTTGACCACTTTAACAATACAGATTACTTAAAAATTTTACTTTATCTCAAGGAAGATAGACAGGAATAGATAGTCACTTTCAACAAAAATGCTAGACTTTTTATGTTTATTTAGGGAACATCATGAAAGTGAGCAGGTAGAGGTCAAGAGTAGTGTACTGCATTTTCTCCAGGGCACAAAAGATCATGTGCAGGAAAGACATCCAGAATAATTAATATCTCAAGTCCACACCAGATGTAAAGAGGGAGAACCATAAAGGCAGTCAGATGAACTTATTTAAGTTTCCTTCTCACAAAAAGGTGATGAACTATTAGCTGTAATTCAGATACCCGCCACCTGAAACAAAAGCAGTTTCGCGGAGAGAAACAAACTTGTCCTAAGTTAGGCACTAAATGGCGTGTCCAAGCATAAGTATTTTATGCATCTGCAGTCCTCTCTACGGACGACTGCCCACCATCCTTCCTCCTCCCTCCACAGTCCAACCAATGAAATAAATTCAATTGCCATTATCAGCAAGACAACAGTATTAGTTGTTCCAATTAAGTGGTACAATAAGTTGGCAGGGATAAAGGCATGATCTTCACCATTCTTCAGCACCTTGCATCATTTTAACAGTACAATTGGTCAACTAACCACGTTCCATTTTAAGAGAGAGCGCTCGCTATGGCACCAAAATGGAAGCCATTTAGAACTATGCGAAGAGTGCGGAAAGGGCTATAATGAAGCACCATCCAGCCACAACCCGGATCCGAGTAAAATAACCAACCAAGAATAGCCACTGCGACCATGCGTCGGTAGTACCAAATGCCGCCGCCAGAGATCCAAGCGGCAGCGGGCGACCCCCGACGCTTGGAGAGAGCGAAAGCTCAAGAGCCAGGTAGAATCAAGCCGAAAGCGCAAAACTTACTGAAGCCCACCATCGAATCTACCCAAAAACGCATCACTAAGCAGTATAATCCTGCCGGGCAGGCGCGCGCTTTACCAACCCAGAAACGGGAAACACGACGGAGGCAGAAGCAGATCCACTATACACAGAAAAAGGAGCAGAGATGATGCATGACCAGTTAAGAGGGTGGAGGAATGGGATGACGATTCTAACCAGTTTTTTGTCTCCAGAAGGGCCGGTAAGGGGAGAGAGTAGCGGCGGGGGAGACGAAGATGCAGAGACTGGGCAGTTCCCCCTCCTGCCTGTTTGTTCCTCGCGGTGACTTGCGTTGAACTGCACGCCACCGGTGGAAGAAGTAACGAAGTGAAGAGAGAAAGCGCGAGAGAGCGCGAGAGAGCGCGATTTTGGTCGCTGGTTTTCTTCTTCACCTGCCCCCCCGTACGTAGACTTTGGACCTGGTCTCCTGCCTGTCACCATTTTCTAGAGAGAACAAAATGATAAAAGCAATAGTCGGTATCTTATATCAGTTTTTCCACTCTTTGGAAAAGAAGAGACGAGGGTGGAGCCCCCCCCCCAAGTAGACAGTGTCGCGTACTTAACGAATCAGAGTCTGCCACGTCGCACGTCCTACCACATCTACTTCGCCGCTTTGTGGGGCATCCGTCGACCGATCGCCTCGTATTTTCAAGCAACAGAAACAGGAATATGCACCGAAATCGTGATTGACGATTTATAATCAATAAGCACGTAATATCGATTGCATTTTCTTTTCTTTAGTTATTAATTCTCTATGTTATTAATCTTTTACACGTGATCATTCCACGTGACCTGTCCCGTCGGCCGTCTGGCGTCGGCCTCGGTCAGAACTCCTCCCCACGCCATCGGCGGAGGTGAATCAGGTGAGCCGGAGTCTCCGCCGCCGACACATGCATCCGGCATGCTGTCCGTGAGCTGCAGACGTCGTCTCCTCCGCCCATTTACGCCTAAGCGGCTTCCGTCCTCCTCGGCCACCTCTCCGCCGGCTCCGACCACCGCCATGGTACAACAGGAGACCACAATACACTCCGACGACAGTAGCGACGGCAGGGAGCAGTCCCTCATCTCTCTCTTCGCTTCCTGCTCCTCCATGAGGGACCTCTGCCAGGTCCACTCACTGCTTATCCGCTCGGGCTTCGACCACCACGTCTTCGTGGTCGGCAGAATCATCTCCTTCTGCTCTGTATCCCCCTCCGGCTCCATGGACTATGCCGTCGACGTGTTCCGGCGCATCCAGTTTCCCGACGGCTTCCTCTGGAATACCATGATAAGGGGGTTCGGTCGGGCGGGGCGCTCCGCCGACGCCTTTCTCTACTACAGGCGGATGCTTCACGACGGCAAGGCCCCGGACAATTTCACCCTCTCCTTCCTGGCCAAGATATGCGCGCACGCGGCGGCCGCCGATCTGGGCGAGCAGGTGCACTGCTCTGCCGCGAAGCTGGGCCTCGACGCTCACGTTCACGTCAGGAACACTCTCATCCACATGTATGCCATGTTCACCGACGTCACGACCGCGCGCAAGTTGTTCGAGGAAATCTCCCATCCGGATATAGTCGCATGGAACACCGTAATCGATGGGCACGTCCACTGCGGTGAACACAAGGCAGCCCTGGACATGTTCCTGTGGATGCAGAGGGCCGGGATCCGGCCGGACGATGCGACGCTGGTCGTCGTCCTCTCGGCTTGTGCGGAGCTCGGTGCGCTGGAGTTCGGGCGATGGGTGCATTCGCTGGTCCGCGGTTCTAGGCTACAGCAAGTCATCGCGGTTTCTAACTCCCTCGTCGACATGTACGCCAAATGTGGCGCGATCGAGGAGGCTCTCGACGTGTTCGAGGAAATGTCGGAGAGAGATGTGGTATCCTGGAACGCTATGATACTGGGGCTGGCCGTGAACGGGCATGCGGCGGAGGCGTTGCGGGTCTTCACCAGGATGATGCAGGAGCAATGGGGATGCATAGAGCCTAACGACGTTACCTTCCTGGGGGTGCTTTGCGCCTGCAGCCATGGAGGCCTGGTGGAGCAAGGCAAGGCGTACTTCGCGAGCATGCGGAGAGATCATCGCATCGATCCGACGGTGCGGCACTACGGGTGCATGACCGACCTGCTCGGTCGAGCGGGAATGGTGCGGGAGGCGTATGAAATGATCGGGAGCATGCCCGTGGAGTGCAACGCAGTCGTATGGAGGACTTTGCTGGCGGCGTGCCGCGTTCACGGTGATCTGGAGCTGGGCGAACGCGTCCGCCGGCACCTGCTGGACTTGGAGCCGGACCACAGCAGCGACTTCGTGCTCTTGTCGCAGTTGTATGCCGGCGCCGGACGGTGGCAAGAGATGTCGAGAGTTCGGGAGCGCATGCGGGGAAGAGGGGTTCTGAAACCAGCGCCTGGGAACAGCTTAATCAGCTCGCAAACTTCCTAGAAAAGCAGCAGGCGACGATATGGGCATGGATGTGTAGCGTGGAACTCCTTTATTACGGTAAAATTGAACTCGCGTATTTATGAGTCTTCATAAATACACGCGGCAAGGCGATTCTAGTGTGGCGGGCCGGTCATCTGGGTCGGCGTGGTTGACGAGGTATCGCTTCAACATTAATAAGATGGAATGAGATTTCAACGACAGCAAAATTTACCCGTTTACTGCACGGGAAATTGCAGTGTTCTCCCCCGTGTATATACATCCGTAAAGTGTCAGTTAATTGTATACCAATTAATCTCGTTTGACCTGTATTCAATTGGTGGTTTACATCATGAAAGAGACAATTGTGTGACTTAGAATTTTATTAGTGACAGCACTTGATCTTGTGCCTAAGGATGGTAGAAAATATTATATGTCCACTGTAATAGAAAATGTAAAGCTCGCGTTCCATCTCTCTCACTGGTGTTCCTTTTTCCGGCAAACGTTGCCCGGACTAGGACGCGAACCGGCCAGATGACACAGCCCGCCAAGATCAAGTGCAGAGATAGCAAAATCTATTCACGCAAGCCAGATTGTACGTACGAGAGAAGAAGGGAGTTTTACATACATATCGTACATGGGACTATGGTTTGTATCAACAGGTAAATCATAAAGCTGATGAGGACTCTGGTTTGTATCAACACATAATTCAGAAGGCTAAGACTGCGGAAGTGAGGAATGGTGCTCTGTGCGTAGAAGAACAAAGCCGGCCTCGTCTTCAAGAGCTCTTCTTCTGCTTGCTTGCTTGCCATTGCTTCCGCTGCTCTTCAATCTTGGCGTGGACGCTCTCGTTGAAACCCGGGTACGGCTCATAGTCAAGGAATCGCTTGAGCACCTGACACAGGGAGACACATTCATTTTTTATTGCCGCCGGATCAAGAACCCATCATGACACCATATACATGCGATTCAATTCAAGGAGTCCAGATCGTCTCGAGCGACTGGGAGAGCAAATTTCCTCCGGGGCCAACCAGAGGGGCCACGGTTCTTTTGGTCACTCAGCCTTTATGTACGATCACACAATCACTTAAGAAGATTGGGGGTGTGACCCCCTTATGGTTGACCCAGATGCAACTTCCCTCTGCCGGTCGCATAAGGCGATCCGAACTCCAATTCAATTACCTCCAAGAGGACAAAGAAGGGAGCCATCAACAAGGCCTGGGCGAGGTTGTCCACAAGAGCTGGTGCTCGTCCCTGCATAGCATAGAGAGAAATAGAGGAAGGAGGGGGGTCACAGATTGATGTAAATACTTGTAAGCAGGTGTAGACAGACATCCAAAGTGACCATCGGGCATCTTTTCTTTCGTCACCTCAAAAACTCCATGCCCTATGAATTGTCCTGTCCAGCAGAACAGCTGAGCCGCCAGGACGACCTGCGCATCAGATGATTAACATCAACGCAAAGTCTTGCTAGTGGCAACAGAAAGACGACCAGATGATTACTTACTCCGATCGAGGGTTAAAACTTAGAAAAAACGGATTTCAAATCTGTCAGTAGCATGAACTCGACCAAGCCGCCATGAGCATCTTGACATGAGCACACACAAGCAAATTTCTATTTCTTTTCTGATCAGCATCATTTTCTAAACCAATAAATTTTTCCAGATGATACAAACTAATTTTAATCCTGTAATTAGAATAGACTTGGGAAGAGATGGTCTTCCAGAACTTGGATAGACCACCGTTATGCGGTATGTATCAGCAGGTATTCCTATATAAAGCTCGGGAAACGGAAAAAAATTAATGACAACAGGTGCAAGTGGAGACCCGAGGCACGGCAAATTGCACAGGAACCGCGACGGCCGACAGCTGTGACAGACGATGAAGGCCGAAAGACCACAGGCCGTTTGTACAACGGATGGACAAGTTTCCCTCTTCCTCTTATCGGGATAGAGGGAACTCTCTCGAGTAGCGATGCGTAGAAAGTTTACGGGCAATCGGGGTCAGGCAAATAATACTAAAAAAAATAAACAGATCGGAGGCGGAAAATGGTTGGCTTAATGGAGATCGAGGACCAAGCAAGACCAGCAAAAAGAAGATTCAGAAACAGATCGTGAAGCCAAGGGATGAACGTAAACAAGAAATTGAGATCGTAGAGAAGGAAATCAAACGAAGCACGAGCAGAATCGAAGGAGATGTGTCGGCTGAAATAAATACCTTCCAGGCGAGGGAGAACCCGAGGTGGGCGGCGTGGACGCAGCTGGCCGCCCAGCAGAGGGCGCAGAGGAGGGCGGCGAGGGAGCCCGCGCGGAGGTCGAGGGTGATGTAGAAGAGGGCGTAGAGGGCGGCGAAGGCGAAGCCGAAGTTGAAAAGGAGGGGGCGGGCGGCGTCGAGGACGAAAAGGGAGGGGGTGAAGTAGAAGAGGAGGAGGGAGGTGTAGAAGATGGGCCAGACGAAGATGGTGTGGATGAGCACGTTGCCCGGCGCGCTGTGGTACGCCCCGTAGAAGGCGAAGTGCCTCTCCACGTCGAATAACCCTCCTCCCTTCGCCATCCCCCGATCCACCAGGCTCAACGCGGCGATCGCCGGAACCCCTCTCCTCCCTCTCCCCCGCAGCGACCGGCGAGAAGAAGCTGCGGGCGAAGGGCCGGTGGCAAGATGCTTTGCTTATACACGGGAAGGACCGCACGACTCTGTCTAGAAAAATAAGATAAATAAATATTCTAGAAGAGCGAGCGTCGAGCGAGGAGGCTTTCCTTCTCTCTCCGGTCCGCTCAGCTCCCGCCGTACGTAGCCCGTTTTATTTATTACGCCGGCCCACGGAGATTTCTGACTACCGCGTACCAACAAAGTACACGTACATGCGTCTGGTGCGGTGAACGAATTAAATTAAATGTTTATTTTAAATTGTGTTTAACAATCATATATTTTTCTTCTCTAGAAAATAAAATTCGTTTTGACTGTTTTTTAAGATAAAACTAATGAAACACCGCATACACTAAAATTTATTACGAAATCATTTAAAATAAACTAAATCAAATTATGAGCAGCATATGTAGTATATCCGGATAAAATATAATTCGAACGGGACCAGATCAAACTATGAACATCTCTCTATTACCGAGCATCTGTCCCCGAACGTAGAAATCAGTATTTAATTTTTAAAAATTCGACCATCTTATAAATTATCTAGAAAAGAATTGAGTTTACTGATCTTTCTTGCGCTATCTTACCTTGCTCTAGGCAATTTTACTTATCAATATTTTTAATTACCTATGTTTTATCAATATGTCCCACAGAACGGAAATATCAAAAATACTTAAATTATTGTGTTGATGAGAACGTGTTTCCTACGTACTAAATCACCCACAATGTCGTTAGCCAGATTTCTCATTTTTATTTTGACAAAATTGACATCTCTGGAGATATGGACAGAGAGGTTGGGATAAATAGATAGATAGAGAGAGGTAGCTATATATATATATATATATATAGAGAGAGAGAGAGAGAGAGAGAGAGAGAGAGAGAGGGTGGGGGTAATCTATCCCCAAATATACAGCCACTGTAAGCAAACACCTATTCAATGATTAACAGTACGGATTTAACTTGATCATTATTTGGTGGGTTTTCCTGTTTGGTACATGATTAGTTTGTATCCCCAAAATATACAGCCACTACAAGAAAATACCTATTCAACGATTTAACAGTATGGATTTAACTTGATCATTATTTGGTGGGTTTTCCTGTTTTGGTACAAGATTAATCTGGAGTTAAACTTGATTTATCCCTACAAATTTAAAAATATTATCCCAAAAATAATCCTGTACCAAATAAGGCCTTCCTTTGCTCCAATCCAACCATGCAAATAGACTGGCTGGTTTTTATTTCATAAGGTGAGCCTGAGCCCCGGCATCAACATCATATATAGGAGAGGAGCAACTAGCAATCCTTGATAAAAGAATGGAAAATATAATAACGTTAAAGAGTACTGAAAATATATCAATTTTGATATCGACATTCTAGACAGGAGAGTATCAATAATAAAATTAATGAAAATGAACATTATATTGCCATTTATGTCTTATGGGGTGTTTGGTTGCATGATAATGTTTTGTACACTTTTATGATAAAAAACTGTATTAAAATAAAAAGTGAACCAACTCATGACATAAAATTATCATGTTTGGAGGGATGTGATAACAAAAAAGAGTAACTACCACATATAACCAAACAAAGTGAGGGACCACAAGAAAAAAGAAAGAGGTGAGACCCTCTTTTTTTGTTTAAGAAGAAATTCACTTTCAAAATATAAAATTGTCATGGTTGCCAAACACCTCTTTTAACAAATTTTCTTATAATTTTTAAAAATAAAGTCTCCATTATCATGCAACCAAACACCCCATTATTTGTAGTACTATTTTAAATACTAATATTAATAACTAAATAATATGTTATTATTATATTAATATTAGTTATAATATAATAACGCAGGTTTACGGTAGTGTGTAGCCCTAGTCAAAAGGTGTTTCTCAAGCAAATGGCATTGGCATATTTTATAAGAAAATAGATAAGAGGCGTCGACAAGTGAACATAAATAGGCGTACCCAAATGAGTTACTTTCTTGAGATTCTTGTTGGATAATCTTGCTCTCCAACGCAACCACACAAGTCCATATAGTGCAATGCAAGGAAAGAAATGACTGAAGATAGATCACTCACTATAAAAAAAAAAATAGAGTCATGATCGTCTCAAGAGGGTGGCTCCGTAACCCGTTCACTTACACATGGTCAGATGACCTTAACAAGTTTTTTTTGTTTAGTAAGAAAGAAGACTGTTGATTCGGGCATATGAGACGATACTGTAACGTTAAGAATGATTTATAGATTAAATAATATATATTAATCTGGTTTTATAAAATTTTCTCTCTTTGTCTCCCTAAAGGGTGCATGTCTCATTTTTCTCTTGTATTTCTTTTATTACGCTAGAATCTTGCTATAATAAGATCTTTAATTAATTCATAACTCCGATTCGATCATCACCTCTCTGGTTGCGTCCTAATCCGATTAGTAATAAACGGAAAGATCTTACTGCACCCTCAGAGTCGAGCTAACACTGCACCCTCATAGTACAAGCTGGAAAGAGCGGACCTTTGGATTAGAATATACGATTTACCCCAAGAACTGTTGATCAAAGAAACTGTTATGCAACTCGCAACACAGATTGGAGAACCATTAGTCCCCCCTCTGGAGATTGTGGACAGTTGGAGTCTGTTCGCCAGAATTAAGGTCACTTTAGATGTTACTAGGCCCTTACTCACCCAGATTACGGTTGTTCTTCCGGATGGGTCGCCCAGAGCCTTCCAGCTGGTCTACGAACGCATTACCAAATTCTATCACTTTTGCGGTAAACTAGGGCATGAACTACTTGATTGTGATGTTCGAAACAAATTAGTTAGCCTCATTACCCCTGATCTTCCAGACCATATCCAAAACGAACTAAAAGTCCATCTGGAGGCTAAGTTTGGAGATTGGATTACCGTTTCAGGAAGACAGGCCTCTTCCGGTCTTAACCCGATGAATCAACAGCCCTCCTCTGGCGAACGGCGGAGCAGGGGTATGGAGTATGGCTGGCCGCCTGACATTCGCCAGAGGGTAAACCACCCCTTACCCCAGTTCCATGACCCTCTTTTAACCCTCCACCACCTAGGGGGGCGACCATTCACTCTGCTGACAGGGATGGCGTTGACCTACAACCGGGCCATTACCCCAGACATGGGCACCAACTTTTCAGACCCAAATCCCACCAATTGTTCATATTCAAAGACCAAACATAAGTTCCTAGCCTCGACGTTAACCCCTTCTGACAGCCGGTGTCTCACTCCAACCAGTGTAGCTATAACCATACCCAGTCAGTTTGATCATCATTTCAATCAACATGAACCCACTCCAAAGATGCTCATTAAGGCTGAACCTGCTTCACCACCACCACCACCACCTTACTGCTTCTCAGCCCAAAAAATGTCTACCGAGGCTTTCCACATTGACCTGGGACTTCCTCATAGATCCAACTTGGATTCCCCATCCATTAGTCCCCTCAAAAGAAAAAGCGGAAAGGATAGAGCCAAGAGAATTTCTGTCAAACAGTTGAAGACTCAGCTAACAAATGATTTTAAGCAAGGTGAATCCTCCCATGCGCAAGCGGACAACAATGAATCTCTCTAGGCAATTGCAGCTGGCCCCAAACAGCTGCCAACTTTCAAATGAAGATGATCGCTTGGAACTGTCGAGGAGAGAATGGGCCCTCGACAGTTCGACATCTTGATAGATTAGCCCATTCCGTCCAACCAGATATTTTCTTTGTATGTGAAACTAAATGCAGTGATATGTCCAGTCAGGCTTTCTTTTCCAATAGAGGTATTACTTCTTTCCATATTGTTCCGGCGGTTGGCAGGGCCGGCGATTTATGGATCTGGTGGACAGACAATATTAGCATGGACATCATAGCTTCGTCTAAACACTGGATTGCTGACATTGTGAGTGACAGGTCACAGGGGGTCAATTGGCTTCTTATATCTACGTATGCTCCAACTATTCATGCTGATAGACTGGTTATGTGGGAGTCTATGTCTGAGTGTATTCTGAATATTAATCTCCCAACTTGCCTCATTAGGGACTGGAATTGCATAGTCCATCACTCGGAGAAATGGGGTGGTAACCCCCCCATCCAGTCCCATATCCAGCATTTTAAGAATTTCATCTCTACCAATGGTCTGATGGACATCAAGCAAGAGGGGCTGGTTTTCACTTGGTCGAACAGAAGACCTTTCAGGACAAACATCCGCGAAAAATTGGACAGAGGTATGGCTACTATGAACTGGTTTTCTATGTTTCCTTATGCTCAATTGCACATTCTCCCTACCACTGCCAGTGATCATTACCCTCTGTACCTTAATACTAACCCACCTTCTAAAGTCCGGAAGAGGGTTTTTAAGTTGGAAGCTGCTTGGTTTTGCCATCCCTCCTTTCATCATATGGTGAGGGATACTTGGACGGGTAGTCCCAAATTACAGGAGAATTACAAGATGAAGATGTCAACCATCAAGCAGAAACTGAGCAAGTGGAACAAAAGCAATATTGGGAGCATCTGTAACCAACTTATGAGAATCAGAAGAGAGCTCTCGGAGTTGAACAAGATCCCTCTGAATCAAGAACATATTGATATTGAAATGAACCTGGAGAATAAGCTCAAGGAACTCGAAAGTATGGAAGAGATTTATTGGAGGCAAAGGTCCAAGGTCCATTGGCATAACTAATAGAAATGTATGCTCTACAAGCCAATCACATATGATATGATTCGACATTTCTCGGAATATCTCATTCAATGAAATAGGCAAAACTTCGTTACTAGCTTTTATTAGAAGCGTATATCGTAATGAAGTCCTTGATCACATGCAATGATGATTGAATCATGATGAGATCATGATAATGAGATCGATCATCTAGAGGTATGTGATCTAAATGTTCCTAGTCATAGGATCCTTGAGACGGGACATCAAGAATCCGGATAGACTAGTGTGTGTGATGTCTTCTCATATGATGAGAATGACCGATCTCATTGGTCATCAGTGTGGGGACATTGAGATACACACATAGGTGCTCATTAGTGGAATGAGTTCACTGAACTGACCAATTTAGGAAAACCTAATCGGTATCTTACCGAACTGTCTATCAGGTTATTCTTACATCTCAATAGCACGGTTGGATCTTTGACCTGAGTCGTCAAAGATGTCTTGCCAGGCATACTATGTACTTTGACTATTGACTGATGGATCACTTAGTATTGTGGTCCTATATAGTTAATGGATTGGGTATATGGGAAACCCGGTGGAGGCAATTGAGCGGACAATAGGGGATCGTTCACTCTCGGTAGGAGAGAGAGAATGTCCTATGAGATAGTAATCTAAATCCTTGGCCAAGGTAGATAGGATAATTGGAAAAGAAGTTTTCCAGTTGATCCATTCCTGAGTACAAGATTTCATAGAGTTGGAATACTTAGGGGTTGACAGTCAGTGCCGAACCCCTGACCGACCGGGAGATTGTATGAACGAGGATTTAAATACGTGTGGTAATTGATGATGGAAAGGCTCAATGGATGTTATTTAACTCCCCAAAGTCATTTGGGATCATAGGATGTGGCTTGTACCCTTTATGATCAGAAAGCCGTAAAAACTGTTATCGGATAACGGTTTTGATTTAATTTAAAGAAATTGTTCTTTTAAATTAATTAAGGCTTCAACCAAATTGACTATTGGGCCTAGTGGGTCACACACAATAGATCTGGTCAATAAGATGAGGGCATGGACGCAATTTTATAGAAGTTATGGGTTTTTGTGAAAAATTCCATCTTCTATATATAAATGGCTTATGAAGCCAAACCCTAACAAGCCATAGGGCTGGAGAACATCCCAAACATCCTCTCTTGCTCCTCTCTCCTCTAGAAGGCGATCTCCCATGGTCAAGCTTGGATCTGGAAGGTTTCTGGAGGCCCGAAGGAAGGGAGAACTCGTCTATTGAAGCAAATCGTGTGGATACCGCTAGAGACCGGACACTTGAACGGTTTTCAGCAAGGAGAAATGTCCTCTCTTCATCCATGGTGAGGGATTTTAGAAATCCCATGAGGTACTCTCGTTCTACTTCATATTCGGTTCCCGGTTTTACTCGTTCGGCATCGATCAAGGCAAAGATCATGGTTTTATGGAATCAAAATTTTTCCGCTGTCATGTATTGATTCCTTTCAATAACTACGGTGACAAATGCACTAAATTCTTTTTAGCGAAAGTCACTACCAGGAGGAGATGGAATAGGATAGTTGGAATTACAAAAGCTAATGGCGTCTGGTCTTCTAAGCAAGATGATATTCATCATACTTTCTGCAAATTTTTTCAAGAACTCTACACGGATCATCAGTCCACCTACCAGCAGGATCATATTACCACTCCTCTTCCCACTCTTAACCATCAGCAGAGGATCAATATAGCCACGGTCCCCACCCATTCTGAAATTTCTAAGGCCCTTTTCTCCATGAAGCCCGAGAAAGCCCCTGGCCCTGATGGACTTCCACCATGTTTTTTTCAGAAATTATGGCCGATTGTCCAGGATGAGGTCTGTGCCCTCTTAACAAAGGTTTTTAATTCGGGTCAGATTCCGTCTGGTTTGAACCACACTACTATCACCCTGATTCCTAAAAAGGCTAACCCCCAGTCCCCCAATGACTTTAGACCTATTAGCCTTTGCAATGTCATTCTCAAAATTCTCACCAAGGTCATTGCCCTCCGTATTAAACCTCTCCTTCCACACCTCATTTCGGAAAGTCAAGGGGCATTTGTCCCGGGCAGAACAGGGCTGGACAACATCATTTTAGTGCATGAATTATTAAATGCTTTTAGAACCAAAAAGGGCAAAGCAGGGTGGTTTATGCTGAAACTTGATATTCGCAAAGCCTATGACACCATCAGGTGGCCTTTCATCAGCAGTATGCTTAGTGCTTATGGGTTCCCAGTAGAAATCATCAATATTATTATGCAATGCACCTCTACAGCTACGTACTCTCTCAATTTGAATGGTCAGCCTACGGGCTATATCAAACCATCCAGAGGTCTTCGCCAAGGGTGCCCCCTATCTCAGTATATGTATATTTTATGCACTGAGTTTCTGACTGGTCTGCTTAATCAAGCTGTTGCTCAGGGGTCCATTTCAGGTATTGCTATCAGTCATGGAGGTCCTATTATTACACATACTATGTTTGCCGACGATCATATTGTTTGTGGGTCGGCCAACCTTCAGGAAATCATCCAGCTCATGGGAATTCTGTCTCAGTACGAGATTATGTCCGGACAGGTTGTTAATAAAGATAAATCTTCCATTATTTTCAATAAGAATGTCCCACATACTGTTAGAAATGCCATATGCACGTACTCGGGTTTTGATCAGGGCCAGAAGTCTGATTATTATCTTGGTATACTCATGGGGCTCACGCGCATTAGAAAAACTGGGTATGAAAAGGTGTTGAACACATGCCGGTCTAAGCTTGCTTCCTGGAAAGCTAACCTACTGTCTACTGGTGGGAGAACTGTGTTAATCAAGTCGATGTTTAGTCAGTTACCCAGCCATCTTATGTCTGCCTCAAAATCCCTATGGAGGTTATAAGAACTCTTGAAACTATTCAAAATTCTTTTTGGTGGGCGCATGGTCCACAAGGTAACAGAAGAATCCATTTATCTTCTTGGGAGTCAATCAAGCAGCCTAAGTTGCATGGTGGGCTTGGTATTAGAGATTTCAATCTCATGAATCAAGCCCGGCTCATGAAATTAGCTTGGGACTTTATACATGATAAGCACAAGCTGTGGGTTAAAGTGTTACATGCTAGATATTTGAGATTCCAAAATTTCTGGGAGGTTAAAGCCACTCATTCGGCGTCTCAAATATGGAAGAACATTCTGTTTTCCAGAAATAGTATCCTGAAAGGTGCGCTTTGGAAGATCAAGACGGGTGAAAAGATCAACATCTGGGAACACCAATGGATTGTGGACAGAAGGGGACCTCCTAATCTGAGTCCTACTAGAGCTTATACGCCTGCATGGGTTAAGGAGCTGATCTCAGACGAAGACTGGAATTTATCTGTTGTCAATCATCTTTTTGATGCCTACTCGGCGCTCAGGATCCTTAAGACCCCTATTCATAACAATGACCATCAAGATGGCTTAATGTGGCCTTTCACTCCTGATGGGAGCCTCAATGCGAAGAGTGCGTACCGGTTCCTTGCGGATTAGGTTAGGCCCCCCGGACCTTCAGACAACATGATATGGAAGTTGCTTTGGCATCCCAACGTGGGTAAATCCTGTCCCCAAAGGATCATTTCTTTTCTTTGGAAATGTCTCTCTAACAATCTGCCTACAAATGATGTTATTTCTAAGAGAGTACATCACATAGACGGAGGCTGTAGAATCTGCACAGGGCAACAGGAATCAATTCAGCATATGTTTGTGGATTGCCCTAGAAGCAGGGCTATCTGGCTGGCTTCTCCTTTAGGGGGACCAGATAGTTGGAAATATAAAGATATCCACAAGGTTTTATCTACCTGGTTGTCTTGGATCAAACAGAATATCCCTGGGTTATCGGAGTTGGGTATTTTGGCTATATCTATATAGTGGAATATTTGGAAAAGCAGGTGCGAGTTTAGCTTCAGGAGCAAGCAGAGTCATCCTTTGGCTACTCTCAAGAAGGCGACCCAGGAAGCTGCTTTCTATACTGACCAGAGATCGGGTTTTAAGCCTGGATCCCCCCCACTTTGGTCCCCCCCACCCCAGGGTTTGTACAAAATTAATGTTGACTGTGGTACACACAATGGACGAGGTACGACCATTTTGGTGATCCGAGATGATGCGGGTAATCTGATCCATTGGAGGGTGTTGCAGTCTATTATGGATGATCCTCAGATTTTGGAAGCTCTGGCTATCATGGAGGCCTACAGTTCAGCCGAACAACTTGGACTTCAAGCCATAATTGAAAGCGATGCTAAAGGTGTTGTGGATGCTATCCTAGAAACAAGCCCCCTTTTGTGGAAAGCACGTCAGGTTATTGTAGAATGCAGGGATTTCATCCTTTCAAATGGGCTGCGTTTGGTTTTTGTCCCTAGATCTGGTAATCAGGTTGCACATCTTTTGGCCAGATGGGGTCTGCCGTATCTGTACCCCGACCCTATACCCACTTCTCTACCACAATGTGTGAGGAACCAACTTTGTAATGAAATGATTTATTAGTGTTAATCTACTATTTCCCTTTTCAAAAAAAATAAGCATTTATCAAATTTATAATCATGACCCCCATTCACGCTCACACCCCGATCAGGCGATCACCTCTCTCTCTCTCTCTCTCTCTCTCTCTCTCTCTCTCTCTCTCTCTCTCTCTCTCTCTCTCTCTCTATGTTCGGCCGGACTCCGCCAGCCCGCCCGCGAAGCCTCTCCGCAACCCCCATCCTTCTCTTTCGGCGACCGCCACGCTGCCCTTGCTATCGCGTCACTACCTTCCTGCCGCCGCCCGCGCGGCCCCTCTAGTGGAACCCCGCGAGATGCTGTCGCCCGCTCACCCACCCTTCGGTCGGGATGCCATGCAGCCGCGCACCCCTGCGCCATGGCAGCCTCGTCACCGACACGTCCCGCCATCCTAGCGCCCGCGCTCGTGCCGCCTTCGCCATGCTCTCGTCGCCGCGGCCACCTGCGCCTTTTTGCCTTGCGCCACCCGCACGTTGACGCCGCACCGACGTGGGCATCAGCCGCGCCCGGCCGCCTTTGCCGTTCGCTTGTCTACTACGTTGGTCGCCGCGCGCGTGCGCGTTGACCGTCGGCCGCCCTCGTTCGCCCACGCAGCCGTGGCTCTCGCCGCGTGGCTGCCCCCCCTGCCGCGTCTAGCTGCTCGGCCGCGAGAGCGATCATCTCGGTCTCCCAGTGGTGGGAGAAGCCTCAGTCCCCGATAAAAAATGGCCAATATTTTCATCACTTGAGTGGTGATTTAAGAACCGATTCAGTGAACCGCTACCAAAAAGAGTTGAATCGTTACCGACGCCTTTGTAACTCACTACCCATCGGTAACAAGTTAGTAAGACGTCGATAGCGGTTCAGTCCTTTTTGACAGTGATTCATCGAACCGGTTCTTGAACCGTCACTTAAGTGGCGGGAGTATGTGGCCATTTCTGAATGGGAACTGAGGCTTCTCCCTCCACCCGGGGACTGAGGTGATCTGCTCTTCTCAGCCACACCTCCCGCACGCGAAGCCCGCCGCGACCTTGCCACGTTGACCGTTGCCGCCGCCCACCCGAGCACCCGCGGCCGCCACCGTCTCCTTGTGTGCCCGTCTTCGATTGCCAGCGTGCCAGCGCTCCTGTTGGTTTTAGTGCGCCACCCCCTTCATCCGCCGATATCCCCCCCTTCTCTCTCTCCAATCCGATCTCTCCTCTCTCTCTCTCTATTTTTTTTATTTTTATCTTATTCTCTTTAATCTAATAGATTATAAAAATATTTCCTAACTCAATTTTTTGCCACTATCATGATCGCAACATACTCATCGTTCAGTCAAATCTTTCATGAAATTTTATGCTCCGATCGTCGTCATCATTAAAGTAGGCGTCTTCATTATTTTTATCATCTTATATGGTAATTAAACTGTTAAAACATGCTTGATAAATCTTGATTAGTGGATTAAAATTAGCTAATTAAATAGTTTATTAACATGCTTAGTTGTAGATAAAGTTTGTTTTGCATGCACGGTTGATCGGTTAACTAATCATATATTGTTTATCATGTTATATATATTATTCGCAATATATGTTAGTTGACATGTTAGGTATCTCCTATGTTTGAAATTAGTTAGCATAGTATGGTTAGTATTGCGATGATCTTAATTAAAGATAACTTGATTTATTAAAAAGCAAATGTAAAGATTAAGGCATTGTGATAATGGAATTTAGTATTGTCCTATATATACAATAAGTAGTAGTGATTGTCAATGCATGTATTTGGCATGTTTATGTTGTAAATTTGCATGATTCTACATTAGATGCATCATATGATTAAATGGTTTTAGTTTGTGTTAGATTGTGATTCAACATGCATATATATGATATATAGAGCAATGATTGTTCTTCTATGTATTTCATATTTTGATTATCATTTACATATTCATTGGTTGGTTAATTGATGATTGTCCGAGTTATTTATATGTTTGTATTTTGTGAGATGTAGTTAATACAATGAGCTACATTGTGATAAAAGTTTACTTCACTAGACTATCTGTGACTCGTGGGCAGCGAAGATTAGTTCAATTCGGAGCATCATTCAATCTCAGATATCATGATTTATGCTAAGTATGCCCATGCCTAAGTGTACTATCAGATTTAGTTACTATATGTTACATTCTACTATATGATAAATCTGGTGTTAGTTTTATGATATGGCTACAATGTCCAAATGGAGCATGCGACTTACTCAGACAAATGGTTTAAATGTGCATTTTGGCATGGGTATTAGTGGTCTAGTTGTGTCTTTTGTATTATGATAGATCTATGTGGTGCATGTATACCTAGTTTAGATAAATGTGCAGATTATGTCAGGTTTAATGCATATAAAATCATGTTAGTCTATGGAGTATTATAAAAACACCTTGATTACCTTAATTTAAGCTATATAATTAGTATAAACTCTATATATTATAATCTAAATTTTTTGGTTTATTACAATTAAAATCAATAGGTTTTAACTAATATAATAGGGTAGTCCGAGTGTAAGTCCTACTGAGTCAAGTGTGACTCACCCCTTCCATTCTTTAATATTTTCAGGATTACAAATTTAGCACAACAAAAGCGTAGTGGTGATGTGAAATTCGATGAGCTATTTGATTACTTATTCAATGTAGGTATTTAATTTGTTTAGATAGAAATTTATTGTGCTATTAAGATGTAATGAATAGAATTATTTGTTAGAATTTGCTATTAGTCTCGTTTTGCTCCAAACAGATATATTTTAAAGGTTACATCGTCAGATTATCTTCCGTTGTGCATGTTAAAAATTCGGGTCATGACAAATACTCTCTTGAGGTGTCTATCAAACAATTTGCAACACTAATGTTGCCAACGCAGAAGGGGCAGAGAGATAGACTTAATTTGACAAATAGATATGCAGGAAAAATTAGCAGAAGACCGTAAATATAGAAAAGACAAATTCATATAACTAACCCAATCATTTAAAGTTAATCCTAAATAAAACTAAAATAACTACCAAAAGATGAAAATAAATATCTCATCAAACAAGTTTGAAAGTCTCTAAATATTTAAACATCTATTTAATCCTATTTTGAGCATATAAATGAATTAAAAAACTAGTCTGAATATGTTTAAACTAAGATATTAATATCTACAAAAGTTAAATTTAAACAAACTCAAATTAACTCAAACTAAGTTTTAACTTACACCTTACACGTTGAGGATCTTCAGATTGGCCGTGGCGGTCCATGGCTACGAGGTAGTGGCATGGAAGCAGGCTTTCAGCCAGTGTAACAGAATTCGTTAATTTTTAAAAAAATATTTAAAAATCAGACTTTTCCCTAGTATCGATCATTTCACCCCTTTTTCTATTGTTTTGAAAAAATGTCCTGTATGCACTTTAATTGTTGATACGCAATGTAAAATTGCCAATTTAAAAAAACACACCATTTTTTACTTGATCCACGAACCCTAGAGTTAGTCAAGCATTGTTCCTCTCCTCAATTTTTGTCGGTCGAGACCGTCGACCCATCAAGCGCCATTCTCCATCTCCTGACACCGTGGCAACGCTTGCAGCTAGGGGTGTCAATGGGCCGGGCCCGGCCCGGCCCGGCCCGAGGTCGGCCCGCTTAGAACCCGGTCCAAAATATATTGGCCCGGCCCAACCCGGCCCGCACTATATTCTTGGCCCGGCCCGATCCGACCTGCAAAAATTATTGACTTGGCCCGATCCAGCCCGGCCCAGTCCAACTATATAATTTATAAATAAATATTATAGTATTAATAAAAATGATATTTTTATAAATTTTATAATAAAATAATAATTTAATTTTCATATATTTTTAATAAGTAAAAACTAATATATATATGTAAAAAATAATTAATTTAAATATTTTTATTTGACCCGTTTTAGCCCGCGTCGACCCACTTCGGCCCGTATGTCGGCCCGATTAAAGCCCGCGGGCCAAAATGTTTGACCCGTCAAATAACCCGCAGCCGACCCGGCCCGCGAACCCGTGGGCCGGGCCGGCCCATTGCCAACCCTACTTGCAGCTGCGGGGGGCTGGGGGACTTGCTCCAGGCGACACCGCGATGGAGCTACACAATGAGGTGCATGTGGCTGCAAGGGGGCCTTGAGTTGCTACGTGCGTGACGTGGACCCAACAGCCTACGACTCTATGAGGGGGGCTGCATCGAGCAACGAAGCTGTGCATGACAGGGCCTATGGGACTGCAGTTGCAGGCGGGCCTTCTCCAAACGACGGGCCTACATGTATGTGTGGGGCCTTCAGAGGGCCTTGAGCTGCTGACTGAGGTTGCACGCAGGGGGGGGCCTACTCCAATCCATGGGAGTGACCAAGCCCACGCAAGTGCACAGGGGCTCGCTCCAAGGTGACAAAGCATGCATGTGGGATCCTGCTCTAAGGTGATGGGTCTGTAGTGGGCCATTCGGGTGAGATTTAAAGTCTTTCGAAGCTCCGTCAATGAAGCCATCCTCCATCGTTGACCAATTCTACCTTCTTCTTCCTAGACCACAGTGAGCACGAAGGAAAGAAGTTAGTGGTATTTAGCGAGAGCTAAGCAAGTAGAACTTTGCAATAGGGGAAAAGCAAAGGTGAAAAATAGAAACTGAGATATGCCGTATGCATTGTTTGTTGTTGTTCGTAGTTTTTTTTTTAACAAGTTGATCTTGTTCATGTTAATGTTGTTTATTAGTATATTCATTTTATAATAGTATGACTGATTAAATGTGGGCATAATTTTTTGGTATAGTGATTGTTTGACAATGCCAAGAGTAAGAGATCTATTATGAGAATTTATAGCACTAGAAGAACATAAGATTAGATGTGCTTTTCATAGAGAAGAGTTTGCAAGATACACTATAAAAAAGAATGAAATACCATTAGGTTAAAATTTCATCCAAAGATATTCGTACATGGTCTAATGTTCTAGATGAAGTCTATAAAATATCGATAAAAGTAGTGAATGACTTAGAAATAAAAAATAAGAAATAAAAACTTGTTGAATTTTGGAAGTCAAGCTCAAGTTCAATCGAGCTTGCAACATCAATTTTGAGTGGCATTCAGGATGATCAAACCAAGGAAGATATGTTCTTAGTCAACTAAAAATTTACTCCAAACTTAAAGCAAATGATAAAGAGGTAACACGCTTGTCGTTTCATTTACTGAGGATGGATGAGTTTAAAGATACTTATGCAACAATGGCTAATTGTGGTCCTACATATAAACCACCGAGTAATGAAACCGTAAGAACATCACTACCGGATAAGTTGAAACAAGAAACTGATGAGAATATTAAATTTTTAAATAAAATCATATAAGATGTATGGATGTACTCTTATGTTAAATTCGTAGATTGATGATAGAAAATGTCCACATATTAATTTGCATGTATGTTCTTTAAAATGTGTTATTTTTTAAAAAATCAAAATGCACACTTGTAAGAAAAAAATGTAAATTTCATAATAAGTTTTATATCATCTACAATTAAAGAGATTGGGTCAAAAAATATGGTTCACTTTATTTTAGATAATACACCTAACTATCTCTCAACTGGACATTTGATTGAGACAAACTATCATTAAAATTTTAAGGTAAATTACGCAACTCATTATATTAACCTAATGTTGAAATAGATTGATACACATACATTCTTGAAGTTGATTCTAGATGATGCAAAAAATATTATAAAATTTATGTATAAATATAACATGTCTTAGATTTGACAAGAAAATTTACAAGTAACAAAGAACTAAAAAGATCATGTGCTACAAATTTGCTTCTAATTTTTTATATTTGCATTCGATAATAAAAGTACAAAATACATTAATATGCAAAGTTGAAAGAAGAATACAAGTAAAGAATATGATTTAAAAAAACACATTTTACAAATGTGAAAAAGAAATGTTTATACAATTAAACATCTATTCAAAATGTTACATATAGTTGATGGTGATAGACCTACAATGAGTTATATATAATAAGTTATGTGTATAACAAAAAAAATCAAACATACTTTCAAAGACAATGTTTAAAAGTATTTATCTTTTTAAAAAATTATTGATGATACAAAGAGAAAGTCAATACATAGACTATTACACGCTACCGTTGCTTATTTGGTGATAGATAGAGAAAGTCATTGAGCAACAAAATCCCAAATTTACAAAAATTGACAATTAAAATGTTTAACCAACTTTCTAATATATTAACATATAAGTGAAATTAGAGTGCAATTGAGACAACTCATATCAAAGAACAAAATCATTTAAAATCAAAACAATTAGTAAATTTAATACATGTAAGAATGAACAAGGACACAAAGAAAATCAACAACGAAAGAAAAAGAAAAATTAAAAAACTAATTAACATTGAGAAGATTAATGTATATGTGATTAAAGAAGGTAAATCTTTTGAAAATGTTGAACGTGAACATGAAAAAGATAAAAGTGAAGAGGAAATTGAAATTACTACAAGAGTTGTTAAGGTTTATGACTTGTTAATCTAATTTTGATTAAATTAAATACGTTGATTTCATTATAATTCTGATTTACTTATCAAATTACAATCGAGTTCAATAGCTTCTAAGATACATATACTACCCTGATATGATAGTACCGCCCTTGCTGATGACAACATCCAAGCGCAAGCATGAGAAGACTTTCGAAAACACAAAGCGCAACTCACGGTCTGCGATGGACATAGGGTGCGTTTGGCAAATTGAATGGAGTCCTTCTCTGAAAAGTACTTCATTCTAGAAGTTCCTTCCATTAGAAGGCCTTCTTTTTTAAGGAAGTAAAAGTTATTTGGATAATTTATTTTGCAAGTGAAGAAGGCATTCCGGTCGCCGGCATGAGGAGGGGTGGGGGGCTTGCCGACACTGGAAGGGGAGGTCATGGACGATAGTGCTCGCGGAGGGGACTCGCCGACGAGGGCGGGCTCGCGGAGAGGACTCGCCGGACAGAAGGGAGGGTGCTTGTGAAGGGGACACTCGCTGGCGGTTGGGGGGCTCGCCGAGCAGAGGGGGGCTCGCTGGTGGGGAGGGGGCTTGTGCACACAAGTGGAAGGGACTGTCGCCGACGAAGGGGCTCGCGGACGACACTCGCTGGCAAAGAGATGGTCATCGGCAGGGGCACGGGCTCACAAAGGGGACACTCGCTGGCCTTGTGCACGCCAGCGAGATGCACATAGGGGGGAGGGACTGTTGCCGACGAGGGGCTTGCAGAAGACGCTCACTGGCAAGGGCTGCTCGTCGGCAGGGGGCAGCCTTGCTAAGGGGACACACTGGCTACGCAGGGGGGGAGGGGACCTCACGGTCGAGATTCGCCGGCAGGGGCGGACTCGCCCGCTTCTTCACTGTGTGCGCCATTCAAGTTGCCCTCGCCAGCCGAGCTTGCTCCATGACTCTGTTGCCCGAAGAAGTGGCGGCGGCGGAGCATTATTCCAACCGCAGCACCACCGGTCCGCACGGCTACGGAGAAGGCGGCCTCCGAGAGGTAGATAATCGCCTGACCGGCGGGAACAGAGTGCCGGCGGAGGGGAGGGCGCGCAAGGGAGGGAGTGGAGGGGAGGGCGAGCAGGGGAGGGAGTGCCGCGGAGGGGAGGGCTGCGCCGGGGAGGGAGTGTCAGAGGGGGGGTTGCGGAGGGGAGGGCGTGCAGGGGAGGGAGTGCCACGGAGGGAGGGGGCTCGCGGAGGGGAGGGCTGCACCGGGGAGGGAGTGCCGGGAGGGGGGATTGCGAGGGAAGGGCGCGGAGGGGAGGGCTTCACCGGGAGGGAGTGCCGCGGAGGGGGGGTCGCGGAGGGAGGGCTTGCAGGGGAGGGAGTGCCGAAGGGAGGGGGCTCGCGGAGGGGAGCTTCGCCGGGAGGGAGTGCCAGAGGGGGGGTCGCAGAGGGGAGGGGTTCATCGGGGAGGGGGTCACCTGTGCGGGACGAGGCTAGCTGATGCGGGAAGGGGACTCGCGGGCACGGGAGTGCTTTTCGTTCGTCGGAAGGCTCCGAGCTTCTGCCTCCGAGGAGGAGAAAAAGTGAAAATAAAAATGTAACCAAATGGTACCATAAAAATAAGAACTTCTGATCAAAGGAGAAGTGAAAAAAAAACACTTCCACATAGTTTCCAAACACACCCATAGTTTCTACAATTTTGAGTGGTCATGCTCCTTCGCTGAAAGTAGCACCACTTTTTTGGAAAACTTCAAGTTACCGTCAGAAGGAACTATTTTTTTTCCAGAGCAAAGACTATGCGATGCTCTTCTTACAAGAGTTACTTGTTGTCGAAAATTTTATTTCATACTTTGTTACTGTGGCATCCGCGGATACAAAGAAGCGAGAAGAAACCAATGGCAATATCACAGAGAGAAGACTCCATCAAATTGCAAGCCAGACCAGTATAATCGCAAGGCCTTCATCAGCAACAAGAGCGATCACACTCGACGCCCGGTGGAGCCCCGCCGTTGGCCAGGCTTCGACACCTTGGGCGTCCTTCGAATCTCCGTTCTTGTGAAGGATAACAATCATCAGGCTTTGCCTTCTTCAACCAAACGTTACATATATTCTAGACGGTGAAGACTCTCGGGTTAAATGGGGAAGATCGCCCAGGATAGACGATGAGCTCTCAGATGATGTTGGTATTTTATCTTCACAACCCCGTCAAGAGTTGCAGAAAGATAACGCAGAATTAAAGCAATTACTTCGTCCTTGAGCTTGGGTGGAAACCGACCGAGAAGCAGAGGCGAAAACCCCAATCGGAAAGATAAGCTCAAAGGATAGGAGAAATTGCCTCAGAGTATACATGAAAGACTCGTCAGTTGAAAATCGGGTAATACGTGCACAGATGATAGGAAGCATCACTGGCAACTCCTCGTCTGTCATGGATTCTGAAGAAAACAGGTTCATAAAGAACTTGAAAAGCAACAAAAACTGGTATACGCGCAGATACATCACGGAGATTCCCAGTGAGGAACCAATCACCAAACCCAATAAGGAGGTGCCGCAGATGCCCGCATGTCCGTTCTATCAGTTGCCTACACTCCAGATTCTATAAAAAAAACCTGTTCTTTCTATAAAAAATTAAAGGATAAAATGAAAAACATATACTTTTTAAGTCCAAGAATCTGGGCTATGTGCAGATACATGAAATCTACCGGAAGATGAACAGGGATATGCATAACGCGAGCAATTCCCAAAAGATCATCAGCTGAAGGGAAAGGAGACAAGGAAAGACATCCGAATCGCCGTGAGAGATTTGTCGGCACAACATCAGAGACTTAAATACAGCAAATCACGAGAGGCTTCATATTGTTGCAGTATTTTCCTCATCATTTGTCTCCTATTTACATCTACGATCGCGCTCGACATACCGAAGATGCGCTAGACAATCCGATCGAGTTGCAAGAAAAAAAAAGCAATGTCGTGAAGGGGCCGACAAAGTAACACAACAAAGCATCAGATTGACGGAAATAAATAGACGGACGGTAAATCACACGAAGCAGGAACCACAATAGCTGAGAAACACACAGCTGAAAAGCTCACTTTGTTACGGAAAGATCCGCGCTAGGATCGCAGCTACATTCTTCTACGCAGGGAGAAGGAAAAGGGCCTGTGACAACGAAAGGAGTTGAATGAGGGATGGCCGGGCGAGATTGAAAGACCGTATGCTCATATAGGGAGGCGGCAGGCGGCGGCACTCGTGTTTAGGGTTTGCGGTCAGCCAAACAACTTGACTGACGGAGATGCCCTCGGGATGTTATACAAGAACAAAATGACATAAAAAATAAAGTTTTTTTTTCGACAAATTTCAGTCACCAGTGGACGACATTCACCGGGGACATCTTTATTCCTATTAATCTCTCATTAATATATCGCAACTTTACCTTATATTTGGTAGAAGCAAAAAATCTTAGTTTCGCATTGACGTGCAGCTCTCAGATTTTTGTCGTACAAAAATGTGCTCATTTTTTTACGTGTGAGTTTTCATCTTTTTCCGTATTTATCTTTTACATCTAAACATTTCAAAATTCTATCGAAATTTTTTTTTTACAGAAATGAACGATTTTCCTCTCTGACTGCCTGTTGACTTCACTTCAGAATATGAAATTGTTACATATCCTTGAGTTGTTGTAAACAAACGTTGTGATGATTTCATATGTAGATATCATTCTGACAGCTGAGGCTGTGATATTGTCTAGCCTCTCGCTTCTAATCTTAACATATCCGTGTTATATATTTTCGTGACATCACTAAAATACTTTGTTTGCTACATCTTAAATAAGGTTTATAAAAATTACAATTTCTTTGAATTTGAATTATGAAACTCTGCCCCCCAAACACAAAAATCTATCGAGATGGAAGATTTTAGAAAGGCAAGATTAATAGAAGATTTCATGTGTTCACGAGAGGCATTCAACTATTTAAGGTGTCACATGGGTAATGGTGATAAATGAGTAAAAATATAGATAAGAGATTTGTAACGGGGTGTTTGGTTGCATGATAACGAAGGTTTTTGTTTTGATTTTTAAAAATTGTAAGAAAACTTATTAAAAGAGGTGTTTGGTAACCATGATAATTTTATGTATTAAAAGTGATTTTCTTATTAAATAAAAAAAGAAGGACTCACCTCTTTCTTTTTTCTTGTGGTCCCCCACTTTGTTTGGTCATGTGTGGTAGTTACTCTCTTTTGTAATCACATCCCTCCAAACATGATAATTTTATGTCATGAGGTGGTTCACTTTTTATTTTAATACAATTTTTTATCATGAAAGTGTACAAAAATTTATCATGCAACCAAACACCCCATAAGCTCTTTACCATGAAAAATTGATCCCTCTAGAAAAAATTCCACTGTTTTCACATGCAACCAAATTGATCTGCTCAAAAGACTGCACTCCAGAATGCGAGCCACAAAAAAAATCTGTATAAGATAGAGTGCAGTAAGATAGGAATACTTGTAACTTCTTATTGAAATTTAGTATCCAAAAAAATCACCTGTAGGTAGAGCTGTCAACGGGTCGGGTTTGGGTCGGATCTTCAGATATCCGAATCCAAACCCGATTTCATTAAATCCGACGATACACTGAAACCCAATATGAATAGATTCTCAGGATCGGGTTTGACTCCGGATCCGAAATAAATTTTTGGATTCTAATCTTCCCGACGAACACCTGCTACCCTGCTCACCCCCCACGGTGACGATCGAGCACCCCCCAAAACGACCGATGACGACAAGCACTCCCCTCGCCCCATGGCGATGACACGCATCCCCTTGGCGAGCAACCTGCTCATCTCCCCCATGGCGATGGCGACAACAAGCCCCCCTACGAACCTGCTCACCCGCGAAGGTGACGACGACGACAACCACCGCACTCTCCCAACCACGGCACGCAGACAGGAGTCTCCTCTCCGCCTCCCCGGTTTCCTTGGGAGCATCCGCCACCGGCTTTCGATCTCCGCCGGCAAAGCCACCACGTTCTTCACCGTTGGTCGGTTGCTTGCCCGATTGCTGATCGGGCGCAACCCGCAAGCTCTCGGCTGATCGGGCGCTCCTCCCCGCCGTCAACGCGCGAAGTCGACCTCCTCGCCGGCGGGGGCGGACTGGTTCAAGTCCAAGCTCGTGCTCGGGCTCGGGCTCGGGATCAAGCTCGGGCTCGTGTCTCCGCTCTTCTCGCCGCCGGGCTTCTTCTCCGCCGGCGGGAACCCCTCGACGGGAGGCCCCCGGTGCCGCCGCATGTGGCCGCCCGGCACCTGCCCCATGGCGAAATCCAGCCCGCGAGATGGGGCATTCGTGCCCCCTCGGCTTGGCCGGCGCCGCCGCCTCCCGCGACCCGTCGTCTCCGCCCCCCCGGGGCTTCTTGGGGGGGGGGGGGGGGGGGGGCGAACGCCGCGGTGACCGGGGGGCTGGGAGCTCCGGGGGAGGGGGAGGGGGGCGCGCGGGGGCCGGGAGCTACGGGGGGCGGGGGCGCGAACGCTGGCGGTGCCCGGGGCCGGGAGCTCCGGGGGGGGAGGGGGAGAACGCCGCGGTCCGGGGGGGAGGGGGAGGGGGGGCGCGCGAGGGCTGGGCTGATCGGGCGCTCCTCCAACAGAGAACGGTGAAGCGAGATGAGAAAGGGGGAAAAGCAGAGGCAACGCTCGAGATTGAAGCGAGATCACGATGGCCGGGTCACTAGGCTAGCAATCGGGTTTTCATATGCACCCGATAGATAACAATCGGGTTTCATCCAAAACGGATGCACCCGAATTCGAATGATAACGTAAGTCGGAGTTGGCAACCGAATCCTTGAACCCGAAGCTGATGCTAAGTTACGGTCAGGTAATCGGATCTGCAAGATCCATTTACAGGTCTACCTGTAGGTAATAATTAAAAATAGAAAATATCTTGTGAAAATATAAATTCGTAATAATAATACCTTGCATCTTTTGGGAAACAACCCGTTGTCTTCCTCCTTATTCAAGACGCAATCTGCCATCGACAACAACAAGGTAGCTACTGCCAGTCTGCCAGAGAGAGAGAGATGGAGCTATTACAGTAGTTCGTTCGTCCTTTTAATTTGATTTCTTGGGGCAGGTGAGTCCTCCCGGGTTGTTCGCGCACTTGGCGGCAAACAAGCCTGCGGGGTAGTGGCCGTAGAGGTTGATGTAGCTGAACATCGTCGAAGCGCAATCGTTGCCGAGATCGTTGAGCTGCTTGGCGTAGGGGCACGCGAACTCCCGCAGAGCCTTGCAGCACAGATCGGCAGGGTAGTCGGGTGCCCTGCACTGGCTCGTGATGATCGTGTAGTTCTTGAATTCAAACTCGATTGGGCACTCTGCGCCGGCAGATCGAACGAGATACATAAATAGGTCAAGCTCTCAATCGACAGCAGAGAAATTCCAAATAGTTTACTCCGAAAGAAAATAAAGGGATTATCCGTACTCTTCTTCGCCGGTCCCCCCCGGAGGTGGAGGAGGCGGCTCCTCCTGCTGCTCGTCAGGCCGCCTGCGAAAACATTAAAACGGGACGATCAAGAAAAACAGAGACGTTCTTTTTCTTCAAGCTTCTGCTGTAAAGAGCGAGCATCTACCTGAGACGACGAAGGTGGAAATCGAAGCAACGGCCAAGTCCATCATGATCAGGATGAAGAACAATACCAGCACCAGACGGCAGCGGCGACTCAAAGCCATTCTCCGGTGGTGACTGCTGAGCAACAGCGGAGGGGAGCCGAGCCATCCTGCGGTGGGTGAGGGGATGAATATATGAAGATAGAGAAGTGGGTGGTCGTCCCGCGATCGTAGACTCGCAGTGAAACGGACTTCAGTAGCATTGTAAACGGGTCCGATTCAATAACAAAATCATCAGAATTATTCGATTTCGATTCTGATAAGGGCGGAGAGGTTTCTATTCCGATTTCGATAATTTCATAATCACTATATTTCGATTTCGATTCGATTCTAATTTCGTTATTGAAATCGAAACCGAATCCGACAAATTTCAAAATATATATTAAATATTAATTTTTATTCAAAAATGAGTCAATAATTTACGTATAATTACTAAAATTCAATTTAATTTTCTTAAAATTTTATTTTCATCATTTTTATCAATTTAAATACTATATTTTATAATTTATTTAACTTTATTTTATTTAATTTTATTTATATATAATTATTTTTTATCGAAATCGGATTAACGGAAAGAGAATCAATTGATTCCGATTCCGATTCCGATAAACTACTAGAATATTCGATTCCGATAACTCATAGAACACAAAAACAAGTTTCAAATCGGTTAATTTTTAAAATCGAATCGACATGTCAAAATATCGGATTCCGTTTACACATTTTGACATCACCACCCCTCCGGGGTGACAGCTCGCTGTCTCGAACCGCACCCGCCCCGTCGAGGGCAGCTTTCCCGCAGGCAGATCATTTGCGCCACTGGTCAATAAAAAGAGGAGTGGATGGTCAGTCGTTGAATTTGGAAGGCAAGGCTAAGAATGAACGACGACAGTCAGTCCACTATGGCGGCGCATCAACTGAAATTCAGAATAATACATTGGATATAATTGAAGTTATGTTCACATGTAGAAACTAGATCGAGGAAAAAAACAATTGAGCATGAATAAAATGTGTAACGAACATTAATCGCATCTGCTAGAGTGTACAAAAATGTTGTCGGTCATTGGACGTAAATGAAATAAAATACAAGGTAGATTTATACAAAGCTAAAGTTAATATTCTGTAGTACAGCTTACCAATAACCCAATATCCAAATCGGATATATGGCTCATTGGCTACGACGGCATGATCAAAATATCTTCAAGTCATGTAATCTTAGCACTCCCCTCAAGTTGATAATTGCAAGTCATGTATCAATTAAAAAATTTGATAAATAAAATGATCTTTTCCCAATGTCTTTGTGTATACTTTTGTTGTTAGTTCTTTGGACTTAGCGTGTATAAGTTCTATTAGGCCATCTTGAATCTTTTCTCTAATATGTTTGTCCTTTGATGAAAGACTATATTTTAAGCTATATATATAGTTACTTTACTGTCACAAATAAACTTAATAGGTCTATTAAAATGCCAAAATCCATAAGAAGATAATGCACCCACTATACCTCAACCGCACCTGCAACCATAGATTTATACTTAGCCTATGTAGATGAACGTGACATAGTTTGCTATTTATTTAACTTCCATGACACTAGATAATTATCATGAAACATACATGACAACTTGTAAATTTTCTTAAGATTGGGCAAAATCCTCAATCAACATCAGTATGCATGTAAGAAATTGCCCTAAAGATTTTGGTGCAGTAGAAACGACGATTCCTATGAGTTCATGTTGAACATGTCTCAATCGGAACCAAACAACAGAAATCGAAAATTGATCAAAATGGATTCGAATATACCTGATAGAAATTTATCTAATCCCTTGGAGAGAAAGAAGAAAAACTTATGAAACTCTTCAAACCATTCAAGTGCCCGATCTCCAGCGGTATCCACACGAACTTCATCCACAGTAGGTACTGCCTTCGCACTAGCCTCGAAAACTCTTCCCGAAAGGAGTTCCATCGCCCATGGACACCTTCAAAAGAGAGGAGAAGGTAGGGAGAAGGTTGAGGACATGATTTTCATCTTTGTCTTGATAAGGTTTGACTGAAAGCATTGGTATTTATAAATAATTTGAATTTTTTATAAAAAACTTTAAATTTTCATAAATTACACTCTTGCCCTTGTACTTATGGATAAATCTTTATGTGTGTTACCCACTAGGCTTAATAGCCTAGTTGGTTGAGGTCTAAATAAAATAGAACAATTATATTTAATTTAATTAATTTGTTATCCAATAACAGATTAATTGACATACTGTTCATTAAGGGTACAAGTCACATCTCATTATCTCAAACGGCTATGGGGATAATCTTATCTTTATTGAGCCTTTCCATCATTAGTACCACATGGATATAAACCCTCGTCCATTCAATATCTCGATCGGAAAGAAGTACGGCATCGACTGTCAACTTCTTAGTGTACCGATTGTACATGATCATGTATTCGGAATTGAATAAATTGAAAAACTCATTTTCTAATCATCCTCTCTACCCTGGCCAGAAAATTAGAGTACTATCCCATAGGGCATTCACTCTCACTTACTGAGATTGGACGATCCCTTGTTGTCCGCTCAATTGTCTCCATCAGGTTTTTCTTATACCCGATCTATCGCTATACTGGACCATCTAAACTGTGATCCATAAATCAATAGTTAAAGCACAATTTATTCTCAGCAAGGCATCTTTGGCGACTCAGGTCAAAGGTCCAACAATGCAACCGTAATGTTAGAAAATCCTGATTGATAGTTTAGTAAGATACCATTTAGAATTTCTAATTTAGTCAGTTTAATGAACTCATTTGACTAATGAACACTTGTATGTGTATCTCAATGTCTCAACACTAATGACCAATGAGGTCGGTCATCCTCATCATATGAGAAGACATCACATACTCTAGTTTATCTAGATCTTTGATGTCATGTCTCAAAGAACCTATGATTAGGAACATTTAGATAACATACCTCTAGATGATTGATCTTATTATCATGTTCTCATAATGATTCAATTATTATTGCATGTGATTAAGTATTTCATTACGATGTACGCATCTAATGAGAGCTAGTAATGAAAATTAATCTAATTATTTGAATGAGATACTTATAGAAATGTCAAATTATATCATATATGATTGACTTGTAAGACATATATTTCTATCAATACATATATATCTAATTGCTTGAATTTGATTCATATAGAAGACCTGCCCCTAGATTATGCTTCAAATATTTGATTACTCTATAGGCTACAATTAAGTGATTCTTACAAGGCCTAGTCATGAATTGTAAAAGTAGATTAGCTATATATGTGATGTCAGGCCTTGTTACTAATAGGTACATGAGATGGCCAATCAACCTTCTATACATTATCAGATTCTCCAATTCTTTATTTAGTTCAAAATTTTTGTGTTTCTACTCAATAGGTGTTGCTACTGTTTTGAACCCAACATTCTTATATTTGTAATGACATCTAAAATATACATTCTTTGATTCAAAAAGATACCACTTGGAGACTGAGCAAGTTCTATTCCAAGACAATATCTTGGTTGCCCTAAAACTTTCTTATGAAAACTTTTGCATGAATCTTTCTTTAAACTTTTCAGAATATCTTCTTGATCACCAACTATTAATATGTCACCTACATAGATTAACATAGTGATAAAACTACAATCAATTTTCTTTGTAAACAATGTATAATCACACCTTAACTGTGTAAACTAAAAATTGATCAAGGTTGTACTAAAATTTGCGTCTTGTTTTAAATCATACAGTGATTTGAACAATTTGTAGACCTTAATTTCCTCTTCCTTTCTACTATATCCTAGTGGAAGTTCCATATAAACTTCCTCATCTAAATCTCTATGTAGAAAGGCATTATTTACATCAAGTTGTAATAAATGTCAATCATGTGTAATAGCAATAAAATTGGACATCTGACAACCATCAATTTGGCCATCGGAGCAAAGGTTTCATGATAATCAGGTCCCACTAATTGGATATACCCCTTTGCTACAAGTCTAGCTTTGTATCTAGTTATAGTTTCATTATAATACCTTGTATACCATTTGCACCCCACAGGTTTTTTGCCTTCACACAGAACACTTAGTTCCCAAGTTTTGTAATCCTCTAAGGTAATAGCAATAAAATTGGACATCTGACAACTATCAATTTGGCCATCGGAGCAAAGGTTTCATGATAATCAAGTCCCACTAATTGGATATACCCCTTTGCTACAAGTCTAGCTTTGTATCTAGTTATAGTTTCATTATAATACCTTGTATACCATTTGCACCCCACAGGTTTTTTGCCTTCACACAGAACACTTAGTTCCCAAGTTTTGTAATCCTCTAAGGTTTTCAATTCTATAGCCATGGCATATTTCCAACAAGTATGTGATTGTGCTTCTTCATATGTTCTGTGTTCATGTTTTTTTTTTGTAACAGAAGCAAGAAAGACCTTATGTTCATATGAGAAATGTTGACAAGATATATACTTTGACAATGAAGTTTTACATTCTGAAATAGTTGTAATAAAACCAATAATGTAGTCATTTAAATATACCGGTTTATGTCTAATTCTTGCACCATTTTTAACATTGTTTTCCACAATTTGATAATTATTGGAAGAATCATAGTCATTGTTTGTAGTATAACTATCTCAACCTTCATTTTCAAGTGATCGAGAAGATAGTGGATTTTCATTTTCAGTTTCTACAATAATGTTATCAAGTATTATGGTTTGTTGCAAAACAATATCATCAATGCCTTGTGTTGCTATGTTTGTTCTTTCATGAAAGACTACATCTTGACTAGTGAAAGTGTCTTTAGTTTCAAGATCCATGAAAAGATATCAAAGAAATATATATGATCTTGCTCTTTCTTCAAATTTATCTTTTTCAAGTATGAAGTAGATGAAAAACATAAACAACCAAACACCTTGAACATGTTATAATTAGGAGTTGACCAGAACAAATTTTTCATAGGGTGTCTTTTGTTCTAGTGCTCTTGATGTCATCATATTGATCAGATAACCTGCTGTCAGAAAATAATATCTCCAAAAAGTCTTTGGCAAGTTACATTGGAAACATAGAACTCTAGCAACATTTTAAATGTGTCTATGCTTTCTCTCAAAAATTTCTTTTGGTTGAGAGGGCATTTTATCTCACTTAATGTAGGCATCGAAACTGGACCGGTCGCGGCTCCTTTCGCTTTTTTGGTGACTTTTGTGGGTGGAGTTTGTAGTGGTGGTTGCTAGGAGCCAAAGACTCTAAAGAAAATGACCAACATATCTTTCGAAGCGGGGATATTATAGGGTTCCAACTTCTCCTCTCTCAGCCGGCCAAAAGAAAAGAGCTTTGTGAGTTCTTATTTTCTTGGTCTGGTCGAAGCTTTACCCTGGCCGGATTAACCTAAGAACATCTACAAGAAAACATGGAAACAAGTGAAAGTAACATTAGTTCTAGTGGAAGTACAACATCTCACTCAAAAGTTGACACAAACATGCAAAATGTAAGAAATTAACTGGATTGGGACTAGATCCCAACACCTATTTTGATAGGTTTAAAGATGTATAAAAATACAAATATATGATTTAATGCATGCTAAGATGATGTAAATGTAAGATAAAGTAAAAGAGAGTAGAAAGGGAGCGAAGAATGGGGTGTAGAGCCCCTGAAAACTAGAAGGGAGTTTTGAAAATGCAAGTGTCCCACTGATGGGGCGCTTAGGGCTGGGCTGGCTTACTCTGTACTCCGCTCTGCACTTAGGGGAAAGGGTTGTTTGGCCTTGGAAAGGAGGGGATTTATGGTTTTTGGAAGATTTGGAGGATGGTTTTGGGATGGTTTGAGAGCTTGGGTGAGTGTCTTGAGGGTTTGGATGTGCAATGGTGACAAAGGGGGAGTAGGATGATGGGGTGGAACCTTTAAAACATTGCAAATGGTAGTTCTTTTATAGCCAAAAAGAGGGGCGTTTCAAAAAATATGAAATCCTCCTAGACATGGCAAGATGCCCCCCTATCGGAGCACTAGCATCATGAGACTCATCAGATCGACAAGACTGACTGACACGGTGTCAATTCGGCCATCAAATTGACATTGACCAACAGGGCAGGTGCCCCACCAATGGGGCGCCTGGCGCCCTACCAACATAGCGTCTGGTGTCCAAGTGGTGGGCCACTTTGACCTTGGTTTAGGCCCTGTTTGTCCAAAAAATGTGCGGGATGCTCAATTTTTCGAAAAATTCGATTCTTTTGATAGAATACTCAAATGTATTTCATAAAAACAAGAATTTTGAACTCTCCAACTTGGCCAAAATTATATGTCTATAGTTTGCCTCACATTGGCATCGGCTTTGCAGGGGAGTGACACAAGTGGTACGTAGGTGAATGTAATGAAGTGTAATGAGGTGTAGCGAAATGAAGTGGTAATAGACTAAAAAGATGACGACAAGGTGTTAGTTTTAGACATGCCCTCATAGGCCTAGTTGAACAGAATAAAACCTTACTGAACCTTGAGACCACCCTCTGTCTTATTGGAGCCTTTCCTTGGGTTGATTGGTTAAAAGGAAAACAATACTTGAAAGTAAATAACTAAAATCCCGCGTGGGGGAAAGTTGTTGCCGGCCAAGATCTGAATTGTGTGATGTGCTGGACACGGGAGAAATGCATCAAAAAGTAAACTATGAAAGTAAGGAGGAAACAACTAATCAACCAAGGTTGGGTTCTTCAAATATTCATAAGGTTATCCTGAGAACATTTGTTTGGTTCGGAGTGGAATAACTTCTTGTTTATAAAAGGACAATTCTCGATGCAACACGGTGGGAACAAGGTTACGGTGGGATGATGGCGAAATGCCAAGCTTACATGAAATGCACAATGATGATGTATGAAATGATGCATGTTGGGTTTAAAAAATACAATTAAGTATAAGAAAATAGTTGAATATATAGGTTGAATGTGGCGGGTTAGGATACCCATGGAGGAACTGTCGTCCCTGCACATTTCAACTTTGGCCTAACCGCAAGCCTAGCGAGTGGCCGACCCGTCATTGATTTTTTGAAGGGGTTCTCAGGCTCCACTTCTTCCATACTTGAGGTTTTCAACATTTCAAATACTATTATTTTATAGATGCGATGCTGAAAGAAAAGAATGCAATACATGTTAGGAATGTATAGATACTGCCCAAACACCGTGGTTACTAGGGCTCCCTACTAGTGGGGCACCTGCAATTCCGCATGGCTTGGTCTTCTTCCTCCTTCCCAATGCTCCCTTGGGGGTCTATAATAAGGGGGTCCCCCTTTTCCTTTCCTTGCACTTGTTGAAGGTTTCTCCTTGACTCCTTTGCTCTTTTGGCTTTTCTCATGGCATCCTCATCTTGCTCATTGAAAATGAAGAGTTTTTTGGAAGTACCATGTCACATTCGGAACCGAGTGGCCATGGGAGTGGTATTATATTTCCTTTTCTTATTTTTGGGGCTCTTCCTTTTCTTTCAATCAATACTTATTGTGTTAATGATTCTCCCTTGCAGAATCTCCCCTTCTTTTCGGGCACCTATCGTTATGGGCAAGTTTTGATGGATGGCCTGGCTGATGGCAGCCATTAATATTCATGTTCGAGTCATTTTTAGTGAATGGGGGTTGTTTGGCCTCCTTGTTCATGCTAAACATATTATCAAATATCACTGAGATTTTTCTCTTGTCGGGGCACTTCTTGAAATGTGAGATCTTGATACCAACACCTTTATTTTTGACTCCTTTGAATGTATCATTCTTATAGAGGAGGTTGAGCTTCTTCTGGGTCTCCCCTCTATGCTTGCAGGTCAAGAACATACTATGTTTATCCCTTCTGCACTGATCACTAGTTTGGATTTTTCTTCGTTAATTTATGACTATAGTAGAGGCCCAATCCCTTCTAGTAGGTAGCCGAATCCACATTGAAGCCTTGTCGGAATTGTGGAAGGTCAATCAGTGTCATAAAGGGAGTTGGCGATAATGTTGACCTGTTGACTACAAGTGCAGAAAGGGTGGCCACTTGCTTGGCCTCTGTGCTTCTTTACCCGTGTGAAGATGGGTGACTCGACACAGCATGTCTATCTTGCATTCGTGGCATCTGGGCTTACAAGCGTAAGTCAATGTGGCATGCAAATTTCAGGAAAACTGAACCTAAAAGGTCCTTGAAAATATACAACCACAGTCCAAGAAACCGAATAATGTTGCTTGGATGATTTCACATATCATATATATACTCATAGTCGGATGAAACTGAATGTATAACAAGTATAGTTAGGTTCAACATCTAATAGAAGAAGTCCCGTGGAGATGTTGCCTTCTCTTTGCCGAGCTAAGTCAGCTACGCATGAAGTTGAGCCATCGACCCCGTTGAATGTTATCTTTGATGGGCTATGCTGGAGGTTGGAGCTCGAGAATGGAGATAGAGATGGCTGTCATGTTGTCGAGACTTGGAATACTCAGGAATGGGAGATTTCGACGAGGGCCTAATATTGGGACTAGGTGTTGTGGATGGGCTACAACTGAAAGTAGATAAGGTTCAAATATAGGGTTCTTTTGACCCTTGAATCTATAGTCAAACAATCCTCATGGGAGATATTAAAAGAAATGAATCCTCATTTTTCACGTGTCTGGTTTATTAATTGGATATTATCCTTTCTTGAAAAAAATCGGACATGATATTCCAATTGAATCCTATCAATAGATATGAATAAGATTTAGATAATATTTAGATTTGTTTACAACCTTATATTTGGCCACAAAAGATGTCAAATGAGGCTAAGAAGATGGCAAGATTTGAGGTGGAAGAAGATGGCAAGATTTGACCATATTATAGTTAGTTATAGACATGTTTATTTTTTTACATACATACTTATATTTATAATATCTGTATAATATTGTAATCAAGCTAATTTTTGCAAAAGGTCTTATACACTTACCTCTGTTACTTATTTATGGAAATTTATTCTATTTTACCATCTATGGTATTAGAAAACTTGTATTTGTAGATATTAGCACCGTTGGGGCTTTTATAAGACCTGTATTGTTATGCTTTATAGGGTGTTTGGTAACGTTTTTTTCCCTTTTTTAACCTAAAATTTTAAAAATAGGGAAAGAGAGGTGTTTGGTCACGTCTCTTGCCCGCTCCTCTTTTTTTGGAAACAAAGACACCTACTCCTAATATCTCTTTCGAAAATAAAACAGGGTAGGAGTTGTTTTATTTTCGGGAGAGACGCGGACGTCTCTTCCCTCTCGCCCATCTCCCCCACGTCTCCTGGTTGCATCGAGCCTCTACCACCCGGACGATCACAGCGTGCGGGGACGGACGGCAGACACCACTGCGCGGCTGTCCGCGGGGGGGGGGGGGACGGGGACGGCAGTGACAGCAGTCGCGGAGGCGGACTCCGGCAGAGGGCGTGGCTGTGCTGCGGGGGGCGGGGCTGCGGCGGACTCCGTGCGGCGGCGGCGCACTGCGTGCGGCGGCGGACTCCGCGGGGGGGGGGGGGGGCTGTGCCGCGGCGGACTCCGGCGGGGGGCGCGGGCGTGCGGCGGGGGGCGAGGCTGTGGCGTCGGACTGCGTGCGGCGGCGGACTCCGTGGGGGGGTGTGCGGCGGCGGACTCCGGCGGGGGGCACGGGCGTGCGGCGGGGGCGAGGTTGCGGCGGCGGACTCCGCGGGGGGGGGGGGGCTGTGCGGCGGCGGACTTCGGCGGGTGGCGCGGGTGGCGCGGCCGGGCGAGGCCGCGGCGGCGGACTGCAGGCGGCGGTAGACTCCGGCGGGCTGTGCGGCGGACTCGTGTGGCGGCGGGCTCGCGGGGCGCGGGGCGGGGGGGTCGGGGCTGTGCGGCGGCGGCGAAGGAGGGGCGGTGGACTCCGGCGGCCGGCCGGCCGATGGAGGCGCCGGTGGAGCTGTCGTCGGGGAGAATGGCGGTGACCAGAGAGTGAGACCATGTAGTGTGTCATGGATACTAGTTGACATTAAATAAATATAGATGTTGTGACATATTACATTGTATTGACGTATGTGTCGTAGAGTTAATTTAATTTTAAAATCATAACCAAACAGTATTCTATAAATTTTAAAAATTGTGATAGTTTTACCAAACACAAAATGATTAGACTCTTTTGATTTTAAAATAAAAAATGAGAAGTCAAGTAATCTTGATTTTAAAAACGAGATTGACTCAAAATTAAAAGAGTTACCAAACACCCTATTAGGTTTGTTTCAAGACATGCATGACAATGGTTGTACGAGAATATGTTTTATTTAATGTGATGTTTTTTTTCTAAAACATGTTTCTCTATGATGTTTAAAGTTTTTTTAGTGCTTTAAACTGATCATATACTTTTGCTTCAGGAATAGGTACCTAACTTATCTAAGGCTGAACAATGAGACTAATTCAAAAAGAATTTGCATATATGTAATTTTATATTTTTTGTGAAAAATTAATTATAGGTTTATTAAGAAATGACTTTAACACAAACCCTATTGATTAATGGGGTGTTTGGTTGCATGATAATGGACATTTTTATTTTAATTTTTAAAAATTATAAGAAAATTTGTTAAAAGAGGTGTTTGACAATCTTGACAATTTTATGTTTTGAAAGTGATTTTTTTCTTAAACAAAAAAGAGGGTCTCACCTCTTTCTTTTTTATTGTGGTCCCCCACTTTGTTTGGTCATGAATGGTAGTTACTCTCTTTTGTTATCACATCCCTCTAAACATGATAATTTTATGTCATGAGTTGGTTCACTTTTTATTTTAATATAATTTTTTATCATGAAAGTGTACAAAAAATTATCATGTAACCAAACATCCCATAAGAGTTCAGATTACCTCAGTCCCGGATGGTGGGAGTAATCTCAGTCCACAATCAAAAACGTCGGTAGCGAGTTGTATTAAATTCAGTAATGGGTTAGTAAAGTGTCAGTAGCAGTTCAACAACGATTCACTGACTCGTTAATTTGTTGTCGATAGAGTTGAACCGTTATCGATGTCTTAGTAACTCGTTACTCATCACTTAAGTGACTGGGATCATGACCATTTTTGATCAGAGACTAAGACTATTTTCTCCACCCCAAGATGAGGTGATCGGAACTCACTGACTAAATATATTTAATGTCTCTCATCCTTCTCTCAGCCCCCTCTTCCACATGACAGACAAAGCACCGTTGTCACCCCATCCTTGTCACCACCCTCGTGCACCGCCGCTATCACCACCCACCCCCCCTCTTGCATGCATGGCTATTGGTGTAACAACCAACTAATTCAGTTAACTAACCCAATAACAGTGCTAATTAGGAGTCTTCCTAGGTCACCCATACTCGGCTTACTCCTAACAAAGTACGCTTAACTTTGAAGTTTTTTTTAACTCAACATCCGAAGAAATAGTTAATTGGTGTCGTTGGTAATATTTAATCTGTTAACATATTCACGGATGAAAATGTTACAAATGATACCTCATTGTGCGTCTCTGAGTTTGACAGCCCCAACCGATGCACCTAACGCTGCTTTCCCTATTCTCCAATGAGTCTACGCAATCAAAGATGTGACATCACCTTCTCATTGGTTCCGTTTCTTTCGGCGTTGTGTCCCCTTTTGCCCTGATCACCCGTCTCTATCTCGCATCTCTTTTAGTGTAAAAGTGGATATTTTGATCCAGACCAAATGTTCATTTTTCTTTTGTTTAATATTTGACAGGTATTTAACAAATTTTTTTACAAGTTTTGATAGTCATTTGACATACATTTTTATAATTTTTTGATATTTTGTATATTATTTGACGATACAGATAATATTCCGATCCGTTTCACTACCACAAATATCCAAAAGTTATATTTTCTCTTGTCACAGTCCAATTGGAGTTGGAGATGATATTGGAAAATTGGAGTCCAACAGAGTTGATAAGAAAATAACCCTATTTGATGCTTATGATCAGTCGTGACAAGAGTTTGCACGGTAACCTTACAAGCAAATATAATGGTGTGTTTGGAGATTAGATTTTGTTATAATTTTATAACATAATTTGTTAAAATAAATGTTTGACAATCATTTCGTTTTGTGTTTTTTAAAAAAATTTCTTCTTGTACACTTTCTTTTTTGTTATCCACCTTGTTTAGTCGTATGTTATATCCACATTTTTTTGTTATTACGTCTTCTCAAACATGTTATTGAGTCGTTCATATTTTATTTTAATAAAATTTTTTATCATGAAAATACATAAAATTTTATTGTGCAATCAAACATCCCATAATAGAATATAATAAAAAATTTTAGCGGTCATATGGAAAAATCTTCCGAATAAAACTTGAAATGAAAAGATCGTTAACAATTTTAACTTCTCAATATATAAAATGATATATTTTCCCGACAAACTCCACAGTCCACTTAAGTTCCAAATGGGTGCCCAAATCCATCGTCTATAACGTTACCGGATTCCGTCCCGACGACGAGGTCCCCGGACGATCGCGGCGCCAGGATGGGCGCAGCAGTAGACGTGGGAGCGCTGCACGCCCTCGTGGATGGCGACGTTGACGATATACTCACAAGCTGGGAAACCTTCTGCTCCCTCACCCGCTCTCTCCTCGCCGGTGACCTTCCCGCCGCCGCCACCCAGGGCTTCGCCTCCTCCATCCGCTGCCTCCGCCATTACGGCCTCGCTCGTCTTATGACCGATCACTTCCTTCAAGCACTGCAGGTTGGTTTTCCACAAGTCGCACGGTAGCTTTCTAAGTCACATTCTGCGATGGTTCCTGCTTCAGCCATTTATCTTCTCTGCTACTGGCCTACTGCTACCATCGGGTTCAAATACGCTTCCTGTTAATTTCCAGCCCCTTATGTGCTAGTTTATCGGTACTTTTGACTCCTATTTTTGCAGGAGTCGTTCCAAAAAATTGCAGTTCCCAAGTTTTGGCAACGCTTCGATGCTTGCTGTGGTGAAACGGGGGACAAAGCAAAACAGAGTACATTCCGTGTATGCAGTTACCTTAATCTGTACTTGCTGTTAATTTGCAGTGCATTCCCTTGCTAGTTTGGGTCGCTACCTCCTTTCTTACACTTGTACACCTGGCGAGTAGCTCTTGTTTTTTTCGACACATTATTTTCATCCTCACTTCTCATTTTCGTGGAGGTATCACCATTAAGAAGAATCCTCCCTTTCCCCAGAACCCATTGTAATCAACTACAATTTGTTGCTTGGGACCCCGTCTAAGTTCTATTGACATCCCGTAGGTGCTCATCTTACCGCGGATGGTACAATCAGTATCTGCAGCGGTTAAGTTATTTGTTTTCCTGCGTTCTAGATATAATCTTTTTGTCTTCTTTCTTTCATCCAGTTCCGCTTTGATGATACAAAATCTGTTTTAATATCTTTTGGAGTATTATACACGTAACATTTATGAGATCCTTCAGCAGCAGAAACCTTACACCACTTTCTTATTAGGAATGGTGCCTTGAGGTAACATTAAACGAATCAATTGGGGAAATATGCCTGGAGAAAGTGCACCAGGAAAAGTCACTCTCCCTTCTGATTAATTCTTTACAACCTGAAGATTTTACAACAACAGCAACAACGACAAGGCTACAAAATAACTCAGAGGTTGATGTATCCCATGTCCGCAACCGTTACCAACTGATGGTATCTTCTATCCTTCTGTCAACAATTCCTCGACAGTTTTCAGGTTCGTAAGTATGTTTTCTTTTCCAATTTCAGAATTTCATCTCAGAGATATCCTTCGCTGTCAATTTTTTTTACTGTTCTACATTTTATTTTTCTTTACTTTGTTGAAGTTTTAATTTCAATAGCACTATTATTATATCTATGGACAACTTTTACACGTCATAGTTTCCAAGGCAATGTCTAGGCAACACCTGGGGGCTAGGAGAGAAGTTGCTCTGCACTGAGGGAGAAAATGTTGAAAAAGATTGTGCACTTGGGTCATCACCTACCTCCAGTTTGCGGTTGGCAGTATTCTATTCTCGTCATTGCAGGAAAGCAAGGTATACGAACTCAAGATCCTTCTGATGATACTGAATCTGCCGGAGGGTTGAAGATCAACTTTGACAAATGTGATCTACTAGGGATAATGTATTATAGCAATCCATAAGAAGTATCCCAGGCATTCTAGGAGTGTCATGTGGTCTTTCCCCATTAAATACTTGTCCTTCTCTTCAGCAGGACCTATATAGGGAGCTTGGAATCAGCTAATCAAATGTTTTGATAACAAGCTAGGAGGTTGGAGGAACAAACTTCTTATAGGAGGCAAGTGGATTCTGTTGAAGGTTTTCCTATTTAGTCATACCCTATACTCTTCATCTTCAGAGAGCCAAGAGGTGTGTGCAACTAGTTCAAACAATTATAGTGATAATTTTCCAGATAGGAAGTGCTGCTGGCTGGCAGAATGAGGAGGATAGCCTTTAGTCTCTTGGAAGCATATGTGTGTAAGAAGGAAGGGGACATTGGCGTCATTCTTGTGCTAACCGTGGATGCTGCAATCCTTTCAAAATGGCTATGGGGATTGGAACAAGGTGGGGGCAGGTTATGTATAGAGATGATAAGAGGTAAGTATAATTTTCAGCAGTATAAGGGGTTGAATCAGTCCGAGAATGTTCAGCTGAAATCCATCTTGTTAAGTTTGGAGGAACATTTTTGGCAATTGGGACCTCTTCAATTACCCTTCAATCATCAATGTGGGCAGGGGAGACTCGAAAAAAAAATGGGAAGATGAGTGGACAGATACCATCACATTGGAAAGCTCTTTCCTTCACTCTACAATGTATCTACCTTGAGAGGTAAAAAGGTTGTAGACCTGGTGGAAAGAAGAGGTGTCCAAGTAGGGTCATTACGACTCTTTGAAGGAAACCTAAAGGAGCAGGTGGTGATTAGGGTTCCACGTGGAAACTGTGTGGAAGGACTTCCTTTTTACTTTTGCTCTTTGTAGAAGTCCTTCTTTTAAAGGACTGTTTGGATAGGTAACCAAAACAGACTTCTACTCTGCATCAGAGATGAAAGGAAGAAGGAGATTTTTTTGTCCTTCCAGATCTCCAAAATCCCCTCTCTATAACTGCTCTCCTCAACTGCAACAGAGACCCATCTGTGCTTCCACTGGAACAGTCTGCTGGACACCTCAAGTCTCAACAATGCTGGTGTAGAGCACATCACCGCCTGCTGCCGGCGAGTAGATACTTTTCCCTCACCCAAGACAGGAACTCTGTTCCGTCTTCCACGATGTCTGCCGGTCAGCCCCATCCTGCTCTCGCTTGTGATTCCTTGAGATCAAGGATCGCGGGATCGGAATCGGAATCGGGATCGGTGGGTACCGATCTGATCCGGATCGGATCGGATCGATCCGATTCCGACCGATCTTCTGGAAGAACTTTCGATCCGGAATCGCTCCGGATCGGTTATTCAAAGGTGCTAAAATATTATAAAAAATATCAAAATAACATGCTAGATCGGTTTCCGATCCGATCTAGCATGTTTTGGGGTGATTTCGGGCCCAAAAGTGGCCCGAAATCGGCGCCACGGCGGGGAAGACGACCTTACCGGGTCCATCGGACCCGGTAAGGCCAGGATCCGGTAAGGCTAGGAAGTCACCGGATCCGGCATTTTAGCGTATCGGGTCCCATGGACCCGATATGCAAACCGGTAGGGTTATATCCCTATCGGGATGGCCGCCGCGGCAGCTTGTGGGTCGATTCCGGCGAGGGAATCGCCGGAATCGATCCGGAATCGGTCGATTCTGGCACCGATTCCACCTACAAACATCGATCCGGACCGATCTTTGGTCCGGATCGGTAGTTCCGTCGGGAATCGGATCGGAGGGGTCCAATCCGATCCAAGAATCGGCTGATTTCGATCCGGATCGGCCGATTCTGCAATCCATGCTTGAGATGTATCCTAGTTACGCTGAAGGCCAGTAGTGGGGTAAGGCGGCTCCTCCTTCATGTATCTCCAAGGACCCACTTATGCAGATGCCCGATTGCCTGTCTTCGTGGTCTCAGCGTTCTGCTGCCATTGGATGATGATCATATCAGATCGGGCATAAAGAGAAAGAAGGGCCTTCTTCCTCTATCTGGCCAGCACTATTTCGAGAGCACGTAAGAAGCTTTTCATTGATGTTTATAATTTTTTTTGATACTGTCACTATTTTGAGAACCAATAAGAAGCATTAGATTGATGTTTTTATAAGTTTTATCTTCAATTTAAAAATGAGATCAAAAGCAATTGAGTTAGATTTTATCATAATTTAATTGTGTGTAATCTGAAAATTTTTATTATTACAATATAATTAGTTTGGTTGATGTTTGGTATAGGTATTCATGTATTTCTTAGGGTGCGTTTGGGAACTCCGTAGAAGTGCTTTTTTTTCACTTCTTCTCTGATCAGAAGTTCTTCTTATTTTTATGGTACCGTTTGGTTACATTTTTATTTTCACTTTTCCTCCTCCTCGGATGCAGAAGCTCAGAGGAGAAATTTTCTCCTTCTGACGAAGGAAAAGCGCTCCCATGCCCGCGAGTCCCCATCCTGCATCGGCGAACCTCATCCCGCACAGGCAACCCCCTCCCCTCCGGCACCCCCTCCCCGGCGAACCCCTCCCCTCCGCCCCCCCCTCCCCGGCGAACCCCTCCCCCCTGCGGCCCCCCCTCCGGCACTCCCTCCCGACGAAGTCCCCCATCCGGCACTCCCTCCCCGGCAAAGCTCTCCCCTCCGCGAGCCCCCCCTCTGGCACTCCCTCCCCGGTGAAGCCCTCCCTCTGCGAGCAGCCCTTCCCTCCACGAGCACTCCCCTTCCGCATCGGCGAAGCCCTCCCCTCTGCCCCTCCGCAAGCCCTCCCCTCCGCGTCGGCGAGCTCCCCGTGCTGGCGACGAAGGACTCCTTCATTTGCCAAAATAAAATAATCCAAACAGCTTCTGCTTCTGTAAATAAGAAGTTCTTCAAAACGAAGTACCTTTCGAAAGAAGGTCCTTCCAAGAAAAGTCCCACCAATTTGCCAAACGGACCCTTAATAATTTAAAATTTTATTATGAGTAAATTAGACATTGACAGTCAGATATTCACTATTTTTTGGGAAAAAAAAATCAGATATTCACTATTTTCGTCAAAAAAGACAGTCAACTATTCACTATTTAGAAATAATTAAATAGATATTTTGATACAAAGATAATAATAACTTAGAAATGAATTTGACGTCAACAGAAAGAAGGATAAGATGTTAATATTTTTTTATCAATCATGTTGATTTCTATACATTTATTGTTAATTGACCTTTAGTATCAAATAAATGTTTATTTGTTTATTACATAAATACTTATATTTTTTTTGAGAAAAAGATACAACCAAACAACTTTGACTTCTGTAAGTGAGAATGCCTTCTAATTGAAGTGACTTCTAGAGGAAAGTACTTCAAACAGAAGTACTCCAGCCAAGTTGCCAAATGCACCCTAAGCTTCTGGCACTCACTAACTTACTGCAGAGGCAAAACATTGGCTGGCAGAAAGGTTACAACTCATCTCTTGTTGAAGATGGGAAATTAGCAAGTCTCCAGTGTCTAGTTTGCCTATGACATGCATTATACCAGGGGAATGAGAGTAAACTGGGATAGATGTGTGTGGAGCAAATCCAACTAACTTATCAGCTGTCTGGACAGAAAAGACTGAGTGTTAGACCAGTGCAAACTTGGGGAAGAATGGCTGATGGTGCTTTTGGCAGGCTCTAGGTTGCCACAATGTTTTTATAGTGTATTTTGAGTGGAGGTTACATTATGAAAGGCAATTGCCTTAGCCACAGTTGGCACCGAAAATTTTCATTATCCGTGGTGGGATTAATGTATTTCAACTCTCATCAATCTACCATTTTCATTCTCAGTTTTGGCACAAGATCTAGGATTTTTAATTATTTAAGTTTTGGATCTCATACTTTATTGGGTCCTTAACATGATATTGGATCATCCTTGATTATGATTGGTCATAATTAATTGAAGTTGATGAGATGATGACAATGGCACCAAGTCGAAGGGCCAATGTGTGTTTACAACTTAAGTTACAGATCCTAAGCTTAATGGGTGCTTAACAAGATCCGAATCCTAATTAAGTCATGAATGGTCTTGGTGAGATCAAGAGAGCACGAGATCACGGGTTATGATGCTTTGATGACTTAAGTAATGGATCCTATGCTTAATGTGTTCTTGAGCCGAATCATACGTAAATAATGAACGATCATGATTGGATGATATTAAATGATGGGCCCAAGATCCGATGGACAAGAATGAGATTTTATGATAACTTAAGATATGGATCTTATCATTGATGGCTCCTTAATTGGATTTGGATTTTACTTAAAAATGAGTGGCTATGATTGGATGCCATGACATGATGAGATATACACCATTGGATCTTGCACCATTTAATGAAATGCTGGGTTACATGCTGCAGTTGTGAAAGCACCCATTGGATGTGCCTAAGAGGAAGGCACACACAAGATCAAGTCAAAACTCCCATCGGAGAAGGCCTAAAAATCAGGGAAGGTGAAGGTGGGGCCAGTTCTACTCCTCGTGATGCCATGGAATGCCATCTCGCGAGATCTCGCCGAGATCTCACGAGATCTCGGTCTCGCCAGGGGGGCCGAGAAACGAGATTGCCGAGATAGTGTAAACATATTAATATATCTCACTATCACTTATACTATCGCGGATAAAAATGTGTTACAAGTTTAATATCATGTTAGTATTTAAATAAGATTGTATACAAGATTAAATCTTTTAGAAACACAAAGATCATTTTTTTTGGTATTGAGAGTACTTTGTAATTGTTCATTCACACAATTGATGTATAAATATGTTATATATTTTCATGTAAATTCATTGATGTACTCCTATCTTTATAAGATATTATGTTATGTTTCATACATATATACATTTTGATCCGAGAATCCGAGATCCGATCTCTCGAGATTTATCCGAGATCTCTCCGAGATCTCTTCTCTTTCACCCTCCCGAGACGAAGCCGAGATCCGAGATGGCAAACCTTGCATGATGCCCACCTTGATTCGGTCTACTACCATCATCTATCGAACAGCTCTCGGAAGATAGGGAGTCATGTGTCCATCCTCCCATGGACGGAATCACGGAACTGTCCATTGATGCCAAGTTTCTTCCCCAGATGCTGCACCCCTTTCCTCTATAAGATGGCATGTTGCTACACCAAGAAGAGGGTGGACAGGCCCTATCCTCTAACCCTAGTTGCCGCCATAGTTGTAGGCGACAAAGAGACCAAAGCTTACCACTTAAGTGCTTAAGCAAAGCGGGTGCTTAAGCGGTAAAACTAGTTGGGGCTATCTGTGGTCGACCCACCAAATACAACAAAACAATGAGACATATTAAATATACATAAATTTTATCATTTCACTCAAACAATCAATAAACTAAAGGGGCAAATAACAGGCTTAGAGTGTTTTACAAGATATTCCTGTCCTCAATAAGTAAAAACAGAGAAACAATAACCCAAAAATAAATATTTCAAAATCAGTAAAAATGAAGAAAAAATAACTTGAAAATAGGTTTGGATGGTGGGTTCTACAGGAGATTCCGGTCTTATCCCTTCCTTTTTTGGGTTGAACGATGATCGGAATTGGCCTCTTGGCAATTGCTTGGCCAAGGATATGACGTTGGCAACATCAGACCATCGGCATGGCAGTTCGTTTTGCCAGCAGAATTGACCAAAAAATGTATCAATTCTACCTGAACCTGAGTAACATCCATAAAATGTCTATTGGCCTTTCTTCGGTGGATTGAACCCAAAAATCAAATGTTTTGACTATAATGGTGGACGCAAGGAGGAGAAGCACGGTGACACATGAGAAGAAATGAGAGTATCCATACCGCAGCCGAACCTCCACCGGAGGGGAACAACAGCGCAAGCATGGATTGCAGAATCGGCGGAATCGGTCCGATTCCGACCGATTCCGGAATCGGATCGGTGGATTCCGATCTGATTCCAAGCGGAAGGACCGATTCCGGGAAGAATTCCGCGGAATCCGTATGAATCGCCTGGAATCGGTCGGAATCGATCCAATTCCGACCGATTCCTTGTGGAATCGGTCGATCCGAACGATTCCGTCGGAAGACCGGGTCAACCAGCCCGGTTCGATTCCCGGTTCGATTCTGGACCGGGAATCGAACCGATTCCGGCCCTTTTAGGGCCGGAAGCGACAGAAGCTCGATCCGGTGATTCTAGCGCGATTCCGGCGATTCCGGCCTCGATCCCAGCTGCCAGCATCGATTCCGGGCCGATTCCGTCGATTTCAGCAAGGATTCCACCGATTCCGGCGATTCCAAGCAACGTCTTCAAGGGATTCCGCCGATCCAAGCTCGGACCGGCCTCGAATCAACCTCTTCTTAGATCTTTCTAAGGTTTTTGGTAAGATTTCTTCGCCGAAAACTTCGTACGTCCATTCTTACGCGTTTCCGACGAGTCCGAGCGTCGTTAAACGTTGTGATTTCCGACCGAACAAGTCCGTCCAAGTTTTGAACTATCCGTTTAAGTCCATTTTGCAGACGGAAAAATTCCGGATATCCCGTACGTTAATTTACGACCATTTTCGACAAATACGTAACCCTTTAAACATACCGAATGGTGTGTTACTTGGGTTGTCTGCTTCCCGAACAACGTCTAAATCAATTTTTATGTTATCTAATCATTTTTAGTGCATTGTTTACAATTTTTGCAGATATAAGTAATGGCCGATCAAGGTGATGCAGCACCAGCACGTGCTTCCAACGTGGGTTGGGAACACGGGCACATAGTAGACCCAGTCAGGAAGAGGGTACAGTGCAAATGGTGTGGGAAGGAGATGAACGGGGGTGTTCCGTCGAAACAACATATTGCGGAACAGTTGGAATGTCAAGAAATGTGACAAGGTGCCCGGGGAGAAGAGTGAGGAGATGAGTGGCTACGTGACGGTAGAGCCTCTCAACGGGCCGTTAGGATCGAGCGAGAGGGAGGAGTTGCACGACGAGCTACTCCGCAGGAGGAGGGACCGCGATTTGCCTATCTCGAAAGGGAAAGGCAAGGGGAAGGCACCACCGAGCCGGAGCCGGAGAGCGAGGACGAGTCCACGGACTCCGAGCTTAGACGTGCTAGGCACGGCCCAGCGAGCGTGCATTTCGAGGAGGAGGACACGTGAGGAGGGGAGCGAGGAGGGTCCGGGTCCGTAGTTGACCCGCCGGCCGATCAGCATTGGCTCGCCCTACCTCGGGTTGGGACCGAGAGACTGACCCCAGGAGACAAGAGCCACACCGCCGTTCTATTTTCTACCAAGACTCGATTTACACCGAGTGACGAGTATTTATTTAGGAAACGTAGTGCCGGCGGATGGGGATTAAACGAGCAATGAAATGGGTGAAGGTAACGAGAACGGCCGTAAAGAGAGCCATTCGCCACATTGTGAAATGGTTTTTACGTACGTATCACTTTTTAAATTAAAATTGACATTATGTGTGTTTTATTTACTTAAACTTAATTTTAGTCCGATCCCAATTTTTTTTAACTTGATGTAGGCATCCCAACACGCACCACCAACCCCTACTTCCGGACGATGGTGGATGCCGTGGGTGAGGGCCGGACCCGGTCATAAGCCCCGGCAAGCGTACATATATACGACGCTGACCTGGATGAGGAGGTCCAGGAGTTGAAGAAGTGGATGGATGGATTTAAGTTGGTGTGGAAGGAGAGGAGTTGCACAATTATGTGCGATGGGTGAACAGGTATCACCAAGAGGAGTATGATAAACTTCTTGGTGTACTGTTCTGAGGGAACAACATTCTTGAAGTCGGTAGATGCTTCTGGGAAGATAAAAAATGCCGACTTCATTTTTTCTCTCGATGGATGGGGTGGTGGAGGAGATCGGGAGGACAATGTGGTTCGGGTTGTCACCGACAACGAACCATCATATAAGGCGGTCGCGAGGAAGTTGATGGAGAAGAGGAAGCACATCTTCGGGTGCCCTGTGCAAGACATTCCATTGATCTCATATTAGAGGATATAGGCGAGGAGGAGGGTGTATCCACACTTGTCGGGCGGCGCGTACGATCACCTCATTTATTTATTCGCATCACCGCCCGTTACATATCGCGAGATCACACACGGGAGGGCACGATCTTGTTAGGCCCGGTCCGACTCGATTTGCTACGAATTTCATTGCGTTGGAGAGTCTACACCGGCACGTACATGCATTGGTTAGGTTCACACACCGAGAAGTATTATAACTATATGGTGGACAACTCCGTACGACAAGAAATATCGATTGGAGATTCTTGTCGGTGTCCGAGAAGCATCACCGACAAGAGGTTTTGGGAGAGGATTGCCTACTACTTGGCAATCATTGAGCCACCCGTAGTTGTCTTGAGGTTGGTAGACTCGGATGACGGGGACCGGATGGGCACGTTGTATGATGCCGTGGACCGGCAAAGCTGAAAATAAAAGAAAAAAATCTCGCAGGTTACAAAAGTGGTGGAAGATCATAGATAACCGATGGGACAAGACCTCGCACCACGATGTCCACGCTGCAGTAACTTGGTTAAAAAATTATTTTCTTTGAATAATTGTCTTATGTACGGTGTTAACTAATAAAATCTTGCAGATATTTTTTGAACCCCCGCATCCAATATGGAGGACGGATGGTGAACGACAACGAGGTGATGCGGGGTACACTTCGTCGTTATTCGGCGTACGTGCCGATCTCGGCGGGACATGATTAGAGGCTGAGATAGAAGTAAGTTAGAGTTCATTCAATACCTTGGAGTAGTCTTACCAGGCAATTAATGTTTTTTTTATAAATTTTCAGATGCAGAAGTATAAGATGAGGGTCGGCGTATACTTAGATGTTGATCTGAAATATTCAGTTGACAAAGTGTCACCTGGTATAGTAATAGCTTGATGAAGATTTTATTTTCTTTTCATATAAGTTATGGTAGATGATGGGCTAATTGTTTAGTTTTTCTCTTCTTATTTTTTTTTGCAGCTGAGTGGTGGGTTCAGGTGAACACCGTGAGTGGATGGAATCCACTTGCGCCATCGGTATCGGGATACTCGGCCGAGCACCGGTTCCTCCCATTGTGAGATGAACTGGAGTACATTCAACCCGATACATACGAAAAGGAGGAACAAAGTTGACCTCGGACCGAGCCGAGAAGCCGGTCTTCTCGTCATTACAACAACGTGAGGGCCGCGCATAAAGAACATCAAGGATCGACAGAAGATCAGCGAGGAGCGATTTGCACGCTTCGCAGGTGGTCCATACGAGCAGAGGCATTCCTCCGCCACACCACCACCCGAGGAGGTGGACATGGATCAGATATTCCAGGAGGAGCATGCACTTGCCTCTTGGATAGAGGAGAGGGAAGCCAGGGATCATGCAGCTGAGTTTGATCTCGATGACCGTGCATTGGCTGAAGGAGAGTTGGATGGTGTTGAAGCCGAGGAGGATGCTCCAGCTCCACCTCCATCTACTTCTCAGGCTCAGGCAGGGCCTTCTTCTGCCCCAGCAGCTATGGAGCAGCCACTTGCAGCTTTAGCCCCAGCTCCAGCTCTAGTCCCAGCAGCCGCTACCCAGCCCATTCGCAGTCCGGGGAAAACGAAAACAAAAGTGACTGCACGAAAAATGGGAGGATTTGCAAAGTTGAAAAAAACTTTGGGTTCTGGACCTTCTGGTACTTCAGAGATGGCTGAAGAGGTGAAGAGAAGGAAGCTAGAGGTCAGGCGTCCTGTCAGCCCAGATGACAGCACGCAGGCTCCTTCTCACTCCTCAGGTGATGATGACGAGGAGTGCATACCAGCGACGCAGCCATCAGCAGCAGCCGAGTCTCCTGATTCACGGCATCCAAAGCCGTATTACACGCTGGATTCGGATACACATGATTCTTATATACAGGAGCCACAGTATCCAGCATTTGACCAGGCTGACCAGCAGTGGATTACACCACTAGCTCCACCGTCCTCTGCTTACGTCCCGGTCGTCCCGCAGTCCGATCCGTACGACCTTGATAGCATGGCATCGGCATTATTTTAATATGGATATGGTTTCGGACAGTATACAAGACTGAGCACGAGGGAGGAGCATCAAGCGCAGCAGGGAGAGGAGGAAGATCCATATTTATATCCTAGATTTTGGTAGTAGATTGATATGATGTAAATTTTTTTTTCATGATGTATCATCTCTTTGATTTTTGAATCAATGGAATTGGAATATGTACTTAACTTCAAGTCTTCAAATGGAGTTCATTCGTATTTATTCGATGTGGTCCTGTGGATGAATGCATTGGTTATTTTTAAAAAATTTTATAACTCATTTCCTATTTTTTTAGAATTTTTTCTGATTTTTTTGACGAAAAAAAAAATTCAAAAAAAAAACCCGATTCCGGGCCGATCCGGAATCGATTCCCTTCCCAGGAATCGGCCGATTCCGGCCGATTCCTTGAGCGCAAGAGGGGAACAGACTTATAGGACCTCCAAATGGTAGCAGACGGCAGGATGAAGCTCCCAACGATGGCACCAGCAACATGTGTGTGACAGAACATGGACGGATGGTTTTACGGCGCACGGGGGGGGGGGCGCCAATTTTTTAATATACAGGTCATTTATTTACCGGATCCAATTAGCGCGTCTTGGATCTGATAAATAAAGTAAACGAACAAAGTGCCTGCCTAAGCACTTTAACGCTTAGAGCGTCCAAAGTGGGCTCTTTTTTACACCCTAATATAGTGGATGTCCACTCACACCATAAAAAACCGCTTTGGTGCTTTTGTGCCTGCTTTGATAGCAATGGCTGCCACTCTCTCTTTCTCTACATCCTTGAGACTACACCTATGGAAGATGATGAAGGTGGAATCGATGGCGGGAGATGACCCTCTTGCTATTGCAGATGCTACGGATGGGGGAAGATGCTGCTGCCTATGCCTACTCTGGATGGTGTTACCATCACCCATGCTGGGAGAAGGAGATGGAGAGGACCGAAGCCTCCCTTAATACCCCTGCTGCTGTTAGAGATCCTCTCTTCCAGCTTCAACAGCCACTGCCGACATCTTCCCACACCCCAATCTGCTGCACGCATGAGGAAGGAAGATGGAGATTATCTTTTCTCTTACCTAGCAGCTGCCACCCTCTCCCTTTTTATCTTCCTGCCCCGGTACACATGAGGAAAGTGGAGATGAGGCTGATAGTGGGAGATGACTCTTCTGTTGCTGCCTCTCCTGCTGTTGCCAAAGGAGGGTTCTGCTGTTTCTACTGCATCATAAGCCCCTCCTAATGCTGCTAGCACAGTTGCTGCTTGTGCCTAGCTGCTGTTGTGGTTGCTGCAGTTGTTTTCCAAGCCGGTAGGTCTTGATGCTGCTGCTATTGCTACTGGGACCATCACATGAAGCTCCTCATGCTGCCATTGCTTGTGCCCATGGAGGATGAAGAAGATGCTGCCGAAGGCATGCTTCTGCAGATGTCCGGTGCACCAAGAAGGCTATGACGTCAGGCCACTGGCTAGCATGCTGAAATCAGGAAGATGGAGAGGAGAGGATGGGCCAATATCTTCTCCACCCTCTCCATGATGAGGTGCAACAGGAAGAGGAAGATGAAGATGAGAAGAGGAAGGGGAAGGATCGAAGTTCTCTTCTTCCCATACATGCTTTCACTCTATCTATCCTATGCCCAATCTATGCATATTCATAATCCATATTTTATGTCTTATAACATGCCTTCACATATCCTTGGCCTAAGGTGTGCCTACATGGTCCTCCATCTATGCCTATACACAACTCATACCACATGGCCTATGACATGCCTATTCCTATTCTATACTTAATGACCCATGACATTGGCAGCCCAAATGAGCCCTTCAAGACCCGACCCGGTCAGCCCAAACCGAACCCCTCTGAAACAGGTCATTTTCTGACCCACTGAACAGCCACTTGTCCAGCCCCTTAAAAATCTTCAAACAGCACCTGTTTTAGCCCCCTGCTCAGCCCCTTTAACAGGCCACGTTTCCCCCTAATCAGCCCCCTGATGGCCGACCAGAAGGACCCCCTAAAAACAACTCCCTAAGAGCCCATCAGACAGTCCCCTACTCAGCCTTCCTGATAATTTCCCAAACAAGATCTGTTCGGCCCACCTGAGTAGCCCACATACAGCCCATTCTGTCCCTAAACTGACCTCAATCAGGTCCTATTTCAGACCCTTAAACAGGTCCCTAATCAGGTCGATTCTAGCCCACTGTTGGCCCACCTGAAAACCCCTATGCAGACCATGAAACCGGGTCATCTCTAGACTCTAGCCCCTTTGCTGGTTATCTAAGGCACCTTTAAACAAATCCTAAGACAGGCCACTACCGGCCTATTTTCAGACCATCACACAGGTCATTCACAGCCCTTGTTCGGCCCCATCTACAGCCTACTGTCCGGCTCCTTAAGCTGCCCAGTAGCCCACTGACTGATCCCCAGGCAGTCCCTACACAGGTCCTTCCCAGCCACCAGGCAGACTCCCAACCGGACCTCCATGACAGCCCCCATTTCGGTCTCCCAAAACAATCACCTAGCTGGCCCATCACAACAGCCTCATGTCAACTCCTCTAAGCGGTCCTAAAAAGTGCCTCAGCGGTCTCCAAACATATTTTCGGCCTATCCCCTTAGAACCCTAGTTGAGAGTGATGACCCGGAGATTTTTGGAATCCGTTTGATGGGCCAAGTCTACTTCGGGTGGGCTCTCAATCTCCTACCCAAACAGCCCCCTTGTGGTTCCCCCCTTAAAACCATATTTCAGCCCCCTTGTGGCTCTTATTAAAAATCCCCCCCTTGCGGCACTCCTTAAACCCCCTGTTTCATTGCCCCTTGAGCAGACGAAAACAGGTTCGAAAATGCCCCCCTTGTGCATTCTTAAACAGGTCACCAGATTGCCCTTTGTGCTGTCCCCATCCCAGGCCTTAAAACAGGTCACTTTTGACCCCTGCTTGGCCTACACATCATGTCACCACAAAAAAAGAGGGCGCCTCAAAACAGGTTCTGCAAGAGCAGCAGGACCGAAAGGAAGAAAAGGACAGCAGCTTGTACATAGACCGGCTTGAAGGTGACAGCCTGGCACCCCTTGGAAACCTTCTGATGGGCGAAGGGCATAGTCGGGTGGCCTTCTAAGCCGGTCCTATCAAGAACACTCCAGCAGGATGACAGATTTCCAGCAGGTCCTTTCAGCCCAAGAATGTTCAAGACTGGCCCATGAAGACCGAAGGCCGGCTATGAACGCTGACGGAACTTAAACGGTTGAACCGGCCTAAAAGGGCCTAAAAAACAAAACAAAACAAAAATCAGAATGCGAAAGCCAAACTAAAATAAGGAGTGAAACACCTTTTTACGGGTACTCCAACTTTTGGACGGCTCCCCTGGGTCTGCCCTGGGATGTCGATCCGAATGACAATGTGGGCATGCTCCCATAGTTGGCGATCCTTCCCCAAATGTGGCAAGTCAATACTTACTATCTTTGGATGGGTAAACTTTACTATCTTTGGATGGGTAAACTTCACTAAGTATGGCAATGACCGGTGTGTCGTCATAATGCCGAAATTTTTTTAACTTCGTGGAAAAAGTTTACATTGGGGGAAGGAATGTTCACTTTATGCATTTCATGTCATTGTACTTTCAATCAATGGAATGAAGCATCATTTAAATGACCTTATGATTATATGAAATTGTGCATCAATTGGCAGCCCAATGAGCTTGATAGGGCACGAACCCAAGGTGATTAAGATTGGTCCAATTTGACATCAAAGCATAATTGAAACATATAAAAAAATCAGACTGTCACCAATCTGGAAATTTAAAGGAAAGACGCCCAATCCAACTTAAGGAAGCACCCAAAACAAATGACAAATCAACCAAACTTTAAGCAACATCTAAGACCTTACAGGGAATATCAAAAATCTGTCCTTAAGCAAAAAAAAACAGATTTTTTAAACAAGCTCTAAAGCTTAATCAAATTCCTCCCCAGTCCAACAAAAATTAAACTGCAAACAAAGAAAACCCAATGTTGCAACATTAAACAAAAATCAGATCGGACCAGACCTGCCAAAACAGAATTTCAAACATCTGAATTTCACTTAAAATTGCATAAGCTTCATCCAATTAAGACCTAAATCAAATAATGAAAGATTGAACTCAAAAAGGTTTAAAGCCAACAACATTTCAACACACATCAAAAAATCAACCTGAAAATACTGAAAACCAGATTCCCAAACCAATCTGAAAATTTAAAACCGACCTAATCAACCAAACCCTATGATTCTAACTTTATCAAAACAGAAATTGAAACCATTTGAATCAAATAAATCTGACACAAAAAAATCATCTAAGAAAATATGACCTAAACTAAACATAATTCAAGCTGAAGTCTTCTTTGATATCATTGGGATGACTCCCACCTATGGTTCGTGCCCGATCGGGCCCAAAAGAGCCGCTGCCTCCTTTACTGAATGTATCATGTCTTGGATGTGCGAGTTTCCCAAAAGAGGTTGTTGCGACGGTTAATCAAGGGCATTCGAGTCATTGCTCGATATAAGTTAACGCCGGATATTCACACCATCCGGCAGAGAAGGGTCAAAACATCAAAATTTCAAAGAACCCAAACCTTGGTTCTAATACCTTTTAAATATCATCGGGCTGTCTAATATTTTATGGATATCATCTTTTTTGTTAGGTAAGTCCGGGACATCCAAATTTTCCTAAAAAACTTTTTTTCTCAAAACGGGAAAAACGAGGTTCACACACAAACCTCATCTACTAAGGGACAGTAATCTCACTAATTTAAGGGGGAGGCCATGCGTATCATATGCTAGACCAAACCTTAGATTAAGTGGGAATACTGGGAAAGGATATATCATGCGCATGGGAATATGGCATCATATCATATACCCAATACACAATATCATGTCAATTTGAGTAGTGACCATGGCTGTATAAGCCTTCCCACATATTGATGTAACCTGATGTATCCCATGACATATATATATGATATTATGTGTCACATGTTCCATCTTATGGTTAATGAACATATACCCAATACACAATATCATGTCAATTTGAGTAGGGACCATGGCTGTATAAGCCTTCCCACATATTGATGTAACCTGATGTACCCCATGACATATTTATGATATCATATGTCACATGTTCCATCTTATGGTTAATGAACATTAATACGACCCACATAGGTTATATGGAATGTAAACATGATTAGATGAATTTAAAAAATTACTAAATCTGAAACCGCTTATGAGTATATGATCTCAAGTACATAAAAATATAAAATTTCAAATTTAACATCACTAACATTTAAACATATCTTAAAACCATGACATGATAGTGGAATTTTAATCAATTAGGATCCAAAATCAAAGTGACATGGATATGAAAATGGTTAATGGATCATAACCAAAATCTGAAGGTTGATAGGGTGATAGATTTTCTAAGTCTCAAGGAAAAATATTGAAAAGATGGCTAAATTGATAGCTATAAAGCCCTCTATTTGAATGTTTCCAGAAGCTGAGATTATGGATGTTTAATCCAAATGTCAAATCTCCGATCCAATTATGCTTAGATCTGATGCATGGTAGTCCGAAGTACCTAATAGATAGAAGGTTTGTTTTCAGACTTGAATGTTCAGTTCATGTGATAAGATTTCCTATCTTTGAAAATTAGCAGATATGTATATCCTATCAACATTTTAATTTGATGCTCCAAGGTGATACAGAATGATAATCTATGGATCTGACACCTGAGGATTTGATAGATAAATAAAACTCTGATGTTCAGTCTAAATGATGCAAAAAATCAGACCTTGGGGAGAAGATTTTCAGATCTAACCAGTTCCTAAGATGGTAAAAATTGGACTGAACCAACATATATGCCAATCTTATGAAATGTGAACCGATCTTAAGGTTGTTAGATTTCAGTTTAATGATGAACTCCGATCATGGAATCTAGATTAGTTAATGAAATGAATATGATCAAAATGATAATACCGATGCCATGTTTACTGTTGCAAAATCTGGAAATGGGTAGAATGGCCTGGACATTGATGCTCAGTTCTGATGATATGAAATCAGGTTGCAATATCTTGGATCTAGGTGATCCTAAGATTAAATGTGAGTGAAGATCCAGTAAATCTGGACTCCAATATGAGGAGGAAAGGACTAAAGGTTTCAAATGTTATAAGTTACATATCTTAATCATGGAATTTTCTAGCCATGTTCGTTTTGGATCCATCAAAATGCTTAAGTCGAAATGTTCCTACGCTAAAGACTTAAATGAAGACATAATGAACCCTAAGTCTAATGTTAAGACTTAAAACATGAAATCATATGATAATGAACTTACTCCAATCGGGTAACATAATATCTGATTAAGTCTAAGATGTTAGATTTTACATAAGGAAAAGATAAATCTAAGTGCACAATATTAAGACTTAAAATAGAAACATTGTTAATGAAATAACTATGGACATGCTTTAAATCCAATATCATAAAATCATATTTAAGCAAAATGCTTCTAAGTCTAAAATATCAAGACTTGGATAAAAATGGGATAAGAAGATATTATCAAAATCTGATTTGTATTAAGTCCAAAATGCTAAGACTTAGATTGAATAAAAAATAAAATAATAATGAATTGAAATGAAGACCATGTTATCGAAATACATAACACATAATAGAAGTGTTAAATCATGTCATATAGACCTCGGGTTCAAACTTAACTTTAATAATTCAAAACATGTCTTAATGTTAAGACCTTAAATTAAAAGTGTTAAATCAATATGTCAAATATGTTTAAGGATACACTAAGGAATGTAACCTTAAGATGTTTGAATTTTAAGATACACTCTCATAAAACATAATGAAACTCAAACTAAACTTTATATATACTAAGTTTGCATTCTATTGAGTTTATGCGGTTACAACTCCCACGTTTTTATGATTTGTTGATGTATGTTTTCATTTATGAGTTGATATGATAGTTATTCGAGTATCTCGATGTAATTAACATCAGAATTTTGCACCTTCCAATGGAAAGAGGTTCAAACTTCAAAGATATTTTGTTAATGAACCCCAAATGACTAAAAATCAAATGAATTTTCAAACTATGCCATGTAAACAAAATAACAATGTAGGCTAGATTTATATTTTATGAAAAATGAGGTTTCATGGTCACCTAGGTGATGAGGTGAGCCAGGTTGATGGTTGGGCATCTTGCCTTGGCCGTAATCCCCCAGAGGCATAGATCGCGGAATTGGCCGATTCCTGGATCGGATCGGCCATTGCCGATCCAATTCTTGCCGAAGGACTGATCCAGAAAAAAGTTCTGGTAGAATCGGTTGGAATCGGCCGGATCGGTCAGAATCAGAATCGGATCGGCCGAATCGGTCGGGATCGGAATCGGATCAAATTTTTTTCTTTTTTTGCTATTCCAGTCGGATCGACCAGTATCGGTGTGAAACCTCGAAAATTTTTGAATAAATGATTTTGATTTGAATTTTTTTGTTTGAATTTTGAAATCTGTACAAGAAATTTTCGAAATTGATTTTTAAAATTGATTATTTCAAAAAGTTCAAAAATACATTTTTTAATTTGGACTTATTTGAAAAATATTTTGAATTTTTAATTGTATAAAAGGACAGTTTCTTTTAAGTCTTTTCCCAAATTTTTATTCATCGAATTTAGTTTTACAATTAGAAAAATATCGGTATTTTATAGGAGTATAACTAATTCGACGATATACATAAAAATATAAGTTCGAGATTAGGTTCTTTGAAAATTCGTTTTGACCTCTCCCCATCGGGTGGTACGAAGACCCGATGTTAATTATATCGAGAACACTCGAATACCCTTAATTCGCCGCCATAGCAATTTTGAAACAATAACATACATCCACAATCGAAATGAACACAATAGGAGCAACGACTCCATAAATTTGATGGAATGCAAACTTTTTATGTTTAAAATTGAATTTGATTTGAGTTTGGTTTTAAAACTTTGATTCAATTGGTTTGTGACTTAATGTCTTTTAGTGTTTATTTAAAATTTGATTAAGGGTTTGTATTTTAATTGATTTGGATTTAGTCTTTATCATTTTTTATTCTTTGAATGTTTGATTGATTTTGGATTTATTAGGTTTATTTATTCTAAATGTTATTTAATTGGTTGAAGAGATTGATTTAGAAGTTTGAACATTATTTTATGAGATGACAATGTGTTATTTAGAAATTTGAACATTATTTTATGAGATGACAATGTGTTATTTACTGTTTATTTGTTTTTTATTAAATTGATTTTATTGTGTTATTTTTTATTAAATTTATTGATTGATTAATAGATTTTCTTGACTTAGAAGATTTCATCATTTTTTATTATCCAAAGAATTAGCTTAATATTGTATAATTATTCTTTTACTTGGTTAAGTATATTTTGAATGGTTTTCAAATTGATTTTATAATTATTATTTTTTATTGAATTTATTTGATTTTTTTATTCTTTAATAAGTTAGAAAAAGTATTCTTGAAGTTTAAAATTTATCTTAAATTAATTTTAAGTCATACAAATTATGCTTAACAGTTTTGATTAATTTTAATATTTTCAGATTATTTAATTAACTTATTTTATTTCTCTTTTTTATTATTATTATTTTGATATGTTTTAAATTATTTTTTATTTGCATTCCATTTGAATTTATGGAGCTATGTTTAGCTCTCATCGGCATCATTGATATACACAATATGCAATTCCCATTAATTGGAAAGTTTGTACAAATTACAAATATGAAGGACATAAAAATCATGATCACGATGAATTGAATCGATTTTTTTATTTGAGTCCAATGAACCTTTGATGGGCATTATGGAATCGATCATATCGATATGAGACATAGCACACCGACCTTTGATTAAGATTTGTGGGTAGTACCTATCGATATAATCACTTATCATATCGATTTTATATTTTGGCATGCATACATATATGTATATACATTTAGCCATTATATAAATCGATATGATCATCCCTTGATGGGATAAAAATGATATAGCATTGGGGTCATTTTTTTGACATTTATATGTTAACCAATTATTATTTTTTTATTCTTTTAGATTATGCCGAAGCGTAGAGCGTGTCCGATTGGACCGGCCCCCATTAGCCTCGATTGTTTGATTATTTTCCAAAGACGTAGAACGTGCCCTATTGGACTGGCCCCCAATTAGTCTTGGATCGGACTATTATTTAGGTTTAAACTTGAGACATAGAGCATGCCCGATTGGACCGACCTCCAATTAGTCTCAAGCCGGGTTGATTGTGAATTTTATTTGATTAATACTAACGTCAAACTTTGACTCAGCCATATTTGCCTTCATTGTGTCTTGGAGGCCTGTTTGAGCTTCAATGAGGCCCAAGCGGCCTTGGAACTTCCTGCAGAATATGGCCCTGGAGGTCTTGGAATTTTCTTGCAGAATCTAGCCCTGGTGGCCATGGAACTTCTTGCAGAATATGGCCTTGACGGCCTTGAAATTTCTTGCAGAATCTGGCCCTGGTGGCCTTGGGACTTCTTGCAAAATCTGACCCTGGCGACCAGATTTTTATATACTTCTATGCTCCCTGTTTCTGCAACTTGACGTGCTGCCAGCCTTTCAATCTTCCCCAGTGTGGGACAGTTGTTGGGCTTGTACAAAGGTAGGGCAAGGCTTGTGTAAGGGCCATCGAAAGGGCTGTTTTTGCAGCAGGTTTCGGGTCTGTTTAATGAGCACCGGGCTCTATTTAATGGACCGAAAGGGGTTTCTTTGGAGGCCTGAGTTGGAACCTATGTAAGGAGCCGAACAAGGCTGAAAATGGGCCTGCAAACGACCTTTTTGGGATGTTCTGAATGGGCTGAGATTGGGTCACAGGGGACCTGTTTCAGGACCTGGATATTGGCCTGCAAGTGGGCTCGGACTGTGGGCCGGACAGGGGCTGATTGCAGGTTATATTGGACTGGACATGGGCCAGATCTTGGGCCTGACATATGGGCTTGGACTGGGCCTAAAAAGGGGCCAGAAAGTGGGCCGGACAGGTGGTGTTCATGGGCCTGGATTGGGGCATCTGCAGGTGGTTTGGAATGTGGGCCTGCAGATGGCAGGTTATGGGCCTAGTGATAGGCCTGGAAATGGGCCAAAATGGGGGTCTTTTGGGCCTTGATCGGGGCTGAAACCAGGCTGGAAGAGGGACCTACAGGTGGTCCGGTCATGGGCCAGAGAATGGACCTGCAGGTGATCCGAAATGTGGGCCTGGATTGGGCTCGGCTCCAGGGGCAGTGCAGTCCAACTTAGGGGGGTTTAAATGGACCGAAATGAGACATCTTGTGAGGATGGATAGAGGGCAGAAAGGGCAAGTAGAACAGATAGCAAGAAGGCCCTTAGAGGGCTATAGGGTCATACCCATTATACCTTCTCACCTTGTCTTCTTCTTCTCCTCTTCTCCTCTTTTTTTTGGCAGCAGGTGCAGCGGCAGGGCGCAGCAGCAGGTGGCAGACCGGCAGCCTGTCGGCGCTTCAAACTCCCTCTCCTGAAGCTGGCGTGCCCCCCTCTTCTTATAGAGGCTGGGGGCAAATGAAGGGCCAGGCCATGCTTCCATAACCAATGGCCCTTGGCCTCCCTTTTGGGGGTTACACCAGTTAATTTCAGATTAATGGGTTGGCTGACCCTTGACCTCCCCTTTGGGGGTTACACCAGTTAATTTCAGATTAATGGGCTGGCTGACCCTTGACCTCCCCCTGGCCTCTTCAGTTTCTCTCTTCATAAACTGACCAATAAATGGGCTGAGGTGGCATGTACGGCTGGAGGAGGTGAGGTGGCAGGCTGTGAGGCCTGTTCACACTAGAGCTGAAGTGGGCCAAGCCTGATTTGGGCCTGCAGGTGGCTGTGGCGCATCCCAACTTCTCCTCATGGGCTGTGAGTACATGGGCTTCAAGGAGGGCTGAGAAATCATTTTTTAAATGAGAAAATGAGCCAGGCCAGCTGAAAAAAATGCCAATGAGATAGCCTATGGTCTGATTGGGCCCTAATGGGTGCTTGTCCATTTGAGAATTGGCCCAATGGGGGGTCGATCTAGCTGGAAATTGGCTTGGACCGATTTTTTCTGTTTTCTTCCATTTTCTGCTGTGCTGCCCTCCTTTTTATTTTCTGAAAATTCTGACGCCAACAATCGGCCAGAATCGGTCCAGAATCGGATTGGAATCGGAATCGGATTGGTTTTTTTTTTTGTTTTGCTTACTGATTCTAGATCGATTTTCTTCTATTGGATTGGTCAGAATCCGTCCGATCCAATCCGATCCAACCGGATCGGATCGGTACCCACCAATCCCAATTCTGATTTTGATCCCGCGATCCTTGCCCAGAGGAGATAACCTCTTTCATCTAGTCTACCTAAGCGGTTGTTTCAGCTGCCTTAGAAGTCAATCTGATCTGGGTAAGAAACCTGACTCAAACTAAATTAGATATGAAATCTGGGTTAATAATCCTTCCCTAGCCTAGTTCAACCCTACATTGACTCAATACTTTCTTCCTCTCTCACTGAACTCCCGATCCTCTCAATCCCTTCTAAGTTCTAACTCACGTTCTTCCTTGGCTGCTCCCGACCCCCTGGCTCCTCACTCTTAACTCTTCCTTTGCCACTCCCAACCCTCAGTTCACTCTCACTATCTTGCAGTCCTTATTGACTTTATTTTTTCTCAATTTTTGGTACAAAAGTTGGCTGTTTTTTAATATTTATGATTTTTTGTATTTTTTAAAATTTATATAATAACTATAGATATGCATAAAAATAATAGAATTTAAATATATATTAGAAATTATATTTTGCCTCAAACAAGTGTGGTGAGGTGTCTCGTGATATGTTATCCGAGGTGCGAGATGCTACTCTTCTTGCCTCAGGTGCTTGAGGTTGAGGTGGACACCTCAAGTGCTCGAGACAAAGTGTATTTTTAATATATATATTATTTTATATATGTACAAGCATAGGATACTACTAAATCATAAATTCAAAAATAAAGAATGATCATATCAACCAAATTCGTAGTCTAAGACTCTCCAAGCCAAATATACATAATAACTTTTAGTTCATTGGATTAGGTTCGATTCTGTTAGGTGGTCTAGGTCCTAGGTGGGTGAGTAGGTGAGGCAAATAAGGGCCGGTGAGGTGCATGGGGCTGTCACCTGGATGATAGAGGTGTTTGAGACAATTGCCCCAGGCAAAATCGGCCAAGGTGAGATAGGAAAGCACTGCCTCTCCTCGTCGCTTGGTGACCAAGGCGATTGCCTTCAATAACATAGGCCGTGGGTGCCTTGTGCTTCAGACAACATAAGGTGGAGGAGTTCTTTTTGTGATGCTGCAGATAAGCAAAGGAGTAAAGAAAGGTTGGACTCAATTTGTGTGGAACATGAATGTCCCTCTAAAAGTCTAAATATTTTTGTGAAAGTTTTTTTTTTCGAACAGGCTTCCTACTTCAGCCAGTAGGGGTGGCAATGGGCCGGGTTTGTGGGCAGGCCAGTGAGTTGGGTCAAGTCCAGGCTGAATTAAGGGCTGCACGTTTGAGCCCGTGGGTTATTTTTGGGCCAGCTTGAATGGGTCTGGGCTGGGCATAGGGCTTCTCTTCTCGGCTCCCCCCAGCACAGTGCCACAACGATGACACTTGGACTTCTGTCTGACTGTGACAGCATCCTTCGCCTTTGCCGCTGTGGAAACCCAGCTTTCTCTACCATCCTTTTCCCTCTCCCTCCTACTATTCACTGAGGCTCCCCCATCACAGCGCTGCAGCAACACCACTTCATTGCTGTCCGATGGCAACATCATCCTTTGTGTTCACTGCTGTGGAGACCCCGCCTTCCTTTGCTGTCCCCTTTCTTATTCTTTCTACTATTAGCTGTTTCCTTCCCTCTCCCTTCCTTCCTACCTGTGGGGAGATGCTGCTGTGCTAACGGGAACAAGCAAGACCTGTGTGCTGCAGTGTCGGCAGAGGTGGGTCATGTCTTATACATCCTTGGAGGACTGTCTCCACTTCGATTTCCTGGCATCTTCTTGATGACAGAAACCGGCGGCGGCGGCTTTCTCTCCACCTCAGTTGCAGTCTCCTCTCCTCTCCTTTGCTTGAGGAACAAGAAAGTTGACTCTGTGTTTTGTTTGTTTCTTTAAGAGATCATTTTGAATTTTCTTTAATCATTATCTCTGTTTTGTCTGTTTATGTTACAATAAGAAATATAACAGGTGATTACGATCATTTTGGCTACCAAATTCATGCCCATTTTTTGCTGATTCATGTCATCCTATGCATTTTAATTATTTTTTATATAAAATAATGGGCTGGGCCGGGCTGGTCTGGGTTGAGATGAGATATATATTTACGGGCTGGGCTGGGCCGGGCCAAAATTTTGTAACTCGGGCCTAAAGTGGGCTGTCTTATGGCCGAGCTGGGCTTGGCCCATTGACAGCCCTATCAGCCAGGCAAAAGTGGTGATAGAAGACAAAGGAAAATTGTGCCAAATTTGTGGGATGTTTTGAGGACAAAGAGCATCCATTTTTGCTTGTGGTGTCACGTCATTTGATGGACCTTGTCAAGAGTTTTTGAGGTGCAATTGGACAAATACGAGGACTTGAAGGAGGTTTTTTGTGGGTTATGGCTGGATGACTTGCCAACCAAGCTAGGTATGCAATCTCACTTCTCACCTGGAAGGCATTGCTAGCAGCTTTTGCTATTTGGTGGGCTAGGAACATCATAATTCTCAGAGATCCTTTTCACTCCATCCATGCCATTTTGGCAAGTATGATGCTACTAGATTGGGCTATGGCTGGGAATGTGGGTGTTCTGGATGTCGATAATGTTGTCTGTCTTGGGTGGAAACTACAATATTTTGTAATCATCTCCTTCCCCCCTTTTCCTGGTATCTATCTTGTCAATGGATGATGTTGTTTGTATTGTCTACTTTTCTTTATTGAAATCAATGAACTGTGCCCAGGTTTGGTTGCTCTCAAAAAGATCTCTTCCATGAATTGGATGATGTTATTTTAGAATTTCATGAAGGAATGATACTATGCTGAGTGCACTTTTGTTGGTTGTTTCTTTCTCCATTTCTCAGGCATATTGCATTTATATTTTAAGCAAAAATTGGAGGAATTGAGCAATGTGATGGATGAATATTATGAAGATGATGATGAATGTCATGTTGGTGATCCTGTGGATTTTATGTACCAAAGTTGCATGGCCTCTCAAGTTGGTTCGATAGATATAGATGAAATTTATCACAAATCTGTTATCTTAAAGGACAACTGCCTGATTAAGAATATAGGTGAGGTTGTCCATGATCTAAGAAACATTGGATTGACATCAGTGACAGAGGATGCGTATGCTTCTGCAATATTTTCTCTTTTAAAAGTATGATCACCATCATGAAAATGATTATTTGATGTTATTTGTTTTACTTCTCTTGAATGATTTTTATTAGCTGTTTTTACAAAATATCGGTTCTCATTTCACATTCATGGCAGACGAAGGTTCAAATGTTGGCCGGAGATGATTACCGAACTCCTGTTCTAGGATCCATCAAAAAATGGATACAGGTCCTTATTTTTTATTTTTTATTTTGTTCTTTTTTTGTCATGATATATTTTGTTGTTGAAGTAAACCTTAAATTTTCAGTCTTTCTAATTTGATGCCACCTAACACAATCTTAATTTCAAGTCCCTTTTATTCAGAATCTAATTTGCTTAGACGTATTTAGCATCTCTGTATGTATGTGACAAGTTTAGTTTTGTATTCCAGCTGCCTGATTAGCAGACACAAAAGAACCTGTCAATCTGTCCTCAGTAGGTAAGGTTTGTGTTTTCAGTGGCAAGTTTTTATTCCAGGCAATTCCTGCCCAATTCATCTTCTCTCCACTGTTCAGGATATTGACTGATTTGATCGTTTATCTCCTCTGTTTTGGTCAAGTGAGCAATGTTTAATAGAAACCAATAGGTCAACGTACAAGTTAATCTTACATACAGTTGTAGCTCTAGGGAAGTTATTGGATCATCGTATACTAGTTGCTATTATCCCATCATTCATATACTTTGCACTTCTTTTGTGATGACCAATCAATAGCTAGGGAATCTGCCCTTGGGAGGTAGATGGCTAGACCACATATGATGCCAGAACAGTGTGTCCTTTCCACTTTCCAACCTGATAACTGAGGCACTGCCATTTTTGTTGCTTAGGCTTTTAGCTAATGTTCTTCCAAACTAGACCATTGGTTGGTGGGCTGATGGTTGTCGTGCCACCTCGTGTTTTGATGCATATTACTTCTAATAATAGAAATGCAAAGTGTTTCCCTATTTGATAAAAATGATTTATTGATTAAAATTAGAGTTTGAAACTTTAGGTTGTTGCGCCACCTCGTGTCTTGATGCATATTTACTGCTAATAATAGAAATGCAAAGTGAATTACCAAAAAAAATAGAAATGCAAAGTGTCTCCCTCAAAGTCAAACTCATAGAGGGGCTTTTACAAAAAAACCTTGTGAATAAAATATATACAAACAAGTATTTCTGAGAACTGAAATGTGAAAGAACAAAAAATAAACTAAAAAATATTTATGAACCAATACTAGCAGACAGAAATGCAAAAGATCCTAAAATCTATTGAACCAAATTCCCATCATTCTCTTCTACTAAAAAAACTCAATTTCAAGTTTCGAAGCTGCATCACAAATTTCGCACTTATTTATCCTTTGTTGGTTGAAGTTGACCGAATTATCCCCATGATTAAAAGCTCATAGGAATGAGCCGATCTCATACTCCAATACCAAAATTGATGCAAGACAATGTGGCAGAATTGAGCTAAAACACTGCAAATGGATTAAAACAGACCAAAATGAAGAAGATCTGATTTAAACCAGTCTAAAAGGTCCTGAACTGCATCGAACTGGGTCCCAAAAACTTGAACCAAACTAGGATTGGTCTTAACTGCCTTGAATTGACTAGAATTGTTGTGACCCGGTGTGAACCAGCCTGAAATGCTCCGAACCGGGTGGTAAGCCGGTTGGATCTGCTTGAGCCTGCTGGTCTGTCCGTGAACGGAATTCTGCTGTTATCCTATCCTTGCAGTGTTTGAGAGCCATCCTGGTCGCTCTTAGGTGAGGATAGGAGGTGGCTCATGGGGTCTGGTCGTGTGTAAGAGCCACGTCCGTGCGAAGATAAAGGAGCAGGGGGCTTTCCGGCCACTGTTCATCATTTTCCTTGCTTGTCCGGAAACAAGGGGTGGCAGAAGGAAACAGAGGTGGTTGGTCTGGCTCTGGAGGGGAAGGTGGCAGGGCATCGGTGGTGTGTAGGGTGTTTGATCACAGCAGCCATGCGGAACAATGATGGCAATGTTGAGAGGTGCAAGATGGCAGAGAGGAAGAACCAAGGATCGCGGGATCGGAATCGGAATCGGGATCGGTGGGTACCGATCCGATCCGGATTGGATCGGATCGGACCGATTCCGACCGATCAAATGGAAGAAAATCGATCCAGAATCGGTAAGCAAAAAAAAAAAAAAAAAAACGATCCGATTCCAGACCGATCCGGACCGATTCTGGCCGATCCTGGCCGATCCAACTGGAATAGCAAAAAATGAAAAAAAAACGATTCGATTCCGATTCCGATTCCGATCCCGACCGATTCAGCCGATCCGATTCCGATTCCGATCCGATCCCGACCGATCCGGCCGATCCCGACCGATTCTGCCGGAACTTTTTTCCGGATCGTTCCTTCAGCCAAGAATCGGATCGGCAATGGCCGATCCGATCCAGGAATCGGCCGATTCCGATCCGGATCGGCCGATTCCGCGATCTATGGGAAGAACTGACAGAGTGGAGATAGAAGGTGGGAAAATGCTGATGAACCGGGGATCTTTGGCAGATCTGGATGGAGCCAGATGCGGGATTGCAGGGAGAAGGTGGTGGGGGATTCATGGCTCCTTATAGCAGCAACTGACAAGAGGGGTGTCATAAATGCTGAAAGGGAGGTGATGCTGGGGTGATAGGGAAGGATTTGGTGGGTTCAGAAGGGGGAAGAAGGCGGCACAAGGCAATGAGGGCATGGATCAGACGGTGAGGAAGGGGCGTCATGAAGGCACCAGCTTGCTGGTGATTGGGATGATGGCTGAAGCTACTTCGGGGATCACCAGAAGCCATCACACACTAGAAGCACCGTTGAGCGATTCAGATGCATCTTAGTGAAGTTGCAGGCTTGCTTCCAGGGATCGCCAGACTTGTGTTGGGAGTGCTGCAGACCGAAGTTTGGCACTGCACAGGGTCTAGATGGGCTTTTGGAACTCCACAAGCACCGATATGGTTGGAGCTGCCAAATGATCTGTCTGGGGAGCGTTGGACTAGTTTGAGGTGACGTCGAAAATGGTTGAGGATTCCGCAAGTGTGCCAATCTCTTGAGATCGTTGGATAGCACATGAATGACTATGTGGGACCTGCTTGCCACTGCAGGAGTTGTCGCAGTGTGTTAGAGCCAACATTGTTTACCTGGGGTGCTAAACGAATCGGGACAGGGACCTGCAGACATGATAGTGTTATCGGGCTGTGTAATCGGTGAAGGCGAAAATAGGAGGAAGGGCACAGTTGTCGATATGTGAGATAGATGGAGGGGGACTCCTACTGAGAAGGTGAAGATAAGCCGGTCACTTGCCGGAAGTAAGGAGAGTAACTGGTCTCCTGCCGGAGGTGAGGAAGAAGCCTCCTGATGGAGGGGGTGAAAGGGTACCCATAGAGCAAATACCCCATACACATCCCGAAAGCTTCTTTTCCAAAAAGTTCTTCTAATGCTATTCTATTCTATTGATTCCATCGGAGTAGGCCTTCTTATATAGAGGGACCAAATTTACAAAAAGACCTTGTGAAGAAAATATATACAAACAAGTCCTTCTAAGGACTGAAATGTAAAAGAAGAACTCAAAAGGAACTCAACAATAATTACAAACAAGTCCTAATGGACAAAAATGCAAGACTTTAATATTGAACTAGGTCCTCATCACCCTCTCACTTCCCTAAGGGGAACACTTTTCTTCCTTTTCTTGCATGCGCAAGAAGGCCTACATCTTTTTTCTCTTTTCCTCACTCTCTCTCTCTCTCTCTCTCTTTTTACTAAGTTTCAAGGTGCATAACTCATCCCCGATGCTCATCACGCTCAACACCACAAACCATACCACCCTACTTTGCCATCCACTTCTAGGCCAGTGCACAGTTGTGCAATCTTTATGGCATTGTGCCCACTGTATTATCATGTGTGAGTTTTGCAGAAGCCATGCCTCCATATATCATATCTTCTCTATTCATCCTTGTGCTAGCAACTCCCCTGTGCTTTCTCTTATGGACCCAGGTGTGTGCAACAGCCCACACCTTGCATGGCCCCTGTGCCAATGTCCTCTTCCTTCCTCATCTCCAGCGCATGCATTTCATTCTCCCCCCCTCCCCCCCCTCCCTTGTGCTGCCCTATTGTTGTCAACAAACTCATCCTCATGTGCACCCTTCCCTGGACACTGTACCTGGTCAACGTGCATTCCTGCATTTGATCAACCTTGCATTGTCTCTTAACGTGGTGGTGTGATGCCCCAACCATGTGTCGTACATGAGTGTGGAAGTGTGGAAGTATAAAATGAGTGGAGACGTGCAAGACTGGGAATAACCCTTATGAGTCATGTAACTCATACCTGCCCCAAGTATGTTTGTGGATAACATTACGATTTAAAGCATACGTGAGTTCACGTGGAAGATCATGTCTTATATCATTCATACATATTTTCATGTAGTTTGGCACCAACATTGTAAATTTTAACTGTGTGAGAATTCATTGGCATATGATAAAACTAGAAAATATAATATGAGATCCATAACCATGCTTTCATGTCACATAAGTTCTTAAGGTTCCTAGGTTCAATGATTGTTCCTTGGTTGTCCAAAGTTTCCAAGGCTCAAGGGAGGCCATTGAGCAAGGTATTACAGGTTGGGATCAGTTCCTGGATTGGTGAGGCTGATATGATCAGTCCAAAGATGTCAGGATCTGAATCGGAGACTAGATTGACTGTTGCCAATTGCAATACAATCCGTATCAGATCTGGTGAATCAGCCAATTCAAGGGGAGAAAAACCTATCTGTGATTGGTTCCTCAAAAAAACAAAAAATTTAAAAAATATACAAAAATAGTATAGATACATTTCTTTGGGGATTCTGGTTTGATGTCGGAAACTTGCTCTGAGGCAGCAGTGGCGGTGCCGTAGTGTCAAGGCAGGTTGTATCAGGTCTATTGGACATAAGATATCAGCCTCCAGCCTATATGACTGGCCGATCTTAAGATATCCAGTTCGATTGACCAGATAGCTCCAGATATGATGGATCCACGGGGAAGACACAGTAGTGCCCTACAACACTTCCTCCACCGTCTTCTAGCAAGAAACACCAGAATCAGCCCACAATTTGTCAGTTTGAGCCAAATCGGTCAGCTCCAGGGCCAATACGGGCATCTGCCCCCATGGAATCAGGTTGGCATAGGCCAATCCCGATTCTGAATTGGCCAATTCCAATCTAAGGGCCAATTTTTCGTTCCATGGATCGGCTGGTTGGCCAATTCGACTGAAGGAAATGGATCCAGGAACCAGACTGATTCCTGATGGAGCAGCAACCCGGATTCAGTGGGATCTCTGCCTACCTGTGGTTGAGAAGCGGTGGCGGCCACCACCTGTTTTGGGTGGGGAAGGCACAGGGTGGCAACCAATGCCCCTTCACCACCAGCAGGTGGCAATTCTGCTGGGACTGGTCCATAATCAGTGGTTTCCTCCTGGATCGGGTCGGCATCTGTTGATCCCAAGCCATGATCAGCCAAGCCCACAAACCATGCCCTTGAGGGCTGCATGGTTGAGTGGATGTGGTGCAGGTCTATGGGGGAGATCATGTGGTTGCTGTGATCAGCTGCTTTATACCTATCAGCTATTACTTGGCTGGGCCTGGAGATGCTGGCATCATCCAAGGAAGGCTGATGCTTTGAAGTGCAGGAAGATCTCACAGGCAGTATGTCAGGTGGGCTTATCTGCTTGGTTGCTGGTGATGGTTGCATTTTCATCTTTTTCTTGTGTTGTTTGATGCAAGATTTACTTTATTCTGCTCTACCTCTACAATGTAGAAGTCTTTGCTGCTCATCTTGGGAAGCTTAAGGAGGTTGATCAGATATTGTTAATGGGTGATGAACTTTACTTGACTCCATATTGATCTTGTCTTGGACTGTTGCCATGAGGCTGAGGTAGTAATGGGGATTGCTTCTTTTGAAGTGAAGGTGGAGTAGAGCTTAAAGAGAGGATGCTGTAGGAGGTTGTCAGCTGTGCTGGGTCCAGGACCTGGATTGATAGACCATAGACGTGGCCAAGATTGCTGGAGGGTTTGTTAGGTTCAATCAGCATTGATTGGAACGAGACAATGGGAGAAGGTGATGGGGAGAAGGTTCTGGTGGCATCAATCGAATTCTTTAAGTGGGATGCTTATTCAATGCTCTCCAATGAGGTTGGGTCTTCCATATATGGAGCAGAGGATGTTGCATTTCCCGAGGCTTATATGGTATGAAATTTGAGGAAGGTGGGAAGAGGAGGATGTAAACAAAAAGATGTAGTGTTCTCAAGATCTGGAAGTTGACTTGTTGCACATACTGGCCTACATTAGTGGGTATGGCCTAGAGCAATTCAGTTGGAGGGATTGGCCTCAAAATGGATTTGGTTTATGGTCGCCCTATTGTGAGTGAATCAATATATGATTACTGTGTGGGTGGATTCACAAGACTGATTGTTGGGTTCTTTGGTGGGAGTGATCCATCATTTTCTACTTAATATCCTGCTTCATGGTTCACAAAATCTGTCAATCCAAGTTGGAATCGGCCGATTCTGGACCAGAGTTGGCAAAGGGTCTGATGGACCATAATCCAATGTGGAATCCATCTGGCATTTTTTTCAAGTTTTTTTTTCTGGTTTTTGAAGAATCCATCTGAACAAATCCTAGATCGGTTTTTCTCTTCTAGAATTTGCCAATTCTGCCAATCCGGTCTCTGATCCCAATTCCACTTTCCTTGTCCTGCAGATATCAGAAGGCTTATGGGATAATGATTTTAGAGGTTTATCAGAAAAAATGGATGGAATTGACTAGGAATGGGGGGTTCTTTCTTAAGAAGTTTGGGGACAAGGGACTAGCTGGGTTTGGCAGCCCTGATATCCTGGATGCCTGTCAACTGAATCTCCTGAAGCTTTGGCTGTTATGATGGGGACTGAGTTGTTGGATGAGGCTATAATTTAAATAGGTTAGGTGGTCAGTTGTCCATTATCGAGAGGGAAGAGGTGATGATGAAGTTCTTGATGATGTTCTTAGGAATAAGAATTTTGACAAGCTTTTATTAAACATCTTTGGTCTTTCATGTTTAGGAAATCATTAGGACTTATAAATTATTGTCAAACCTCATAACCAACATGAAAAGGTCGTCATACAGCATGCTCTTTCGTTCTTAATTCAAAAGTGGTTCAGCTTACGCACCTCATGGAAAGGCACGAGATCGCTTTTATTTTGGGCTGGGATGGGGGTTCAAAAAGTGCCCTAAGTGCTTGTCTGAGCACCTAGGGATGCTTAAGTTGGGCCTTGTTGCTTAAGCAGCCAAAGACCATCTGGCCACCTTGATCCCCTATTCACCTTGGCACTATAATCTTGACTGAAATGAAGTTGATGTGCACACGGATTTCTGCCAAGAAATATAAATGCATTGCTGTTTCAAATAATCTTTAATCTTTTTTTAACCATTTGATTCGTGTGATGCAATGTGGGGCCTCCATTGCTAAATGCTTCAATGGATGCCTCTTTTCTTCCAATTCCATTTTTTTTCTTTACTTTCTAGATGTGAGGATGTGCAAAATGAGCATAACTTCGAACTCCAACAGCTGGTGGAGTTATGGCTAAAATCAACCAACTATGATCCAGTTGAATGTCTCAAGTCCAGCGGCAACTTGCATAAGCAAAGTGAAAATTGTTTTGTTTTTCTTTATTCAGCAGAAACTTGGACGTTTATCAGATTCTTGGACATGAGTACACATACTTGTTTAATTTTAGTTCTCTCTTTGCGTTTATTTGCATTTGATATCTAATTTACATACTTTTATGTCTTTGCATCTGTTAGGCTGTTCCTCTTCAGTTCTTGTATGCTCTTCTAGGTTATCTGGGAGATAGTGTTGCCTGTGAGGAACCTTGTTATGATTTCAAATCCCCTTTGGCTTCTCTTCCTTCCTGTTATCAATGTATCGGCATGCGTTCTGAAGGACTTGTCAGGTGGCAATTGCGGCTGGAGTATTTTGCTTATGAGACATTGCAAGACTTGCGAATAGCTAAGCTTTTTGATATTATCGTTGACTATCCTGACAGGTGCTTCTCCATATGTTGTGCATTTGAAATTGTACATTTTGATATAGAAACACAAAGATGACAAGTATGACTATCTTTCTTTCTTTTAGTATAGTGTATAAAGTTGTTACTTCATTCATCATCTTATTTTGGTATTTGCATTTCATTGTTTTTCCCTTTTGTTCTTTCCATGCCGAAGAAAGGTACTGTCAAGTTACTCCACCATGTTCATTTCATTGCAACCCAGTCAAATAAGGTCCTGCCTTTGCATGCTCTCATTTTTGCAAAACTTCATAAGGGTCAGTGTATACATAATACAGCCTAGTCCTTGCTTCCAGATTTGAACCCCCGACCTTCAGGCAGCAATGTTCTACCTAGAGCTGCAATATGTATCTTCTTTATACACTTGTTTATTTCTTATTCTATGAGACTATACAGGATACGTTTGAGCTTACTTTTGTGTTAAATATACCATCAAGCAGCTCTCCAGCCATTGAAGATTTGAAACAGTGCCTGGATTACACAGGGCAGCATGCTAAGCTCGTTGAATCATTTATTTGTTCTCTAAAGTATCGTTTGCTTACTGCTGGCGCTTCAACGAATGATATACTGCATCAATATGTTTCAACAATCAAGGCGCTACGCATTATAGATCCAACCGGTGTATTCCTTGAAGCAGTGGGTGAACCAATAAGAGAGTATCTAAGAAGAAGGAAGGATACTATAAAATGCATTGTAACCATGCTCACTGATGGAACTGCAGCAAATGGCACTGGAACAGGAAATACTAATGATAGTCTTCTGGAAGAGCTAAATAGAGATGCTGAAAGCCAAGAGACTGGTGATATGGAGGATGATTTTATCATGGACGATAAACAGGCATGGACAAATGCTATGCGGTATATCGAACCCCTGAGAAAGTGTGAATAGCATGCATTCATTAATATTGGAAATACTTTTCTGACCTTTGCATTGCATTCTATGCCTTATTCAGCTGGGAACCTGATCCAGTAGAGGCAGATCCATCAAGAGGTGGTACAAATAGACGAAGAATTGATATACTAGGAATGATTGTTGGCATCATTGGCTCAAAGGATCAGTTGATTAACGAATATCGAACTATGCTGGCTGAAAAACTTCTAAATAAATCAGACTATGACATAGACTCCGAAATACGCACTTTGGAACTTCTTAAGGTGGGGCACTTATTTGTTCAACATAAGCCACTGTCTCACATTGTAGTTTATATTTTGCGCAGGCAGAAGTTTCATGCCACTGTTCTCAACGTTTTCATATAGTTTATTTTCTTTCTTGTCCTTCAGATTCACTTTGGAGAAAGTAGCATGCAGAAGTGTGAGATAATGCTCAACGATTTGATAGACTCCAAGAGGACCAACAGTAACATAAAAGCATCACTAGCAAATCCATCCCCTAGTGGTATGTCAAAAGTTATGGGTTCTGCAGCTGTTTTCTGGAGGATTCAGATAGCATTTTGGTGTAGGAAGTACTTTCAGATGATTCGATTTTCATTTAAACTTTATCAAATGTTCATTTATTCTGCATAATTCTAGATGGTGGGCAAGTGGAGATTGACTTGTCTCTTGATGTCCTGAATGCTACAATTATATCGTTGAACTTTTGGCCCTCAATACAGGTCAGAGAAATCCATAGCATGAACTTCCCCATCTCATTTATGTAAAATGTGTGTTGTATGAGTAGAAGACTATTCATCCAGGAAAGCATTCTCAGTTATGATTATGTATTTGTTATGCAAATGCCAAAGTGTTGCACTTATTTTTAATGCCTTCCAGGCATGAGATCTTTTTTATCACAAGTTGGTTTATCTTTGGACATACCTTGGTACATGATGGTTGTTTTATTGAGTTGTTCCGTTGATGTGATCAAATGACAGGTTGAGTCTACTAACGTACCTGTAGCAGTGGACAAATTACTGTCTGATTACTCTAGGAGATTTCATGAAATTAAAACCCCGCGGAAGCTTTTGTGGAAGAAAAATCTTGGAGTAGTCAAGGTCGGGACTAAAGACATTTTCTCCAATTTTTTTTACATTGATGGAATTTTTCTTTGGCATTTAAATCCTGATGGATATATGGCATAATATTGCAGTTGGAATTGCAATTTGGCGATAGGAGTTTGCAGTTCACAGTTTCTCCAATGCATGCAACAATCATTATGAAATTCCAAGAGAATACAAGGTAAATTGTAAATAGCTCTGTGTTTTTTTTTTCACCAAAACATTACATTCCTTTGCTGATTTCTGCAGTTGGACTTCCAAGGAACTTGCAGCTGCGGTTGGAGCTCCTATGGATGTCCTGAATAGAAGGATAAACTTTTGGGTTAGCAAAGTATGCACGTTATCATATATCAAGATACTGCTGTCTGCTTTTGGTATCTTATTTTGCAATGCATCATGTCCATACATTTGCTGTGGACGGAGGTTCCTGCTAGAATAGTTTCTGTGCATGCATCAATTTTTTATATGACATATATGCACATACAATGAAGATGGATACCTTCTGAAAATAAATTGAGGAGACAAACAATAATCTCCAGGATGGTTTAACTTCCACATAAAATAAATTATACTTATCATGTTTCTACAAAATGCAATTCCTAGTGTGTTTCAGATTGAAAGGTTAATTATGTATCTCTATCGGTTTTTGTTCTAGCAGAAGACAAATGGAATCACAAGGAGGGTAAGAGCATAGTCTATCTTATGTTTAAAACCTTTGAGGAGAAACAAAGAGCAAACATTTATGTGTGGGTTATATTGTCTCCTCTTCCCCATATGATAGTTCAGGATTAACCATGAACCTGTCAGGTTTGTTTTCCACTTCCCTATAGTGATAATCAGGGTAAGTTAAAATATGGGAAACAAGTTGTCTTTAGAGATGCTAACTTACGGATTTGAGAATAGTGTTAGAAAAGTGATAGAACGAGTAGTATTGAATAGAGACATTGAGAGGAGAAAACGAGGTGGTTTAGGCCAAGGAAGGTCAGGTCCTAGGTTGGATCCGGGTTGTCCTAGGTCCGGTTTGGTCGTGACCTGGGTCTGATTTGGATCTGAAGTCCAAAAAGGGGCAAAAAATGAAAAAAATCAAAAGAATTGAAAAAATTGCAAAAAGCTCACTTAACAAAACCCGGTTAGTAACACAGTTAATCGAAGAAGAATGCTTAGACAGCCTTAGAATGTTGAGAGAAATCAACAAATTGGAGTAACTTTGGAGGGTAGGAAGGACTGCCAAGAATGCTAGAGAGAGAGAGAGAGAATTCACTTAGGAGAGGTGTGGGCAAGTGGGAAGGCCCAGGGGGGGGGAGGCTTGGAGTGCCCCATAGGCTAGCTGTTGGGATAGTTGTTATGCTGCCTGACCGACTGGGTTGCCCAAGGTCATGATCAGGCCGGTCGGCTCAAAAATAGACCAAGTCACCCGACCTGACCTTGACCTAGTCTTCCAAGGTTTTAGGCACATCAGGCATAGTTCCAAGGAGGCCACCATTTTGAAAAGACCATATTAGAATGTTGAAAAAAAATGAAATTGACATACATAAATTAATGTAGTGGAAAGATAACATGATTTGGAAGATCTAAATCATTTTGGAATGGTAGTCCATTATTGTTCAGAGTGAGTACAAAGAATCTATAGCCTACTCCATATAATTCAGGATTAAATAAAGCTTAATATTCATTATGTAGAGTTGGGTTGTTCATCATGTTTAATTTGTTTGAATTCTTTGACACTTTTTAGGATTATGATAAACTTTTGTACTATTGGACAAAACATGTGCTGATAGAAAGCATATTGAAGTATGAAAATGACTGTACAAGATATTTTGGGTTGGGATCGGCCCTCTGAATTGGCTAGGGCCGATTCAGATCTTGTTAGGGATCGGATCGTCCACTGACTGATCCGATGGAAGGCAATTGATACATGATCAGCCTGGATTGGTCCCTCCAAAAATTGAAAAAAATATATTAAAAACATTCTAGACCTGTCACCAGTTGAGCCATGGACAGGTGATCTAAATCTGGTGAAATAACCACCCCTTGCTGGTGAAAGAGCAGCACCCTATACTTTCCTCGCCCTAAACAGATGAAGAAGGATGGTGGACCCAATACGAGTGGATCACCAACTTAAGTTGGCAAATCTCCTGTTTTCAGCTCCTCTAGACCCATTACAACAGTTTCTTCTTTGCCCATTAGGGCGGGGAAGGCATGGGTGGTGGCCAGTGCCTCTTGTCAGGATCGCTCTTAAATCGACTGATCCAAGCCAATCTGACCAAGCCGAGCCTGATCCCAACAAAAATTGGCTCCAAAATCTGGCTCCCTTTCAAATATCAGGTTGGTGCCTGCCGATCCCAATCCAGATTAGCTGATCTTGCAAACCATGGTATATAAGATGTATAGGATGAAATGGCTGGCTAACTTTTTGACAAAATCTTAAATTCTAAGAAAATGCCGAATGAATGGAGAATGAGAATCATCATATCTTTTTTTTACAAAACAAAGACAGATGATTTCTCAAATTATAGCATTAATGTTTTGCTGCATAATATCCAGAAACCATTCCTGAACCTTGCACTATGCTGTGAAACCTTCAAGGATTTACATATTTTAAAAAGAATTAATTCTTTAGAAGTTATGAGTAGATCATGAATGTATCACAAGCTATATCTATTTTTATATCAGTTTTGTATGCTATAGAGCATCAATGATCAATGTACTATCGTGTGAAAACTGAAATCACTTACAGTTATAATGCATTTCTGCTCAGGGAGTTCTTGTTGAGTCCACAGGACCAGAAGGTGATGACCATATGTTTACTGTTGTCGAGGAAATGGCTGATATGAGCAGAAATGGTATGGGAAGAGGGATCCCTGAGGAATTCCCAACTGCTGATGAGGAAGGAGAAAGATCTACTGCCTCCATTGAGGAGCAGCTCCACAAAGAGATGACTATATATGAGGTATGCATTATTCTGGAGTGTTGAATTATTGTCTTTTGTGGTGGATGCTGGATGTACTTCTAAGAATCTTCGATCTTATGAAGTCTCATCTGGTGAATCAAAATTTTAATTCCCCCCTTTGGCAAAAGCATGGCACAATTTTGTGCAAGGTAGAACTTACTGGTAACAGACTGATGCAATCGTTAGGTTTTCTTGTTGGTTTCCAGCATATTCTGTTGGGGAAGTTTTTCACTCCATTGAGTAGTTTCTAATTTCTATATCTTGTGGATGGCACATTTCTGGAAAAAGTATTCGCAGTGTGGTATCTACCTTTGTTCATCATATTTCACAGTGGATTAATGTGAAATCCTCTGCACATTAGATTCAATTGGTATTTTTTTGTAACATCATACCAATTTTTGGTCAATGCACTTGTTGCCCGAAGAATTATGCTGGTTGAAATGCTTTTCAGCATTCTTCAGCGTTTAACTTTGTTCACATTTGTCAGGAATGTGTTTTGCTTTGTTCACGTTGCTGTGATAGTTTTACAACGTATGATGTGTTATCTAAGTTGCCCATTTTGCTAACTACCTGGAGGAAAGGTCTCTTAATGCACTTGTCATGCAGAAATTCATTGTTGGGATGCTTACTAATTTTGGTGGGATGGCATTGGATAGAATCCATAATACACTGAAGGTAAATGGTCATTAGAACTGCTCTTTGCACGCACTAATTTTGTCAGGGATGCAGTCTTCTGTTACAGTATTATTTGTACTCGTATAATCTATGCTTTTCTCTGAATCTTGTGGGACAGATGTTTTGTATAGCTGAACCGACGTATGACAAGTCGCTTCAACAATTACAGAGCTTTCTTGATGGTCTTGTGTCGGAGGAAAAGTTAGAAAGGAGGGATGGAATGTATTTTCTGAAAAAGTAGGAAATTGGTTTCAACTTTCAAGCATTCAACTGGTTAATTGAACTTTGATTGAATCTGTAATTTTTTTGCTTGGAATGATGAGTGACAGCATTGGAATTAAAAGAGTAAAAGGTTCTCGTTGCCTTAGCTTTTGAAGATATTTACAGAATTTATTTTTTATTAGGCATACTTTACATGTAGTTCGTGGCCATTTTCTTGACTTGAATTTAGCGGTCCTCACGTTCCTTTACTGCTTCAGGTAAATTTCAACTTTATTTACCCTAAGGAGGGTAGGCAAATGTAAGGGATAAATCTTTCCTCTTATCTATCCTTCGAGTCAGAACAAAAAGAACTTTCAAATGAGGAAGGTAATTAGTGCTCTCATTTTTTAATAAAAAGGATGTAAAACAAGGATAACTAGCTGGGCAAGCCAAATAAGTTCACGATGACTTTCTTACAAAAATCTTTTGCAATATGAAAATAAGTTGTATACACGGTAGTTATATTTAGATATATACGGTTAAAAGAAACAAATATTATTAACTAGTCTAAGTAGTAGACGTTGGCCCATTGTGTTGCTCTTTACACCCGGCAGTTGCTTTAAGTACACATCCGAGAATCTTTTGGCTAAAACTAAAAGGATTAACGACTCTAAACAACGTCCTCATATCTCCTCAAGGACTGAAATTAATGATCCGGGGCGAAATATTATGCCAAGACCCAACACGACAAATCTCATCGGATGCACGCAATCAATCTGGTTAATTCGCCACCTTTTTCAATATTAAATCTGATACCAGACAATGCCAATTCGTGCTCAAGTATCTTACGTCAATACCCAAGGTGACGTGCTTTCGAATTTGCAAGTACACGTGCGTTTTAACCCGTCGCCTGATAGCAATCAGCCCGAAATTTGCCAGAGAAAAAAAATTAAAGTTAAAAAAGGCAACTTTTCAACAAGCCCTGAAACAAAAGAACCCTAATTAATCACCTAGACCAAATCAGGATATTACACGACAGATCAACTTTTGCATTTCATATGCTTTGAAACTACTTCGAGGCAAACAGACCAATACATGCACCTCTAATAAGAAAGCCGAGTGCAATTTCCACAAGATCCACAGCCACGAAAGATGACCGAGCATCTCAACGGTAGGCTTTAAATACGTTCTTGCAGTGACATAAGTCTCGCCCACCAATCATATGACATTCAACCTCGCCAACTTATGGTACATAATGCGATTGGAGCCTCCGGAGTTCGTCTCCAGCAGAGCACATCGAACCAATTCCTGTCAGTTTCAGCACAAAAAAGGAACGATTCAAATATGTAAGTTGAAACGGGTTGGAGACGACAAGCCTCACCTTGACCTCTCCGTGGGGAAGGAACATCCCCAAGTTGTGGATAATTAACCTAAAATCTTCCACCTGAAAGAGCCAGGTGACGTTTACATGGCACGTGGTTGACTTTCAACAAAACACTTTTTCAATAAGTGCAGAACACGTACCTTGATGTAGCCTAATCTATTTCGATCAAAGTACCTGAACGCCTAGAATAAACAAAAACGAACCAAATGTACACAATAGTGAAGAGAAAATAGTTATGTAGATTGTAGAGAACCAAAAAAGTACATCCTAGAAACCAGCAATCTTTACCTGCAACAACTCTTTATCTACGTCCTTTTCTATTCTCAATTTGGCATCTAACTCAGTCACATTATTTACTTTCTGTTGGCTGTCGTGCTCATCAACTTTGGAAACTTCTTGCCCAGAATTCTTTTCTGCATCTACCATACATTTTTCCATGTCAGGTGATTTTTCCGTCTTAGCACCAGCCTCCACCTTATTATCTGGAGTCCCTTCCTGCAGCAAAATAAAAACATAGGCAGGTAATAGAGAAACGGGTAGGATCAACAAGATAAGTTGCAATAGAAGATTCACATGAAAATGAAGTTTGATTTAAGCCATACATGAAATCCAAAAAATCAGCATACAAATTTCACTAAAAGATGAAGAAACATATTTGTATATGCAACCTAGAATAAAAGAAACCTTGCCTTTTCAGCAGCATTCTTATCCGGGTGAGTATTATCCATTTCTTCATCATAATCAGAAAGTTCTTCAGGCTCTTCAAGCTCTTCTTCCATGCCCCCAGTTCTTTTTTCTTTTTTAGTTTCATCCGATCCACTCGGTAAACTTTCCATCACAGTCAACTGCGTTACAGAATCCTCCTCTATAACAGGAGTATCCTGTGCAGCAGATTTGATATCTTCATTCTGCATTTTATCATCATCGGCTAGTTTTGCACGCTTCTCAGAAAATACATCCTTCACATTCTTCTTCTGATCATCCAAACTTTGTTCTTTTTTCTGTTGGCTTCTTTTAGCAATAAACTTCAAGCGCAGTTTCTGATGAAGAAAATTGCAAATCCAGTCTGACTGAGCATAAAACCAAAATGCAAAGAAAAAGGCCATATATGAGAATCTACCTGCAGAAAGGACAAAAGACGATGGCCCATTTCAAACTGGAGCATCTCACTAAGTGACTCAGCAAACAATGAGAGCTGCAGAAAGAACAGTGAATGAGGTAGCATCGAGAAAACATATTAGATCTTGACTTCGTCTCGGAAGGGTGAAAGAAAAGAGATCTCACAACATTCTTTGAAAAATATCAGGAGACTGGATCTCAGATTAGATCTACATAGGATATATTTTACGTAAAAATATAAACCATAAAAAGCTAAAAAAACTAAAAATAGGACCAATATGGGTTTTACGATTCCAGTCTGATCCAACCCATGTGTTGAATCAGCGCCAAAATAAGGCACTGGAGTGGTGTCACCTCCGCAGTGCTGTCTCTGCAGCAGCTCTGGCTGGTTGCGGCCGGTACCTGTGACCAGACCGCCCGGACTGTTCCATTTCTCGGCAGGGCTTGCAAGCCTGAGAAATTCTCATGAGATGGCGAACCATAGGTATAGAATCATAAAAAATAACTGGCATTTCACTGCTGGAATCACTATAAACAAAGATAATGTTACAGGGATATTGTATACTCGTATTTGTTTTCCTTTCCTTGGTTAGACAGGTATCTACCAAGTACACAAATGTAGACACCAACTAATTGGCAAAAAGAAAAGTAAAAAATTATCTCATAATCCTAATAAACAAGATATAGAGAGTTCTTACTCTTTCGTCAGAAACTGGCTAATAAATAGCAACCTTTTAGCTTCCTTCAAATGTCATTTAAATTTATTTAACTATTTGGAAGCGAGATGGAGAATGAAACACGAAAAAGAAATAGTAGTTTGTCAAGTATATTGCTCCTCCCCCCTTTGTTATGAAAGGCTGATATGAGATGTTTGGTCAGAAACATCTTTGCTAAAATATAGGAAAATAATAGTAATCAGAGGACAGAGAAACCTCAAATGTTGATTCTTCAATGTCTTTGTCGGTGTAGTCAAGAAGCCCATCAAGTGAAAGTGACATCGAACGGTACTGTGGAGAACAACATGAATACACACTTACAGAAAAAAAAATGCATTATAACTGATCAGAAGGTTATGAGAACATAGGTATTATTGCTATGCCACAAAGCATACCTTGGTGTCTTTACTTTGTTTTGTCCGTAAACAAAAACCTGGGAATTTTGGAGGCATCTCAGGATTCTTTTCTTTTGATTCTTTCCTAGATTTTGGCTTAGAATCAACACTTTTCTCATCTTTTTTCTTTTCCTTCTTGCCGTCTCCTTTCCTAATGTCCTGGTGTTTTGTATCTTCAGCCTCTACAGCCTCCTCAACGACATTGCCAGGCTTTAAATCAACAATATTTGTGGCTTTCTTCTCATCGTCTATTTCATTCTTCATCTCCACATCCTGCTTTGCAGTGTCCACTTCTTTAGGCTCAGTAGTTGGCTTATCTTCCATGCTTGTTACTACTTTCAAAGAATCATCCACCATCAAATCTTTTGTATTTGTATCTTCCACTCCAATTGCTACCCCAGGGTCTTCACCTTGCTTGACATCTACTTTTTCTCCTTTATCCACCACCTTGGCAATTTTTCTTTTAATCACCCTCCTAATTACTTTCTTTTTCCCAATTGCCTTTGATGTAACCTCCTTTACAGAAGTTCCTTCTTGCAGAGTTTTCTCCTCTTTAACCAATTTTTCCTTGTCAGGATTTTTTCCATTCTCTGTGTCTGAAGCTTCCAAGACCTTATTTTCAACCTGAGCAACCTTAGCAGTCATCATTTTGTTAGTTTTCTTTCGTGCAAATGTTTTGACATTAGCTGGATCAACAGAAAGTTCATCTTGATGGACTACATCTGCATTAATTGTTTTGTCTTCAGACTTTTTTTCCTGTTTTTCTTTGTCACTCTGTTCCTGCATCATCTCAACATCTTTATCAGCATTTTTCTCCATTGTGGCCTTGTTGGCAGGCTTGCCTTTTGCTGCCTTTTTAACAGCTTTTCTCTTTGCAGGCGTCCTAGCTTTAGATGTGACAACAGAAACTTGTACATTTCCAATATAGCCTGTCGTTTCAATATTTTCCTCCTCTAATAACATTTTATTCAACTGTTCGTCATCCGTGACAGATATCCTTGCTGCATTTTCCTTCAGTTCAATAGTCTCATTTGTATTCTCACCTTTGCTTATGTTAGGAACATATTCATTAGTAGAACCATCCAAATCATGCTTCTCTGAGTCATCTTTATTCTTTACTCTAACAGCATTCGCATCATCACAAGCCTTCTTAGTTGTGACAGACGTTTGATCTATTAAAAGGTGCATTATGACATACCACAAAAAGGGACTGCATCAAAATAGGCAAGTACAAAATGCAGGTCACTTACCTTGTGAAATATCCTTTCCACTGGGTTTCTGAAAGAAAAGTAAGAGAAATGAGCAGCGGCTTGGCATGCATAATAGATAAACAAGAGAAGCAAAAAAATTTACGTTTTCCTGCTGTGTACACTTTTCAATTGTCTTTTCATTGTCCACAACACACTGGCTTCTCCATAAATCTAATGCAGGCAGGCAATGAGATAGATCAGGTATGTATATGATGGTAATTTCTTTGTGGCTGAAGAGCCCATCGTTCCCAACTCTGTCATAGTGTATCTGCCAGATCAATTGACGTTAATGCTTATAACTAAATTGATTATCATTTGATTCAACATAAAAGATGTAGTCAAAAGCATGTCAAAGCACTGTCAAGAAAAAGGAGAAGCAGCGGACTAGAAAGCCTTAGAAAACTTGGTTATCACCCAACCAGAGGATTTTGACTATCCATGATGACCCAGGCTCAGCAGCCTTTTGCTTTAAAAATCTGCAGATAAAGCCAAGGAAGATCAACGGACATTGGTGTCTCTACAAATCTATGAACGAAAATCCTGGTTCAATCATAAATCATTGTATTTCCAGGTAGAGATGAAGGCACAATTAGAGATTGAGAATCATTCAGGAAGTTAGCCCATCCATGGTATTAAGTATTCAAGGATTTGGATAGCTGGGAATTTCTGGTATACGGTTGCCGTGAGCCGCAGGAGCAGAAATTCATAGGCGAGAACAATTCCAATTTTAAAGATACCCATGTGGTAAGCATGGAATATGTAGGTTTTCTACCTGTTGGGCATTCCTGGTTTTGCACCACCTTTCTTGTGCTATCAGCATTTGTAGTAGGAGTCAGGACAGGGCTAACTCCACCATGGCCGCTTCCAAGCCCAAATGAGAAAAAACAGTTGTGGTAGGTGCCAACCATAGCTGTCAACGCAGTGCCTGGATGCCAAGGCATCTTTGCAGGGGTGTCCTTTTGGGATATCAAAAGGCACCCAAACCACTTGGCTAGGCACCCAATCCTTTCCATGGTTAATCCACATATTCCTGGATGCTCATCTAATGACAGGGTAAATTATTAATATTATATATGTTTAATATTGTTAATTATAAATACATATATGCTTAAAAATTATAATGTACTCTCTAACCTATTTTTCTCTCCCTCTCACTTAGTTTATCAACTCTTTCCCAAAAATATATACTTACGCAAACATAATTAAATAAAAAATTTATAACATACAAATCTAATTGTACGTATATGTAGTATTAACATCAAATTTTACCACTTCAGCATCCCTTGAAAACCCTGTCACCTTCACAACTATGGTGTCAACATAAAAAATTGATGCAGCTCATGATATAGATTCTATGTAGTCAAAGGTGTGACGCGATTGAGGCGAGGGACCCCTTGTCTAGCCCCAACCGCCTCCAACTATGGAGGCAATTAACACTCATCACTGTTGCCATCCATGTCCAAGCAAATAAGAGAAGGAGAGAAGAAATTTTTGATAGTATAAACATCTTAAGAAGGCTATATGATAGTATCAGGAGGCATTCCGGTGATGGGGGAGGTTGCCGGTGGCAAAATCCACATCAGAGAACTATCTCATTCCATGGTCCAGCGAGAGATCCTTCGGGAGGAAAAGAAAAGGGTTTCAGATAAGTCAGACACAATAAATGGAAGATCCGGAAACTTAAAACCACCTGAAGTGCTGAACTGCTGGTTCAGCACTTCAACGGGCAGTTAACTTTAAACTCTTAGAATTTCAATATCAGGCCCGACAAACCTGTCTTCTCCACCCGAAATCAAATGGAGACAACTCTCCTGTGACAAGATGGAGGCCTGGTGGCGAATGGGGGAGATCACCTAGGCAATTGTAGCCGAATTGAGGCAGAGAAGAGCTGCCTTGCCTCACCTCGTCGCTTAGGTAGTTGCTTCAAGTGTCTTTGATAACATACTACGGATTCAAATGATATAAAAGTTGGGACATTCTCTTCTTACGATGTGTTGCACTAGAGCCTGGAGGTAGCGAAAAAAAAATATAACAATAGTAAAGGGTGTTCCCCACATGCAACACATCACATAAGCAAGTGTTCCCATATCAAAGATGGATGCAAGTAAATAAAGACTTAGAAACAAATCGAAAGAAATCTGATAAAGAAAAGATTTAAAAAATGATGAGAATAGTTAATACAAATATTAGAACCATGTAGAAAAAATTATGAACTTGCTGATAGTATGAAGAAAAGAAGATCAATATTACTTGTATTCAAAAACTTTGATATAAAAAAGAAGATAAATAAAAACGAAGTAGAAGTAAAATATTGAAAGATACAATGGTGTCAGAAAAGAGAGTAAGAGACATGATATTTTGGTAAAAATGATTATAGAAAAAGGTAATCAATGTAATTAGTGTTTAAACCCCACAAATTGAATTAAGAAGTGAGATTCAAGAAAAGCTTTGAGAATGGATATGTTGAAAATTAATGTCATGGTTATGAGACCACACCGAAATTTCAGATATGAATTTAAATGAATAAAAAAACTCTTTAATATGCTATGGCCTATGATCTAATACTAATAAATACTCATTTTATTAAAAGATAACTTCATTTAATTCCATTTAAAAGTGAACAAAATAAAAGTCAAAACAAGTCACGCTTATAAGAAAAATTAGTTGTGCTCTTTAAAAAGATTGTAAAGTTATTCTTATTGAAACTTTAACGACTAAACATTGGTTAGTAGCTTTAGATCTTATGATCAAAAGTTAAATAAACACATTTAAAAAAATATTCTCCTAGAATAAAATGATAGGAATTAAAAGGGGTGAAGCAAAAAATTTTAAAAATAAACTTAAAATAAATAATTGGAAGCCGGATGTAGACGCCAATGCTACATGGATGAACATGACTACAAATATTTTAGAGAGAGCAAAAAAAGTGCTTGGAAAATCCAAAAGATGAGACATAACGGCGAAATGAAGAAGGGTAAAAGACAGTAAAGAATAAGAGAAGTGATGCTTATAAAAAATAAAAGACAGTAAAAAGTGAAGCAAAAGTTGTTTGACAACCAAGAGAAGAATCTTTTAACAGATGCTCGAGAACCTGAAACTAAAGAAGACTAAATAATATTTATAGATTAGCAAGGATGAGAGAGAAAAGATCTCAAGATCTTAACCAAGTTAGATGTATCAAAGATAATGAAGAAAGGATCATGATAAAATATAGTGGCATTAAAGAAAAATAAAATAAATTATTTGATACACTTTTAATGACAAATTTTCTAGAAACAGAAAAATAGAGGGTGTAACAAAGCTTAATCTGAATTACACTAGAATGATGAAATTTTTAAATGTTAAAAATATGTTAAAAATAATGAAGGCATACAGCCCCAATAGCGAAGTATAAAAATGTTTGGAAGATTTAGGAGTTCAATAGTTGATTCAACTTTTAGCAAAATTTTAATATTTAAAAAAAATGTCAGATGAACTGAGAAAATCATCATATCTATTTTTAAAAAATAAATACATATACACAGTGCTCAAATTATAGAGATTAAACTTATGAGTCAGACTATGACATAGTGTGTATGTGTGTGTGTGATGGGGGGGAGAGAGATTTATAGAACAACTATTACGAGACAGTACAACTATTTCAACCAACTAAATTAGGTTTCTGCCAGTCAATCTACAAAGGAACCTACTTTTCTTATCATAAGCTCAATGGAGAAATATTGAGATATGAAGAAAGATTTATACACAATGTTTACCTGTGTAGTTAGAGGCGTTCGCCTCAACCGCCTAGGCGGTGAGGCGAGGCGAGGCGGTTCAAAACCGCCTTGCGTTGGGCGATCTCGCCTGAGGCGGTCGCCTCCGGCGCCCCGGCCGCCTCCGGCGCCTTGTGCGCCTCGCCCGCCTCCTCCTCCTATCCGGTAAGAACCGGATCCGGTAAGAACCGGATCCGTTTAACTTAAACGCCCCCCCACCCGCGGTTCTCTCTCTCCCCGACGCGCAAGGAGCCCGACGGAACAGGCTACTAGGTCTCCTGCCGCCGCCGACGCCTGCTGGTGCTGCCGCCGCCGCCGCCGCCACCGGAAGGTGCTGCTGCTGACGCCGCCGCCGCCGGAAGCTGTTGCCACCGCCTCCGCTGCAGGATCCTCTTGACGCCGCCGCTGCCGCCGCAGCCTCTTGACGCTGCCGCCGCCGCCGGAAGGTGCTGCTGCCGACGCCGCCGCCGCCGGAAGCTGTTGCTGCCGCCGCCGCCGCAGGATCCTCTTGACGCCGCCGCTGCCGCCGCCTGTGCAGGAAGCTTTTGCCGCCACCGCCGGCGCCTAAAGCTGTTGCCGCCGCCGCCGCAGGATCCTCTTGCCGCCGACGCATCTCCCACCAGCAGACGCCGCTGCTGTCGTGGCCGTGGGTGGGTCTTTACAGCTCTTAATTATTTTTGTTTATTTTTTATTCGTTTGGTTATTTTCATTTAGTACATATTTGATTAGATATTTATGTTCGTTAAATATTTATCATTTTGCTTTGTTCTTTTGTTTTATTATTTTTGTTCATTTTAGGTTATATTTTATCATGTCTCAAACATGTGAAGACCATGCTTCAGGGACCGATTCTAATAGTCAACCTTCTGCGCCCATGTCTACACCTGAAGCTTCTGGTTCCATATCAAGAGCACCTCCTAAATCCAAAGATGTTGGATGGAAATATGGGATTTTAGTAGATCCTCAGAACCGGGATCTTGTTAGATGTCAATTTTGCCAGAAAGAGTGCAAAGGAGGCATCTATCGTTTGAAGCAACACATTGCAGGCTTGGGGACGAATAAAATCATATTTTCATTTTTTTTTTGTTGTATAGATTCATACAAAAAAGAGAAATAAATTGGAACAAAAGAAGTTGAATGATTTGGTATTCGTACAATACAACCAAAGGCTTAGGGAAAGACATCTAAGGTTGGAGAAATTTGGTCTAGACCCAATCTCCTTAGATGACATTGATGAATCAAGTGAGTGGATTGCAAATGAAGATGAAGATCTTGTCCATGAAGGCGAAGACTTGAGATGGAGAGATGTAGAAGTTGCTGCTGGAATGGATGAAGAGGAGGGGCCAAGTACGAGGTTATATTTTAAACACTACATGTCTTAATTCTAGTTATTGAGTTTGGTTATTTTTTTGTTCTAATTTTGATGTTATGTTTTTACATGTTTGAAATGAATTTCTAGGTCTTCTGGGAAAAGAATTCGTCTTTCTAATGAAGATTCGGACGATACCAGTAATGATGATCAGGAAGCTCCCACCAATCTTGATTCTGATAGTGATTGCTACTGACTAGTGAGTGATGTTTGAATTTGTATGGTTGTATTCGAATTAGACTTACTTTATGTATTATGTTTGGTTGTATGGTTGTATTCTTTTCTTATTGTATGGTTGAATTCCTCTTTCTAATGTTATATTTAATTGTCACTCATTTTAGTTAATGATTCCATGTTTTTTATGTATTTTTTCAATTATCTGATATCACATATATCATTATTAAAATAAATATTATTATAATATTCAAAACGCCTCAAGCGCCTGAGGCGCCCGCCTTAGGCGCCTGAGGCGAGGCGCCGGGTCCCTCGCCTCAAGTGCCTCACGCCTCGGATAACATAGATGTTTACAAAAGATTTGTGATACACTTCACAATAAATATTTTGTGATTTGTGTTAAAGCAAAAGATAATATCTGTAGGTATATACAAGTAAGAAAAATATGTATGACAAAGTAATCACTTGTGCATGCACAATCAAGAAAGAAGAGATTTTCTTATTTCAATTGACTTACATCAAGGGTCTGCAAATAGTCATTATATTTTTGCATTAGTTATAGATAAATTAACAAAGAATATGTAAGATGGCATATCATGGTGAATAACATTTACAGACGAGACAGAGTTAATAGGAAGCTAGAACTTTGGATAAGTATAAGTGTTAGGGTTTCAAAATACGTAGAACAAATAATATATGCACTGTAATTGTAAATTTAATAAAAAGATGGAGGAGTTCGTTTGGATGAAGTAATATATTGGCTCAATTATTCAAAAAGATGAGGTCCTTAACCATAGGATTAAAACATAATGGATGAAGCGGAGATTAACTACAAGGGTAGATTGTAAAATATCATTAAAAGTGAAAGAAAATTTGTGGGACAGTTATAAGACATGTAATGTTGTATGGTAATGAATTGTCCGCACATAAAGTTTTCACAAAAAAGAGGAGAAATTAAACAAGATAGAAGGCTCATCTTGAACAAATTAGGATTTGAGTCTGTGAAACCTCGAAGAAATTACATATGAAAATATAGGCCGTTAATATGTTGTGGTTTTGAAAATTCATTTGATTTCCATTTATTGGGAAATGAACTTCCGCTATCTTATCTTCGGCTATTATGAAAATATATGGTATTTTCATAGAAAATATTAGCCAAAATATGTGATATGCATATAGAATATATATATCGAGGTTAGGGTTCATGAAATTTGTCTTTGGACCTCTCTCCATCGGAAGTTGCGAATTTCCGATGTTAATTACACCGAGACTCTCGGACACCCTTGATTAACTGTCGTAGCAATTTGTATATGAAAGAGAACGTTCATCCATAGAATATTAATATCTGGGGGTTATGACCCATAAAAGCAATGGAATGCAGATTTAATATTTAAATCTGGCAGCAGACTAACCATATAAGGTCAAATGATAATGCCATAACTAAGTTTGAGGATATGGGCAAAGATTTTTATCAACACTTTGCAAGAGATTAGCCTCTCAACCTCATATCTTGGGGCTAATCAGGATCCGAGTATATTTCTGATCCATACTGATTTCATATAAGTCCTTTTATTTTGGATAAAGTGAAGTCTGGCCATATGTACTAATTCAAGCTCTTTCTTGGTGATGAAAACAGTATATTACTTAAGTACTTGTTTCTAGACTTTGTGGGTATTTGGGATGTGGCCTTACCCACAAAATTTAGAGGGTTCAAGCATGATATGTGCTTGGGCTGAGGAAGAGACTATGTCCTTCTTCCATATGTCTCTTGGGTTATCCTAAATTAAGGTAATTAGATAGCCCCAAGTTCCAAGTCTTGATATTCTAGACTTGATGAAATGAAATATAAACCTTACCATACTACAATCAGATTTGCACAAAACCATGTCCGAAACCCAATGCTTAGAAGCCATTAGCTTCTTCAGCCCATCCGGTTTGGCCCAGAATATAGATAGGATTTAGATCTTCTTTCAGGCTTTCCCGGGTCCCAAATCTGGTTTATGATCCAGGTTTCACATAAATTCCATTGATGGAGGCTTCTAGTCTTTATGAGACCGGGCCTAGGACTTAGTATATGTAGATAATATTTGCATAACCTATATGGGGTCAGGCGATGAGTTGAGGTGTGGACCATGTGTAAAGTAAATAAGGGGCTGGAACATGACCTATGTGTAGGGTCGATGAGTAGCTGCCGAAGTGACCTATTTATGGGTCAGTAGAGAGTGAACATATGACCGGTTATGGGGCAGATATGAGCTAGACACATAACCAACTATGGGGGTTGATATGCCTTTAAGCAAACTGTCCCGTATATGGGTTGATAGAGATTGAATAAGTAGCCGATTGTAGAGCCAATATGTGGCTGGAAGATGACCTGCGTATAGGTTAAACGAGGAGCTTGTTATGGGATGCTGAGAGGGCAGACATGTGCCCTGTGTGTGGGGCTGATATGGGTTGATAGGGACTGAACATGCAACTTGTATATGGGTCGGTAAGGGGGGGGGATAATATGTGACCTGTGTATAGTCTAGGAAATATGACCAATTATGGGATTAATAAAAGCTAAATACATGATTAATCTGTGGAGTTGATATATCTGAACCCAATGACCTGTATATAGGTCAATGAGGGCTGAATAGATGACCCATACATAGGTCGGATAGAAAGGGGCAATAGGTGACCTATACATAGGTTAATAGAGGGTTGCTATGTAGTGATGAGGGGAATTAATGCATGACTTATGCATGGGTAGGGGGCAGGGTGGACGAGTGACCAATATTACCAGGCCCTGGTCCCAAATATGATCCCAACACTTGATTGGATATCAGCTCTAAGACCTGTCTCAAATTGAGACTAGCCCGGGCCTGAGATGTCCCTATTTTATATCACCCAAATCCGGCCCAAAACCTGCCATATCAGACCCCTTTACATTGGCTAGAGGACATATGTCACAGCCTCTATCACAGGCTGTCTATGGCCTACTTATATTCAGATCCAAGGCCAACCAAAATTCTATCCTCATCTACCTCTCGAACTGGCTAAACTTAGAATCAAAGTCCAGAGGAATAAGTCATTATGTACCAGGACTTCTTTATGATGGATGTTATATCCCCAAATCTGAAACCTCATATTAAAACTTGGGTCTATATGAACCTGAAGTATGTGATATTGAGACATCATAAGTTTGATTATAAGACCGTTATGTAAGACCTATACATATATATAGGCCTTCAGGCAGGTCAGAACCAGGGTCGGAGGCCCAAAATTATGCATAACTTGATTCTTGCCCCTTTATCCCCACAGCATATGAAAACTACAAATAAGCCAAATGATGTGACTGAAATGACACATTATTTCATACTATAGGCTTTAGTATGTGAAGTGGACAGATTCTGCCTATGCATTCCATGTGCTTGGTCCCCAATATGTGAAATCAATATGCTTGGGATCCGGGAGTTAAAGCTCAGTCCCCTGACCCTTCCAATCAGCTTCATGATTATCGTTATTTGCATATGATGGTACTTGACCACCAATTGGACTATGTTTCATCCCACCATACTTCGGATTGGGAATTATTTCCCATAGGCCCTCCCGGCCTTGCTATCCAAAACATACTACGTATATATTGATGATCAACATACTTTAAGATCCCATTAACTGGAATATTTATGGGGATTTTGCCCATTTATGTCCGGGCTTGGTTCATTTCCTTCTAGAGGTTAATGTTCAGCCCATGATTGGACTATGCATCCATTCTCGGAGTTAATGTCCCTGATTAGACTCTCATGATTTATACACATGAGTATCAATATGTGCCCTTGATTGGTGCTATATGGTATACATGGTGAAATTTACCTATGACCTTAATCTCACCATATTGATCTCATACATATCTGCCCGGGGGATATATCGACCCTGCGGCCTGCATACTTTTTCTTACAACCAGTGTATATATATTCATATACAATGATCTTTACTCATCTTAGTATGATCATTGGCACATAAGCCCCGATCATGGCATACTAACATGCCCTTGTTTGGTGGGATATGCATGCCACCACAATTTTATTATGTCGAGGCTACTTCACCTCTTCGGAGGGTGCACACGGGGATGGACCTAGTTCTGCCCGGAATGTACCATCTCATTAGACCTAGGATCTGGGCTCTGAAATCTGTTTTATTTTTTGGCAGATTTTACCCACATTGATACATTCACCAATTTCACCTTGTCCTGCTATGATGGGACTTAGTACTTATTATGAGCATAAAGTTATGAAATTTGTCATATGTTTATTAATCATGCCATATGGTAATTTTCACATCCTCATATGGTGAGGTGTATGTATATCCATAGCCTTCTCATATTAAAGCTTTATATCACAAAATATTTTGTTTCCTTCATCACCGGCTAGATCAAAAGGATCATGTATATATTTAGTCCTGTCCGGGACATCTTCATGGGACTATACCCAATATTGGGCACCAAACAGTCCTTTTGTATCCTCAGGCCATATACTGTATGTATCCATAGTTGGATATCATGTCTTCATCAAGGCCCGGTTTGGCCATTTCTCCTCCAAGTCCTTGCTTAATGTAAGGCTACCCGGGGGATATTTGGTCCATCATGTGGGTTCCAAATAGACCGGGTATAACCCCATTTTCACCTTGATACTGCCAAATGCCCTTCATCTCCTGCTGTGATTGCAAAATTCTGAGGCTTCATCTCCCATAATTCCAAGGCCGAGGGAAAAACTTTTAAATGGGAGAGAGGGAATTGATAAGAGGATCAAACCTGATTCCATTGTATTCATATATATATGTATACATAAGGACCCCTTACATGACAGGACAGATACATATATATCCGAGGGAGGGGACAGAAATGACCCAATTTTGAGAATCAACTAGGAGATCAGGCTGTGAATTATATGTTTCCGGGGGCAGTGGCTATCACTTTAGTATATCCCCAGACCAAATGAGCCTATCTAAGACACTGATCCTTGATCATCTCCTAGTGTCCGGGAGATGAGAATATCTTATGAACCTATAAAAGAAAGGAATTCAGTAGGCCTGTGGGACTTCAATATTTATCCAACTATTCCCAACCCAATCTAGATGATATTCTAGCCAGGTTGAGAGGGGATTATGGGTATGGATCAGTCAAAGGATATGATATTCAGGAAGGGTCGGATAAAGGGACAGATATTGATATGTCCATGGGCATGATGTTTAGAAGGGGATGGGTAGGGTGATGAACATGGTGTCCTACCTTGAAGTCCTCGGAACCTGCACCAATCTGGGTATATGACAGTGGCCGCAAGTCTTTGAACTCCTCCTCCTTGATGCTCTGGAAAAACCACCTGAGGACAGCACCTCCCTCTTCTTCTCCTGCCTTTCTTTTTTTCGACCTCTTTCCATGTGCGGGGTTGGCTCTATTTATAGGCCAATGGTGGGTGCTGTTCACCCAAGGGAGAGTGGGAGATCATGGGGCATACGTGCCATAGGGAGTGGAGAGAGTGGGAGGTCATGGGGGGACAGGTGGCAGTCCCCCCTTCCTATATTCCCTCTCACGAGAGAGAGTATCCAATGAGGCATCTCTCATTGACTCTCGGCCCCTCACTTTGATGGCCCTCAATATGATCGACCAATGCTCCATTGGATCATGACCCTTGATTCCCTAATTGGACATTAATCCTGTTAAGGATCCGGTTGATCCATTGTGTCAATCCGTTGGAGATCCAGGAGGGTTGCGACCTGTTTGGCTCATTCAACCTCTAATCCCGGCCCTTGATCATGTGTCCTTGTAATTAATCAAGGCCCTTGATCTCTTATTGGACATTAATCCTATTAAGGATCCAATTAACCATCTCAATGGACCGGGGAGCATCCATGCTCCAATATTCTTGATAATTGGCCAATCCCGGCCCTTAATCACATGTTAATCCAATCAATCAGGACCCTTAATCCCTTAATGAATATTAATCCCATTAAGGATCCAATTTGACCATCTCAATGGACCGGGGAGTATCCATGCTCCAATGCCTTTGATAATTGGCCAATCCCGGCCCTTGATCATATATTATTTCAATCACTTAATGGATATTAATACCATTAAGGATCCAAGAGGATTTATCATCCGGTAATCATCCTTGCTCATGGGCATCTACCGGATATCCCATTAACCAAGATCCATTGGATATTATCCAACTAAGGATCCAATAGGGTCACTTCAAAGGACCGGGGAGCATCCATGGGCAGATTGGCCAGTCCCGGCCATTGGATGGCCTTGGCTTCCCCCTCGGATCTATTTTGAATTCCCTAGATTGTTCTCTTCCCCGCGGATCAACCTCCTCTTCCTCTTTTGTTGCAAATTCTGTTAAGTCTCCTATGGGAGACAGATTAGTCTAACCGCGGCCTCTTTTTAAACAGTCCCTCCTCTTTCTCTTGTCACACCATCCTCTTCTTATCAAGGTCTGCCACTGCTCGGATATTGCTGAAGGAGATCACTGTTCCTGCTGCTTGGAGCTCCCGGGTGCTGCTTCTTCCATTTGGGATCAAGCCGAGAAGGTGAACTTCCCCCTAGCTATTCCCGGGTAAGCATATCCAATTGGTTTCTCTTTTCAGCTTTATATAATGGACATGTATGAAAATTTATTTTTTCTACTTCAACCTCCTGTCGGCAGCACCTTCACTGCCCCATACCATGCTTATATTTAGCATATACATGAGAGGCCGGCTATGTTGGGACGTCCTCATACGCCCATCTCCCTGATTTATATGCAAGGTCCGGCTCTTTCATGCACCATCCTTGGTCGGGGCCTTCATCAATTGCCCCTCTTCTTTTCCCTTTCTGATTGGACAGGACATAAGTCCTACAATTATGTGTATAAAGATAAGGACCCGGCTCTTCAATATGCTAGATTGGGTCCCCCAAAATGGGTTTATTGGCTGCCATATACTCAGTTCTAAGCATGTGTCTTTATAAGCATCCCCTAGGCCCTTAAATAAAAGCCAATTTGGCTCTTACAGATTGCCTCCGGACCTCCCCTCTTCAGATTTCTATTGGCAGCATCTCAATTGCCCCCCTATTATACCCAGTGGGTCTTCATCAATCATATCTCATATTTCTCAAGTACATGCACATATGAATGTCTTTGAGGCTCCGGCCTCTTCTTATGCTGAATTGAATCCCATCGGGTAGGTCTATTATCTGCCTTATATCCGCTGCCTCTTCTCATCTGTTTTTGTGCTGATTTGAGCATGTGTGGAGACCCAAGTCCCCAAGGTGTTGGACTGGGCCATCCTCCAATTCCTGGGCCAAATAGCTGTCCCCCCCCTCCACATGTCTATATCGACAGCACAACTCATTAAAGTGGTCACTGCCGAACCTGCCAAACAGGAACCAGTTTGGTTCCACTGAATCCATTTGAAGTCTTGGATTCTTCCTCGTCTGGATTGGGCTCCCTTGATTGGGTTTGCTGGCTGCCCTTTTTTATTTCTTGTTTGGCAATCAAGCGCTTGACTCATACCCTGCCTTCCTATAGGCGTACATATAGCTGGGTATCTTGGGGGTCCAGCCCCCCTTATGAGCCATAATTAATTGAGTCTCCACTCAATTTCTTCCATGCCGGAAGAGATAGTTGAAATAGGAACTCTATCCCTCTTGCTATGTGACATACTAACCTTGTATAGTGCAGGTCTTTTTATCATTTCCAACACAGTTTCATATATCAGAACACATGTCCTGCCTATTTATATATGGAGTTGAGGACCTGGCCTCCTCTTAGGCTGGATGGGGTCCTTCTGAGTAGGATCCATTGGCATGCCCTCTCTCTTTTCATATGTACCCGGCTGTGACCCTCCTGTCATCATACCATCCCAAATGGTCATAACCGGATCTATTGAACAGAAGCCAACTTGGCCTTCTGTTTGTCATTTCCGGATTTCCCCTTTTTCAAGCATATATATCCAGCTAGAGATACATACTTGAGGCCTTCAAAGAGGAGCCAATTTGGCCTTTCCTCTTCCGGATTTGCATTGGCAGCATGCCTTGGGCTATATGCCATGTGCTCTGTATCCATATACATGGTGGGTTGCATAGGGAGGTCCTGATTTAGGGGAGCATACTCATTATATGGAGGGGGTTTCATTTCTTCATATGCTATACTTGGCCGGTCTTGGGCATATAACCTTAGGCCTTTCTTAATTGCTAGGCCATAGGGAATTAAATATTTTCATTCCCCATTTGTATATGCTTATATTTCATCTAGAAACTTTGAGTGCCAACAAATGCCCCCCACGGGTAATCTTCCGAAGACCATATTCTGTAGGGAGATTGCCCGTGTTTTGATCGAAGTGCCTTTTATGACGGCTGTATGAACTTGTTCTGATCTTTATCTCTGTTCTGCTGCAGGTGCTATATGGCTAGTGCAGGCGCTTCCGGATCTTCTTCCATGGATCCTGAAGCTCATAGTAGATCGGCTAAGGTATATGTGCCGAAGCCGAGCCGCTTGATCAGATCTCAATATGGGCAGTTTGAATTCCATTTGGCTGCCAAGGAGCCTATGGATGCTCTAGCTGTCAGGGGGCCTGTTGAGGTGAACAGGATTCATTATGTCGCAGGCCGTTATCAATATGACAGGTCGGGTGACTATCCCGCCTATCTGCCTTCCGATGCAGAACTGCTGGAATTTATTCGGCTTCCGAGTCCTTTGGAAGACATTCCAGATTCATCTTCTTCTCCTCGAGATCGACATTACCTCGAGTGCGCTATCCTTCTGGGCAGAGATTCACTGATGGGTGCTGTATCTGCTTCATATCCTGCATTCCCATTAGGGACCACTCCTCATCAGTCATATCCTCCTCGCTGCTCATTGGGACTGATTGGTGACATTGGCGGCGACTGCACCATGACTTGCGATTTTCAGCCGGGTATATGGCGACTGAACCGGCAGTGTGACTATGTGTCCTCGGCTCATCGTCGAGGGCTATTTCTTCAACCGTGTCATCCCCGCTATAGTGGGGAGAATTATGATGGCCGCTGCATATTAGATGATATCTTATCTGGCAGCGTTGACAGCTGGTATGGCAGACTATCAGTATCGATTCCTCATCGTCCTAGGCCCGGCGCTTGCGAGTGGTTAGAGTATGTTCTAGCCAACTTCTCAGTTCGTCTGGACCGTGTGGGGCTGAAATCAGCTGTGGGGGCAGCGTTATATGGCTATCCCCTGCACGAGGGTTATATTCAGGCATTGGCAGAAAGGTTTAACCGCAGATGGAACACTTTCGCCACTGCCGAGGGCGAGACCGCACTGGACCTCTGGAGCTTCCATATGTTATCAGGGTTGCCTATTCATGGGGACCCTTATGAAGAGGTGGTGCTTGATGATCTGCACCGGTGCCAGACCACGGGGACGGGCAACTATTGTTTGCCTTATTGTCACAGGTTCCTCATGAAGGTATGGCGGGACCTGGCATTTATTAGCAGATTTGATTCCTCTGATAGTCCTAGCAGAGTCAGCTGCCAGGCGTGGCTTCAATATTTCTATGGGGGCCCATTCTGTTATAAGCGTGCATTTGCTCAGCTCGGCAGGGATAGGACTCGCCTTTTGAGGCTATCGCGTCCTCGCCTTGATCAGACACTCTCTATATTGGGTGATATCCCTGAAGTTGAAGATCCCTGGGAGCTTGGAGAGGTTACACACTTGGCAGCGTATTTTGTTTATTGGTTGTCCACGTTTGCTATTCCATTTGGCGATGCGGACTCTATCAGGGCTGGAGTCATATACCCTGCTTGTAGATTGGCCTGCGGGAAACGGCTATCTATTGCACCTGCTGCCCTGGCGGCCATCTATCATTCTCTGGGAGCCCTGAGTACTCATCCTTTCCCCCGGGACTGCAGAGTCGTTATGGCTACTCATTATATAGGCACGTGGGCATCCTTCCTATTCGATGGCGTACCTCCTCCAGAAGATAACATAGATCCATTCCAAGCTCTGATGCTGAGATCAACAGAACGGCGTATTCGGCGTCCTATAAATGAGCTTGCTTCTGGGAGACGTGCCCTGGCTCTATTGCCCAAGGACAATTCTCCAGGCCTGAAGTTTGATCATAGCTGCAAAGGCTTCAGGCCACATTCAGGAGTACCGGGTGAGAAAGGTACCCAGTGGGTCAGCCCCTTATCAGGCAGACACTCTGAATGGGCCGGCAGAGAGTGGTATTTGAGCCTCCGTCTGAGTGTCTTGGTGTTTCATCAAGAGGGTCAGACCATACTGGAGCCCTACTTCCCTCACCGGTTTGCCAGGAACTTTGGCTTCGATCAAGGAGTGCCGCCTAATGCAGATTTCGACATTCCTTGCCGTGTATATCGCCAGCCAGATTATCATTTGGTGGCTGCCGAGTGGTGGAACTATCTCTTGAGGCCCTACACTGAGGCTGCTATTGTTATCCCTCCTATTGGGGCTACTGGCGAGTTTGATATTTTATATGGCAACTGGTGGCTTCATCGCAGCCACAACTATCGAGAGCTTCCTGCTATCATTTCGAAAGCTGAATTCACCAGATTGAAGCAAAAGGATTGTGCCCCTGTAGATATTGATCCTGCCTATCTCGATAGATATTTTCGAGATCTGAAGGGGAAGTTTTTGGCACGATATCAGAAGTGGAGCAAACTTGGCCTCCTTCCTGCACCGTTCCTTGAACCATACTCGGGGCTTATTGACCCTTTATCTGAGCCGCTTCGGTCTGCACATCGAGCACGACAGCCAGCTGCTCCGGCTATTATTGACTGGTATGGGCGGATGGTTCTTGACTGCACTGGACAGCGGCGAATTCCATCTCAGGAGCCTCTGGAGCTTCATGATCGCTCCGGTATATGGCAACGGCATCTCGCTGCGCTGGTATATGCCTGGGGACCTCTCAGATATGTCCTGGCCATCGAGCAAGCTTCCACCTTTGATGAAGTCCGCGTATCTGTTCTTCGGGCGGCACGACACGTGGGTCGAGATGCTGGCTTACTGGTCACTCTGCCACCTGACCTACCATCTTCAGGTATGCATGTGATTTTATATTATCTTTATCGAATATATGCCCTCTTATCTGCTATTCTGCTTTCATTAACAGGTGTTCCTGAAGCAGGGGCTTCAAAACCTACTCTGAAGCGATCGGAGTTGTTCGTGGACTCCTCTCGCCCTCAGAAGAGGCCTCGTGAGGGAGAAGGTATTTCCTGACTCTCTCAACTCATATCAGGGTAATTCTTTATATTGAATTATAACCCTATCCAATTTTGGGGCAGGCTTCCCTTCTTCCTCTGGCGGAGGAAAGCTCCCAGTGGCTGTATGTAGCATATCTGTATCAGAGGGGATTCAGGTGGCGGCACCTGCACATGAGGAGATACCCTTGCCAGTAGCTTCTCCTACACCCCGTTCTCCCTCTCCTATGTCATTCCATGGGGAAGGAGATATCGACTTTGATGCTGTCCAGACTGAGAATGAGCCACCTGTTGGTAATGGCTTTCGACCCTCTCGTCCTTATTCCCATATTCTTGCTATGTATAATGCTAACATGGTTGGCCCTTTATGTAGGGCCCGGCATTCTGAACGAGGGGTCTATACGACTGACTAATGCTGCTAGTTTTCCTCCTCGGGTGGTCGGCTCTATTGGGGCCGATATGTCATGTTTAGGGGCGGTTGGTGATGAAGGGGCAGCTAGTTCCTTTATAGGTGAGACAGCCGTTGCCTTATATCCTTTCAATCTATTCTTTATGGTTGTATAAGCTTATATGCTTATGCTTGTTGCAGCTTCAGGTGGGGTGGATATCCCAGGTCTGTCGATCGGCGGAGATGTCCGACCGAGCGGTATAGGTGCTGCTCCCTCTTTTTCTGGTCATAGCAGTGATGTTCCAACCATCCGGGATACTGCTGACCCACCTGTAGATACTCCTGGAGGGTCTGGCTCTGCAGAAAAAGGTGCTTCTGGTGCAGCTCATGTTGATCTTGGGGCTACTTTGCGGGGCACATGTGCCAGGCTAGCCATACTTTGCAGGGAGCAGTCTGAACTGCTCAAGCTTTCAGGGCATCTGACAACCATAGCTGATGCCTTGACCAGATTAGTCGAAACAAGCTCAGCTCCTAAACATGTATTTATTTTGTCACATGTCTTTTATTTCTGCCATATTCTTGCTTTGTATTGTTGCAATTGATTTCATATATGATGTATGCATATCTTGGTTTGCAGACGCGTTCTGAGAAGATGTATCCAGGGATTGACGAGGCCTCCATCGTAGAGGTAACCCCTCTGGCAGGTATATTACCTCCTTTTCCTTGTCTTCTCTTCATGTTATGTATAATATGTCCTGACACGTCCTTTCCCCTGTTCTATGCAGTGAACATTCCGAAGGATGCTGGAGCTCTGGAGTTGGGCATATCATGGCCTACCTCCCTAGTTCCAGTGTCTAGGATGGGCGCGAGTAGCGGAGACAGTATGATCCGCGCCTTGGATAGCCTCCTGGATCCTCTTCTGCCCGTGGGGGAAATGCAGGAAGAACTGCAGCGCTCCACGACCTGTTACCATGTTCTGAGTGGGGATAAGCGGCTTTGGATCCCTGCCGTGGAGAGAGTTTGGGGCCAGTTCTCCCAGCTTATACTGGAGAAAGGGGCCTGCCTCGCCTGAGATATCACACATCTGCCCAAGGCGAAAGAGATGAAGGAGGGTCTGCAGGCCGTCCGTCTGGACAAGGAGCGTATCAACAAGCAATGGGATCATCTGGCCACACTGCGTGCTGAGGCTCAAGAGACTGCTGACCAACTTCGGGAGGCGGTTGACAGGTCCCTGAAGTATATTGAACAACTTCAGGCAGGTGCTTACCAGGCTGGGCTTGAATGTGCCCAACTGTCTGAGGCACTCGACGAGCTGTCTACCGAGTCTGAGCGGGTAGAGGCCGAGGAGCAGCGTCTAGTAGCTGGGCTGGAGGCACTGGAGCAGCTTCGCCCTTCTTGTCGTCCCCCACTATAGATTCGAGGGTTGCCTGCTCCATTGTATCTTTTTTCTTTCTTCTAGGACTCCGTTAGCATAGTCGAGTCAAAGTCCTGTATATAGTGAACTTCGCTTCCAATACTCAGATGCTTTGTTATATATATAAATGTGCATGCATTCTCCTTTATCTGGGGTTTTCTTATTGCTTCTTGCTTTGTATGCTGCATTTCTATCTGTGCGTTATATCTATGCTTCAAATGTCTCATATAGCATATGCGCTGTCAGATGAAGCTTGAATAAGAGAATTATGTCTCCTCTGTGCATCGGCTATTGTATATGGTTGTGTTTTCCAAATCTGATGCTCTTGCTGTTTCTAGATCTGGACCCACTATCGTCTTTTATACTGGCCTTTAGGAAGTATGTGCTTCTATTAGCCAATATCTTGTATGTGTATATTCAGCCGTTGTAATGTTGTATATGGGCTGATATAGGCTGTAGCTGGGAAGCAAATGATGTTAACATAGTCCTTCGCTGTCCTTTGCTGTTCTATCGCCTTGGTATATGATATATGCATGATATCTGCGTATTTTATCCCTTACGCATCCATATTGACATAAGCTTGACATATATATGCATATCGTTGCAAGCATGGTATCCCTAGCGGGGGAACATTTCCATATGCTCTACCGGCGTCGTGGGGATCATATCTTTTTTCTGTCCATGGCCCAGGAGGGTAACTGTTCCGATCCCGGGTTGGTTTTATGATTTCTGCATTCATTTGCCGGGTTTATGATTGCCCGGCGTATGCATCTATTGTATATATTCATCACTCTTTATGATAAGTGTATCAGATATCCACTGGGAAATGATGGGTCGCAATAAGGTGACTGATGGAGGCGCTGGTTGAATATCAAACGGCGGATATCATAATCGTCTAACTGTTGCCATGCCCCTTTTGCTTGCAGCTGTCTATATATATTCTTCTGACCCCGATTCTTATTTTCATCACAGGTGAAGATGACGGACGCTGCTCCTCACGCGGAATTATCTGATCCTCGTAAGCTTTGCTATTTTCTGCATATATTCTGTATTTCATATCCTTTCGAGACTTCATATCTCTTATTTTTGTTATCATGCAGGGTCGCAAGAAATATTCCGCTCTCCTGAACTGGGCCTGATCTGGCCTGATCCTTCTTCGATTAGCAAGGTATCATTTTCGCTTGCCGGGAGGGTTCTGCTCAACGGACTGGAATCGCTATTGGATCCTCTGCCATCTATAGAGGAATTGCGCGGTAATCTGGCGCGGATGACTGCCTTCTATCGCGAGACAGGTTGTGATATGAACTCCTGGATTGCCGCAGTCGAGGCCTTATGGGGCCGCTTCTGCGATTTTCTGAAGGCAAAGCATACCCAGGAATGGTGGGAGACCACCTATCTTCCTTGCATGGACAGGAAGTTGCTTGAAATTGAGCAGAATGCTGAAGCGTTAAGCCAAGCCAAGGTGCGCCTGGGAGAGCTCCAGGGTTCGCTGACTGAGGCGAAGATTCATATGGATCTTGCGCAAGAAGAATTATCTGCTGCTCGTCTTCATCATGCCCAACTGGTGGAGGAAATAACTGATATTGAATCCCGCCACTCTGTGTATTCCGTTGTGGCAAAACGTCTATGGAACGAGCTTGAAGAGCTGAAGAAGTTGCATCCCTCAGTCTAGATTAACTCTTGTATTATCCGGGGATTTATAACCCGTATCTTCATAAACTCTGCTTATGTTGTCATTCTGTAATTCATTTGAATAACCGAGCAGTTTATGCTTCGTATAGTATCCGTCTTGTCTTGCGAGGCTGCTTTTGAGTTGATGATATGTGTTTCAAAAGCGACACCAAACGGGATCCCTTGTATTGCGAGGATCCCTCTATTTCGATTTCGTAAAACGAAACCGAGAATGGCAGATCTCATATGACAGACCTTGATGTTCGAATCTCGAAGCCGCAGAAAACATAACGGTATCGAAAAATCGATTGAAACCGATATTCGGATATGTATGCCCCCTGATTAGGGACAGCAGTATTTGGCATGCGGATATGTGGATGCTGGGTGGCTCTATATATATATATATGAAAATAGGTGTGATGATGTAGTGGGGGTAGATTCCCTCAATATGGGCATAAGGCAGCCGTACAGATATGGCTGTAGGCTTTTGTGTATGAAAGATATGATGTGGCTCATGGATATAGTATAATGGGGGATATGATATTGTGCCACTACTATCCCCATATTTGGGGGCATTTGGAAGTATTTCTAATCAATTATGAAGGAAGTGAGGATCGAGACTTCATTGCTGCCTCAGACAAAAAGTTACCATCATGGGCAACTAAGACTCCTTTCCCATAAAGAGGACCATATCGGGTCATCCTTATGGGACGCCTTCCTTACTGATGGGGCGGAAAACCTTATTAGGAGCCAGCTTGCATATGGGCAACCGACTCATGGTGCCTGACTTTCTTACCAAATGTTGTGTATGTGAATTTGGTCTTCCTTATCAGGCCAACTCCCTCCGAATTCATGCTCAGGAGCATAATATTTCTTGATATGTTTGCCATTCAGGGGAGGGAAAGGAATATTGCCTTTACTGTCGACCACCGTATAAGCTCCTCCTTCGTATACCCGATCTACTACGTAGGGGCCGAGCCAATTAGGAAGGAATTTATTTTTGGGTCGTGCTGCCATTGCATCTTTCTGCTTGACCATCACCAACTCCCCTTTCTGGAATGCCCTTTGTTTGACGAGCTTATCATAAGCCCGAGTCATCCTTGCCTGGTATATTTTCAGGTGTCTATAGGCTTCCAGTCTATCCCCTTCCAATTTATCCAACTCCATATATCTTCTCTCTATCTCGTCGGGTTCATTAGTAGGCAGGCCATGGTGGACAGCTATCCGATATGAGGCCAACTCTACTTCAACTGGTATTACCGCTTCACTCCCATATACTAAGGAAAACGGTGAACACCCTGTAGGAGTTTTATAGATGGTTCGGTAAGCCCATAGTGCTTCCTGCATCTTATCTTCCCAGCTGTTCTTTTTGCTGCCGACGACTTTGACAATCAGCTTGCATAGGGTCTTATTGAACGCCTCTGCTAAACCATTTGCCTGGGGATTATAAACTGTCGACGTCCTCCAGTCTATGTGGAATTTGGCCGCCAGCTTGTATATGACCTGATTCTTGAAAGGAGTACCATTATCTGATATGATCCGACTTGGTACCCCATATCTGTAAATGATGTGGTGCCGGACAAATCGGGCAACCACTACTCCAGTTATCTCCTTGGCAGCTATGGCCTCGGCCCGTACGGAGAAGTAATCGGTGGTCGCGGGATGAATCGGCGACCTACGGTGGATGGCTTGAAGGGTCCTATTATATCCATGCCCCACTCGGCGAATGGCCATGTAGGAGTGGTTGGATGTAGCTGAGATGGAGGGCGTCTGGGTATAGGGCCAAACGCTTGACATTCGAAGCATGCCTTAGCATATTTCTCGCAATCAGCAAACATGGAAGGCCAGTAATATCCCTTCAACTTGATGGCAATCTTCATCTTTGGGCCAGATTGATGCGCCCCACATAGACCACTGTGGACTTCCTTCATCAATTTGTATGCTTCTTGATGAGAGAGACACCTGGCCAGAATGGCTCTTTCCTTCTCAGGCATGAGCCTATATAACTCTCCATCTATGAGCTGATATGAAGCGGCCCTTTTTACCATTTATATTCTCAGGGCACGCTCTTCTGGCAATATCCCATTTTTGATATCAATGATGGGTTGACGCCAATCATCCTCTTCCTGTGGGGTGCCTTCTGTCATATCGAGGGCATCTATTTCCCAATCAGTAAGTCCCTTCTCTTTATCTATCGATGTCGGGAACAGCCTTCTATTTTTGATAACCACATCCATTCTCCCTTCTGGAGGCAGCCTGATGACTGATGCTAACTTGGCCAGAGCATCTGCCTGCGAGTTCTGCCTCCTCTTGACATGGTGAATCTGAAATAAGCAGAATTTATCTGACAATCTGGAGGCTGTTGCATGATATGCCACCAGTTCTTGCTTCCTCACTTCAAATATCCCCAACATTTGTTGGACGATCAGCAATGAGTCGCCGAACACCTCTATGCATCGCAACCCCATTTCAAGGGCAATCTCCAGTCCTATAATGAGAGCTTCATATTCAGCCTCATTGTTGGTGAGGGGTCCCGTTAGAGCATATGAGCTGTGGAGGACACCTCCATCTGGACTGAGGAAGACAATGCCTGCTCCCGCCCTCGGCCTTATCTTGCCACCGGGCATTCTTTCCGTGCTGGATGCACCATCAAAATATAGTTGCCAGTGGTCAATATCCGTATGCTGGACTTCATGATCTTCCCTCAGAGTTTCTTCATCGGGCAATTGAAAATTCAGAGGGGAATCATCTGGAAGTGGATGGGCGGCCAAGAAGTCGGCCATGCCTTGCCCCTTTATCGCCCTCTGAGGGACATATTTGATATCAAATTCCATAAGCATTAAGGCCCATTTGCCTAAACGCCCTGTTGGGACGGGTTGTCTCAACATGAATTTGAGAGGGTCAACCTTAGAAATCAAGCTGACCTCATGTGCTAGAAGGTAATGCCTCAACTTTTTCGCTACAAAGACCAATGCTAGGCACATCTTCTCCATGGGGGAATATCGGTGCTCAGGGCCTATCAAGCGCCGGCTCAAATAATATAAAGGCTGCTCCTTATTTTCATCATTGACTTGGGCCAGCATGGCGCCCAAAGATGCATCCAAAGCTGTGATATATAGGATTAGGGGCCGACCTTTGACAGGTGCCCCCAGCACCGGAGGATTCAACAAATATTGTTTAAGTCCATCCAATGCAGCCTGGCAGTCCTTATCCCATCTGAAAACTGCTCCTTTCTTGGCCAACTTTGAAAACGGCTGACATCTGCCTGACAAGTTGGAAACGAAGCGTCGGATATAAGCTAGCTTCCCCTGGAGCGACCTCAGCTGATGTATATTGCGAGGTGGAGGTAGATCTCTGACTGCCCTGATCTTCTCAGGGTCTATCTCAATTCCTCGGTATCTGACTATAAAACCCAGGAACTTGCCACTGGCTACCCCGAAGGCACATTTCATCGGGTTCATCTTGAGCTTATATGAGCGGAGGCGTTCGAAGACTTTCCTTAGATCGCATATGTGATCATCCCGGTTGACAGTCTTCACTACCAGATCATCAATATAGCATTCGACGAAGTCATGTATCATCTCATCGAAGATCTTCGTCATAGCTCTTTGGTATATGGCGCCCGCATTTTTGAGCCCGAAAGGCATTCGTTTATAGTTGAAGATGCCCTTAGGAGTGCGAAATGCTGTGCAGTTCTTATCATCTTCTGCCATCAAAATTTGATTATACCCTGAAGAACCATCCATGAATGATAATGCCCCATGCCCAGTGGTTATATCAACCATATTCTCTGGTATCGGCAAAGGGAAGTCATCTTTTGGGCAGGCTCGGTTCAGATCTCTATAGTCGATGCAAACACGGATCTGCCCATTCTTCTTCTGAACTGGCACTATATTGGCCAACTAGATCGGGTAGTTGCATGGCTCAATGAACTTTACCTCCTGCAACCTATCAACCTCGGCATTTACCTTAAGCTCCAATTCAGCTCTCATTCGCCTCGACCACCTTGCAACAGCTTAGCGGATGGAAGTATTGCTAACGGTGTCTTGCTACTTCGGGTCTTCAAACACGGCATTTCATGATATGACCAGGCGAAGCAATCTTGATATTCCAGAAGTAGGTCCCTGTACATTTTTCTCTCTCCTTCATTTAAGAGAGCACTTATAAATGTGGGCCTAGGCTCCTCATCAAGTCATCAACCGTAGCTTGGCCACCATCTTCAAATTCTTCAGGAGCGGGCTCTAAGTCGATGAGCTCTCCTGATTCTTCTATCCCTTCTGACATTTCTGGCTGCATGGGACTGCTATTATCGTGAGTCCCTTGCTCTTCAAGGACTTCTTCAGACTGTATATGCTCAGCCTGCTGCATGGCGATGCTCCCCTTACCTTCTCCTTCCTCATCTGACGTGATGTGAGCAGAAGATGCCTCAGAAGATCCATCGGCTGGTTGTATTGTGACCATATTCACTGCATAATGTACTGAGGACTGCCGTCCGGGCTCATATCCCAGCCCGGGGTGTCTATTCTGGGCAGTAGGTTGATTGGACGAATCCCACAGTCTCCGGAACATGTCAGCCCTGGATTGGGGCTGCTCCTGCGGAATTTTCATCTTAGAGGCCATCTGCCGAATGGGAGGTGAGACATCCACCATCTCTTCCACAGGTACCATTATTGAGGCCGGGTCATCAGCCCACCCGAAATTATCATCATCAACTGGAAGGCGCGCACCTCCTTCTGAATAAAGGACAAGGCGCCGTCCATCAGGGAACGTTACTTTTCTCAGGCTTTCCACCGTCGAACCATCTTGCCTTTCTAATCTCCATAGCGTCTCAGGAGGCATGCTGACACCATATTCAAGGGCCTTCATCACTGTATTTGCAGTGTATCTGGTTGAACGCCTGTTCCCACGGGGGATTGAATTCTGTCTTGCTTGTATTCGACATTCGTCGATGTATTTCTGCCTTGGTTTCATTGACCTTCAGATCGTCATCCAGATCAGCGGCTTGGAAGACTTCTTTCCCCTTATCAGTTCTTGGGATTCTGCCTCCCAGATATAACTCGGCATCGGCCAAATGACATTCGGCTACTTCGAAAGGAGCGGGGTCGGCATCGACTCTATGTTGCTTCCCTTCTCTGCTGAACTTGATGCACTGATGTAATGTTGAGGGCACTATATAGTTCTGATGTAACCATGGCCTCCCCAACAATGCTTTATAGGTGGTGTCACTATCAATGATATAGAATGTGACTTTTGTTTTGGAATCTCCCATTGTTAATTCCACCTCCACCTTTCCCAATGCATCCTCAAAATTCTGATTGAATCCTGAGATCCTGACTCCTGATGCTTTCTGTATATGTGGCATGAGATATAATGCCCTGAAAGTCTTCAGAGGGAGGATGTTGACTGCAGCCCCGGCATCTATCAGAATCCTGTTGACCTCATGCCCATTAATCAGACCCTTCATATACAAAGGGCGATTGTGGAATAGGTTGGGGATCGACATATCCTCATCCCCAAAGGAAACCGATGCTGCATATGCGTCATAAGCCGTCTCCATTACATGAGCCTCATATGTTTCTGGCTCCTGTAATACTGAAACCAGTGTCTCTCTCAGTTCTTTGCTTAAGGATAGCATTTCCCAAACACTGAAAGTGACGGGCATTTTCTTTATACGGTTCAGGACCTTTTCGTCCATCTTCTTTTTGACTTTGGACGAAGAGGGGAGACTATTGGATGCTGGGATGATTTCCACTGCCTCTTCCGGTTCAGATATAACCTGACCTGACTGTGGTGATGGAACTACTTCATTAATCTCGGGATCATTTATCTGCTTATCATTTCCCTCGATTGTTTTGTTGATTCCACTGCTTTCTCCTATCACCGGGCTGACCTCAATGCCCCCTGTCTCTTCCTCGGATATGGGAGGAAGACTGACAGTCTTCTTCGGCGGCTGCCTGATCATGGGTGGCGCTACTGGCCTATGCTGCTCTCCTCGGAAATATATAACCTTATCATGTGCCATCGACTGCCTTGCATTTTTGCCTTTTGTATTGGGCTGATTCCGCCGCTGGTATGTCAGTGGACGGTGGGAAGGTTGCTTCTGGGTTCCATTGTTGTTTGTATACAACTTCCTCGGCGGTGGTATGTTCACCATATTGCATGTGAGGTCACGGAACTGAGTCACAATCTCATTTTCATCCTTCCCATCGGACCAAAAACCTGGTGCTCCTCTATCGAACATTTCTTGCTGTAGCTTAACCAGCTTTTGTTTGATCCGGATTTTCCTTGACCATGATTCCCAGGGGATATAAGCCCCGAGAGGAGCCGGTCCCGCAGGCTGCTTAGGCTCATATTCTTCCAACTGATCTATGACTTGTTGTAGTCTCTGCACAGGGGTGAGAATCCTTGGAGCTTCCATTGCCAGTCGCTGCTCCTCCTGTCGCTTGGCTTTCCTTTTGAGTGCCTTTTTCCAGTTCTTGATTTGCTTGCGACGGATGGTCGGAGGCACAGGTTTCCTATGATGGACTGACTGCTGTTCATTATCTGCCTTTATGGGCGCCAGAGCAGCTCTCTCTTCGGCTTTTATCTTCGCCTTCTCCCTTCTAGCTTCATTCTTCTCCTGGCGGGTGGGGACCTTTATCCATGGTGCCTCCGCCGTATCTTCCTGAGCACTTGTTATGTTTCCATTATCAGTTGCCTGTTCATTAAGCCTCATACTTCTCTCTATTATGTTAGGTGGGAGTGTCTGATATGCTGCAAACATGCGAGGCTGGCTGTTTTCCTGTATCCGGGTTCTATCTTCCTGCCTCCCGAGCCCACTATTGGCTAGAGTGGCATGGATCACATTGACAGCGAAGTTCTGGGGGACAAACCTATCATGTGGTTGCGGCGGATGAACCTGGTGTCTGCCCAGCTGTATGATATCTCTTCTTATCAGGTGCTCAATCATGTTCTTCACTCCCCTGCAATTTCCCAAAATATGCAAATTTGTCCGATGGTATATACAGCCTTCAGACAGGGTTCTGGGGGAGCCAATATCATATTGTGCCAGATGGGGGGCATGTATGAGCCCCTGCTGAACGCAGAAATCCAGAATCCTGCAGGTCATCCCTACCGGGAAAGAGTATGTATCATATTGTGGCCGAATTATCTGATGCTCGGCAGAGAAGGTATCTGATTCTTCTCTTTCAACATGGTCTCTTTCTCCAGATTGTACCTCTGAGACGTCTGATATGTGACTGTCAGAGGAAACTGACTCTGAAACTGATTCATCAGGAGCCAGCTGTGGTACATTTGGATCGGGCGCCATATCTTCCATTACTATGCGTCCGGCCAATATAGCAGGCAGGTTGCGCATGGCGAACCCTATCTCCCGGCCAAGTGCCTCAGTTCTCCATTGTAACCTTTGAAGCAATGGTAGGGCCCTCATGGCGTACATATATGCTTCCTCCCCCGGGGGCTGCACTCCCTCAGGGGCTTCTTCATGCTCCGCCGCTACTGGGGGCGGTGCCTGGTGGACAACATTGACCGCCACATTTTGTTTTTGTGGTGGTTTTGGGTGTGGCTTAGGTGGGTTTATCAACTGCTTACCGAGGGTAATTGTGCTGTCTCGGATCAGCTTCTTCACCAAATCCTTGAAAGGATAGCATTCTTCAATTGTATGTCCCAACACTCTGTGGTATGGACAGAAGTTAGGCTCAGCAGATCTGTTGGCATCTCCAGGTCTCTTGGCTGGAGGAATAGTAATCAAATCATCCTTGACACATAGGTCAAAGAGCCTCCGGGTAATCCCAATATCAAAGGAGTAAGGCTTGCTCATCCGCTCCTCCAAGGTCGGCCTAGGGATGGGGGCCGGCTGGTTCCTGACTATTTGTCGAGGCGGGGGAAAGGGCAGAGTATGGGTTGTCTTTTTGCCCCCATTGCCACCATTGGCTCGGGGAGCCGCCTCTATAGTATGAACATCCCTGGTGGCAATCTGCTTATCTTTTGCCATCTTCGGCCTTGCTATAGGCGGAACGGGGTTATCTGCATAGAACATCTCTATGTCCGTGACGAACTTGTTTAGATCATCGAAAGTTCGCACGCTTGCCGTTAGCAGCCTTTCATGGAAGTCCGCCCGCAGCCCTCTCTTGCACAACCCTACCGCGTCTTCATTAACGGGAGGGTTGGGACATCTCATGCTGAAATTGCGCCACCGCTTGATATAGTCGGTGGCAGCCTCATCCCTTCTCTGCCTTAATGATGTCAGCTCCACAAGTGAAACTGGCCTTTCTGTCATTCTGAAGCGCTCGATAAAGCGCCTCTGCATATCCTCCCATCCAGCCACAGATTCTGGCTTCAACTTTGAATACCACTCGAAGACTGCTCCTGTCAGAGTGGTAGGGAAAAACCTGAGGTATGCATCCTCCAAGGCTAATTCTCCCATGTGGGTCATATACATGGCCAGATGTTCATTCGGAGATCCCCTCCCATCATATTTGGAGCATTTGGGGACCTTCGTCACCTCCGGCGGCAATTTCTTGAACTGGTACTGGATCGGATATGGGACCCGGTACAAGTCCACAGTGGCTAACCCTTCTTCATGTCGGGTCAGCGTAGCTTGGACAATATTTTCAATTATGGCCCTCTGAGACAGGGCCGATAGGTCTTGCAGTGACTGAAATCTTTGTGAATTGTGTTGGATCTCATCCTCTGCTTGCCCCCTCTGCATCATCTGGGGGGTATTTAGCTGGGCCGCAACCTGCCGGATATGAGGTTGGTTGTGTTGTACGGCCGAGGGTTCATTTGGCACTTCCGCCACCTTATGGGGTTGCGGTGCCTGCATAGCCAGCAGGCTCTTGATCAGTGCCTTCAGCTCTTGATTTTCTTTCATAATGTCTGCGATATCAACGCGCTCAGGCAGAGGCTCTTCATCATCGGTGCGTATAGCCTCATCTATTTCCTCCTGCCTGGGCAATTCTTGCTGAGCCGGTTCTATCGCCGGCGGTGCAGCTCTCTGGTCCTGGCTTCGTGTAACTGGCCCAGGACGAGTATGGGGGCGAGAAGGCTCCCCGGTCTCATCTGGCCGGTTAATACTTGACGTTGTATAACAGTTGAAGACATATTTGCCATCCCCTGCCGCCTTGCTGATCATCCTTCTCGGGGCTGCCCCCGGATATACGAGCTGAGTAGATATCGACTCTCGCTCGATCCCTTCCCGGCTTAAAACCGGTTCTGCCTCGTAACCATAACCAACCACCAATTTTCGGGTGGGTGGGGCAAGCTTGACAGTAGGTTGTTGAAAGTGAGAGGATATGTTATGGATCCTCTCGTCATCATGTTGGGGAAGTGATGCCCCCACCTTCCTGGCTTTGGTGAACTCTCTGTTCCTCAGCATCCAGTTGTATTGCTGGGCAGGTGACTTGCTCGCATATGAGCGTATGCCGCCTGCTGAACCGGTAACCATATGCCGGTTCCTTCTGACAATGCATTGAGACATTTCGTGAGGGATGTCATACCCCTCCTGTTTCTGGGACTGGTACCATATGTCCTCCCAGACCTTGAAGTAGGTGTATTTTCCTACTCGCTCGATGATGAATGCTGGCCGACCCTTTGATTGATTGGTCCGACCATTCTTCAACGAGCTGCCAGTCTGGATTGCAGCTCGAGCAGTCTTGTGGGCCTGGGTCATCTTCCTGGCCCCATATTTGATAGTCGGGTTGTATTGTACCCTCCTCAATTTGTCCTCGTCATCCAGTCGGGCCAAAGTATCGAACCGATTGAATAGAGGAATCATAGTAATCTTGGGAATATATTTCCTGGGCTCGTCCTTGCCCCATACGGGCGTAGCTGGACGGCCGTTCCAGTAGATCCTCATTGCGCCAACCTGGAAAGATCGGCGTGAAGAGAATGATGTGGATGTTCTCCCCGCTCGGAACTTCTTTATCTGCGGTTGCTGCTGAGAAACTGATATCTGGTTGACAGCGACCATCACATGTTCTGTCGTTGGTTACTCCTGACCCGCGGGTTTTGCCTGGGCCTCAGCAACTAGCATAATTTGCTCGATTGGGGAAATGACGTCATCATCTGCTATCGGCTCGGCGAGTCTGACTCCCAAGCATTGCGCAGTCTGGACCACTGGCGGGAATGACCCGAAAGACAGTGGTTGTGACAGGAATCCTGTCACGCAGTGCTCCACGTACCCCTCGGAAAATGTAACCTTTGATTCCATTGCTTCAACTCCCTGCAAAAAGAAAGACAAAGTCTTGCTATTAAATGTAGAGAGTTTTATTGAAAATAATATTGGATGAATATTCTTTCCAACAAATGCTACGACAGAGAGATGAAGGGAGAGAGAGGTCCCACCGGGCGTGCCAATTTGTGAAACCTCGAAGAAATTACATATGAAAATATATATAGGCCGTTAATATGTTGTGGTTTTGAAAATTCATTTGATTTCCATTTATTGGGAAATGAACTTCCGCTCTCTTATCTTCGGCTATTATGAAAATATATGGCATTTTCATAGAAAATATTAGCCAAAATATGTGATATGCATATAGAATATATATATCGAGGTTAGGGTTCATGAAATTTGTCTTTGGACCTCTCTCCATCGGAAGTTGCGAATTTCCGATGCTAATTACACCGAGACTCTCGGACACCCTTGATTAACTGTCGTAGCAATTTGTATATGAAAGAGAACGTTCATCCATAGAATATTAATATCTGGGGGTTATGACCCATAAAAGCAATGGAATGCAGATTTAATATTTAAATGCAGCAGACTAACCATATAAGGTCAAATGATAATGCCATAACTAAGTTTGAGGATATGGGCAAAGATTTTTATCAACACTTTGCAAGAGATTAGCCTCTCAACCTCATATCTTGGGGCTAATCAGGATCCGAGTATATTTCTGATCCATACTGATTTCATATAAGTCCTTTTATTTTGGACAAAGTGAAGTCTGGCCATATGTACTAATTCAAGCTCTTTCTTAGTGATGAAAACAGTATATTACTTAAGTCCTTGTTTCTAGACTTAGTGGGTATTTGGGATGTGGCCTTACCCACAAAATTTAGAGGGTTCAAGCATGATATGTGCTTGGGCTGAGGAAGAGACTATGTCCTTCCATATGTCTCTTGGGTTATCCTAAATTAAGGTAATTAGATAGCCCCAAGTTCCAAGTCTTGATATTCTAGACTTGATGAAATGAAATATAAACCTTACCATACTACAATCAGATTTGCACAAAACCATGTCCGAAACCCAATGCTTAGAAGCCATTAGCTTCTTCAGCCCATCCGGTTTGGCCCAAAATATAGATAGGATTTAGATCTTCTTTCAGGCTTTCCCGGGTCCCAAATCTGGTTTATGATCCAGGTTTCACATAAATTCCATTGATGGAGGCTTCTAGTCTTTATGAGACCGGGCCTAGGACTTAGTATATGTAGATAATATTTGCATAACCTATATGGGGTCAGGCGATGAGTTGAGGTGTGGACCATGTGTAAAGTAAATCAGGGGCTGGAACATGACCTATGTGTAGGGTCGATGAGTAGCTGCCGAAGTGACCTATTTATGGGTCAGTAGAGAGTGAACATATGACCGGTTATGGGGCAGATATGAGCTAGACACATAACCAACTATGGGGGTTGATATGCCTTTAAGCAAACTGTCCCGTATATGGGTTGATAGAGATTGAATAAGTAGCCGATTGTAGAGCCAATATGTGGCTGGAAGATGACCTGCGTATAGGTTAAACGAGGAGCTTGTTATGGGATGCTGAGAAGGCAGACATGTGCCCTGTGTGTGGGGCTGATATGGGTTGATAGGGACTGAACATGCAACTTGTATATGGGTCGGTAAGGGGGGGGGGATAATATGTGACCTGTGTATAGTCTAGGAAATATGACCAATTATGGGATTAATAAAAGCTAAATACATGATTAATCTGTGGAGTTGATATATCTGAACCCAATGACCTGTATATAGGTCAATGAGGGCTGAATAGATGACCCATACATAGGTCGGATAGAAAGGGGCAATAGGTGACCTATACATAGGTTAATAGAGGGTTGCTATGTAGTGATGAGGGGAATTAATGCATGACTTATGCATGGGTAGGGGGCAGGGTGGACGAGTGACCAATATTACCAGGCCCTGGTCCCAAATATGATCCCAACACTTGATTGGATATCAGCTCTAAGACCTGTCTCAAATTGAGACTAGCCCGGGCCTGAGATGTCCCTCTTTTATATCACCCAAATCCGGCCCAAAACCTGCCATATCAGACCCCTTTACATTGGCTAGAGGACATATGTCACAGCCTCTATCACAGGCTGTCTATGGCCTACTTATATTCAGATCCAAGGCCAACCAAAATTCTATCCTCATCTACCTCTCGAACTGGCTAAACTTAGAATCAAAGTCCAGAGGAATAAGTCATTATGTACCAGGACTTCTTTATGATGGATGTTATATCCCCAAATCTGAAACCTCATATTAAAACTTGGGTCTATATGAACCTGAAGTATGTGATATTGAGACATCATAAGTTTGATTATAAGACCGTTATGTAAGACCTATACATATATATAGGCCTTCAGGCAGGTCAGAACCAGGGTCGGAGGCCCAAAATTATGCATAACTTGATTCTTGCCCCTTTATCCCCACAGCATATGAAAACTACAAATAAGCCAAATGATGTGACTGAAATGACACATTATTTCATACTATAGGCTTTAGTATGTGAAGTGGACAGATTCTGCCTATGCATTCCATGTGCTTGGTCCCCAATATGTGAAATCAATATGCTTGGGATCCGGGAGTTAAAGCTCAGTCCCCTGACCCTTCCAATCAGCTTCATGATTATCGTTATTTGCATATGATGGTACTTGACCACCAATTGGACTATGTTTCATCCCACCATACTTCGGATTGGGAATTATTTCCCATAGGCCCTCCCGGCCTTGCTATCCAAAACATACTACGTATATATTGATGATCAACATACTTTAAGATCCCATTAACTGGAATATTTATGGGGATTTTGCCCATTTATGTCCGGGCTTGGTTCATTTCCTTCTAGAGGTTAATGTTCAGCCCATGATTGGACTATGCATCCATTCTCGGAGTTAATGTCCCTGATTAGACTCTCATGATTTATACACATGAGTATCAATATGTGCCCTTGATTGGTGCTATATGGTATACATGGTGAAATTTACCTATGACCTTAATCTCACCATATTGATCTCATACATATCTGCCCGGGGGATATATCAACCCTGCGGCCTGCATACTTTTTCTTACAACCAGTGTATATATATTCATATACAATGATCTTTACTCATCTTAGTATGATCATTGGCACATAAGCCCCGATCATGGCATACTAACATGCCCTTGTTTGGTGGGATATGCATGCCACCACAATTTTATTATGTCGAGGCTACTTCACCTCTTCGGAGGGTGCACACGGGGATGGACCTAGTTCTGCCCGGAATGTACCATCTCATTAGACCTAGGATCCGGGCTCTGAAATCTGTTTTATTTTTTTGGCAGATTTTACCCACATTGATACATTCACCAATTTCACCTTTTCCTGCTATGATGGGACTTAGTACTTATTATGAGCATAAAGTTATGAAATTTGTCATATGTTTATTAATCATGCCATATGGTAATTTTCACATCCTCATATGGTGAGGTGTATGTATATCCATAGCCTTCTCATATTAAAGCTTTATATCACAAAATATTTTGTTTCCTTCATCACCGGCTAGATCAAAAGGATCATGTATATATTTAGTCCTGTCCGGGACATCTTCATGGGACTATACCCAATATTGGGCACCAAACAGTCCTTTTGTATCCTCAGGCCATATACTGTATGTATCCATAGTTGGATATCATGTCTTCATCAAGGCCCGGTTTGGCCATTTCTCCTCCAAGTCCTTGCTTAATGTAAGGCTACCCGGGGGATATTTGGTCCATCATGTGGGTTCCAAATAGACCGGGTATAACCCCATTTTCACCTTGATACTGCCAAATGCCCTTCATCTCCTGCTGTGATTGCAAAATTCTGAGGCTTCATCTCCCATAATTCCAAGGCCGAGGGAAAAACTTTTAAATGGGAGAGAGGGAATTGATAAGAGGATCAAACCTGATTCCATTGTATTCATATATATATGTATACATAAGGACCCCTTACATGACAGGACAGATACATATATATCCGAGGGAGGGGACAGAAATGACCCAATTTTGAGAATCAACTAGGAGATCAGGCTGTGAATTATATGTTTCCGGGGGCAGTGGCTATCACTTTAGTATATCCCCAGACCAAATGAGCCTATCTAAGACACTGATCCTTGATCATCTCCTAGTGTCCGGGAGATGAGAATATCTTATGAACCTATAAAAGAAAGGAATTCAGTAGGCCTGCGGGACTTCAATATTTATCCAACTATTCCCAACCCAATCTAGATGATATTCTAGCCAGGTTGAGAGGGGATTATGGGTATGGATCAGTCAAAGGATATGATATTCAGGAAGGGTCGGATAAAGGGACAGATATTGATATGTCCATGGGCATGATGTTTAGAAGGGGATGGGTAGGGTGATGAACATGGTGTCCTACCGCAGCCCCCCCCTTCAGCCCCTTGGGGGCTATTTAAAGCCCCCAAGGGGCTCTCCTTACTCCCACCCCCCCACTCTCACTCTCAATTTGCTCTCATTGCTCTCATTGCTCAAATTTGTTGTCTCATTTACTTAATTATTTCATTTAGTATATTTATTTAATATTAGTTCCATTGATTAGTGGGTTAAGTAGTTTATTCTTTTTAATACTTATTTGCTTACTTGCATAGTTAGTTAGCTAGAAGATTAGTTAGATATTTAGTTTAGTAGTTACTTAACACATCATTAGTTGGAACGTATTGTTAATTACTTACTTAATTATATGATTAGTTAGTCATTTATTTTACATAATTAAAAGTTTACTTAGATTAGTAGTGACTAATTAACGTCATTAGTTTTTTAAATAGTTAATTACTTACTTAAGTAATTATTTAGTTAAAAAATGTCTTCTCCAAGCCAAACAACCCAAACTACCGGCGCGACCCGGAGTGATCCGGCTTGGTTGCATTGCAATTTGATCTCCATGGCGGAGAGAAAAGTGCAATGTAAATATTGCGACAAAGTAATATTCGGCGGTATTTATCGTTTAAAATTTCATCTTGCCGGCATGAAGGGAAATGTTCTTCCTTGCACACGGACTCCGCCGGAGGTCAGAGCTCAATTTCGTAGGCACCTACAAGCGATGGAGCAAACGAAGGGAACTAGCAAAAGACATAAAGAGACCGTCCGAGAAGAATTGCAACAACCGGGGAGACGATCCGTACACATTTACGGAACCGGACAAGAGAGGCCGGATATTTTTGGAGACGAAGAGTACGAAGGTATGGGAGGTGTTACTCATAAACGTTGTTCATTATGCTATTTTAAAGGATAATTAAGTAGCCTTGATACTTAAATGTTTTTTAAAAAGATGAACTCTCACGAGGGATGGAAGCAAGTCGAAGATCATTCGCCGAGGAAGACTTCTATAGACATACCGGCCGAATGATGGGTCAAGGGTCTGGTGCCGGGAGTGGTCGAGGTAGCGGAAGAGGATCCAACAACCAACCGCAAGATCAGGTTCATGATCTCACCCAAGACGACGACCCGGCAGTAGGTCCCGTGGATCCCGTAATCACGGACCACGACAACGTCAAAAAACAATCACGACGGCGATGAAGAACCTCAAATTATGTAAGGATAGGATTGGCCGGGCAACGTCGAGGTGGTTCTTTCACCACGGCATTCCGGCGAATGCCGCGAAGGGACCATACTACGAGAACATGATCGACACGATCGCAGACGTCGGGAGGGGAGTGCTTGGTCCAAACCCAAAGGAGATATACAATGTATATCTTCCTATGGAGGTGCAAGAAACAAAGAAGTACGTGCAGTCATTTGAACGCATCTGGGAGGAACGAGGTTGCACGTTAATGACCGACGGATGGACCGGTAATTAAAGTTTCGTTTACTCATTCATATTAGATGTATTAACATTCTTTTTTGGTATAACTTATTTATCATCTTATACTTAACAGGTATTACTAGGAAGACAATGATCAATTTCCTAGTGTACAGTCAAGCCGGCACGGTCTTTTGGAAGTCGGTCGACGCATCAGGACAGGTAAAGAATGCAGAGTATCTTTACCAATTGATAGATGGAGTGATAGAAGAAATAGGAGAGAGCCGGGTAGTTCAAGTAGTCACAGACAATGCGGCCGCATACAAAGCGGCCGGTCAGATGCTTATGGTCAAAAGACCAAAGTTGTATTGGACACCCTGTTCCGCCCACTCTTTAGACTTGATGTTGGAGGATATATGCAAGGATCCTCAAATAGACAGGGTAGTTAAGCTAGCCCAGTTTATTTCTTCATTTATTTATAACCACAACTTTGTCCTTGCACTTATGAGAGAACACACCAAGGGGCGAGAGTTGTTACGGCCCGGTGCAACCCGGTTCGCCTCCCATTATATTTCCTTAGAAAGTTTATTGAGTCAAAGGAGAGCTCTAACTCAAATGGTCATTTCACCGGGTTGGGGTAGTTGGATGGCTAGATGTAACCCATCGGATAAGAGAAAGGGGAGAAAAGTAGAAGAGACAATAGAGAGTGGAGATTTTTGGAAAGTTGTGAAGAAGACGTTAGATATCGTCCAACCCATAGTGAAGGTACTAAGGATAGTTGACGGAGATAGAAAAGGCATACGGGGTACTTATTCGATGCGGTTGAGAGAGCGAAGGAAGAAATGTCCAAGACCGTGTCGGACTTCGCCAAGTGGTGGGATATTATAGATCGTCGGTGGGAGCGTACATTACATCAACCCATACATGCAGCAGGTATATTTTCTTAAACATTTACTAATCTTTTTAGTAATCACTTGTTGTGTATAACTTGTTTACTAATACCCACACCGTGTTTCGTAGGTTACTTTTTCAACCCAAGATACTGCTATAGTGCACATTTCAAGGCGACGAACGAGCTATTAGATGACGTGAAGAGCGTCATCCGACGGTTGCTTGGTGACGACGACCGGGCTATCATCGCTTGCAACAAGATGTATGATTACGTAATGCGGAGTTATCACTTTGGAACGAGCGAGTTGAACGAGCCGTGATGATACTAAGTCCGGGTACGTAGAATTGTTTCTCATCATTTAATTAATTAAAGCTTCCTTAGATAATAATGCATGACATTCAATTTATGCACCTGATTGGTGGATGGACCATGGTAAAGTACCAGGGTACGAGGACTTGGCGGACGTAGCCATCAGGGTCCTAAGTCAAACCACATCGGCTTCGGCCGCGAGCGAAATTGGTCTACATTCGACTTGATTCACACAAAGCGAGAGAAATAGGTTGACATCGAGGAGGCTTGAAGACCTCGTGTATTGTCGTTACAACGTGAGGTTAAAGTTGAGGAATTTGGATAGAATGAAGCGAACCGGATGGAACAAAAGAGTTGGATAGCACGAGCAGCGGGACGTTCGGTCGACGAGCCGCCAATTGAAGAGGAGGATATCGATTTGGATCAAATATTCTACAAGAAGAACTCCTTAGAAGCTTGGGTAAACGACCGAGAAGGGTTGGGAGAACCGGAGTTCAACCCCCAAGACCGACAATGGGCCGAAGGAGTGCTCGACGATGTCCCTTTAGCCGAAGAATTCCAGATCCCTCCCTCACTAGCAAAGCGCCAGAGGACCGGAGAAGGAACTAGCCAAGGTACGCAAAGTAGACAAAAAGGTAAACAAGTTATGACTGATCCTTTTGATATTGCAGATGCTGATACGGTCGAAGACGATCGAGAAGATACGCCGGAGCCGAACATCCGAGTGCAGTACCAGACGTCCGAGGATTCGTCGTCAAAGAGTAGCAACGATGATGGTGCTCGATACGGGGGCACGGACACTTTACAAGTACAAGGGACCTCGGATCCTCCCATATCTCCTACCACGTCGCTACGTTTTACCGGCGAGGAGCAATATACTCACGCGACCCAAGATACCGATCATGGTAGAAGGCCGCCACAAGGTAGAGGAGGTCATCGTCGCCGTACGGAGTTGGAGCGAATACCACGATGCCCCCGACTATGTGTATGATTCATCCCAAGGCTCTTGGTTCCCTACATACGATCGAGAGTACCGTGGAATGAATTATGTGGAGTCATCGGATACTTCGATCCAATCGACCTATAGTTATGGTGACTCGTTTGGATCTGGTCTTAGGATAGCTGCCCGAGGGACAGACGAATATGATCGGCGTGTGTACATGTATCAAGCTTTGTACTCAACCCAAATGACATGGGGAGAGTACATCAACTACCTACAAAGTGTACAACACATCATGTTGGAATAAAATTGATGCATTATTCATTTAAATCATGTCATTTAATTTATCCAATTTTCCTGTATTTTTTCACATTTTTTTTCGCATTTTTCTTATTTTTTCGAATTTTTCAAAAAAAAAATCTTTAAAAAATAGGGTCGCGACCCGGGTCGCGACCCAGTCGCGACCGGGTCGGCCTGGGGGTCCCGCGACCCGGTCGCGACCCCAGACCCGGTCCTCCTTGGGTGTATGTATATCCATAGCCTTCTCATATTAAAGCTTTATATCACAAAATATTTTGTTTCCTTCATCACCGGCTAGATCAAAAGGATCATGTATATATTTAGTCCTGTCCGGGACATCTTCATGGGACTATACCCAATATTGGGCACCAAACAGTCCTTTTGTATCCTCAGGCCATATACTGTATGTATCCATAGTTGGATATCATGTCTTCATCAAGGCCCGGTTTGGCCATTTCTCCTCCAAGTCCTTGCTTAATGTAAGGCTACCCGGGGGATATTTGGTCCATCATGTGGGTTCCAAATAGACCGGGTATAACCCCATTTTCACCTTGATACTGCCAAATGCCCTTCATCTCCTGCTGTGATTGCAAAATTCTGAGGCTTCATCTCCCATAATTCCAAGGCCGAGGGAAAAACTTTTAAATGGGAGAGAGGGAATTGATAAGAGGATCAAACCTGATTCCATTGTATTCATATATATATGTATACATAAGGACCCCTTACATGACAGGACAGATACATATATATCCGAGGGAGGGGACAGAAATGACCCAATTTTGAGAATCAACTAGGAGATCAGGCTGTGAATTATATGTTTCCGGGGGCAGTGGCTATCACTTTAGTATATCCCCAGACCAAATGAGCCTATCTAAGACACTGATCCTTGATCATCTCCTAGTGTCCGGGAGATGAGAATATCTTATGAACCTATAAAAGAAAGGAATTCAGTAGGCCTGCGGGACTTCAATATTTATCCAACTATTCCCAACCCAATCTAGATGATATTCTAGCCAGGTTGAGAGGGGATTATGGGTATGGATCAGTCAAAGGATATGATATTCAGGAAGGGTCGGATAAAGGGACAGATATTGATATGTCCATGGGCATGATGTTTAGAAGGGGATGGGTAGGGTGATGAACATGGTGTCCTACCTTGAAGTCCTCGGAACCTGCACCAATCTGGGTATATGACAGTGGCCGCAAGTCTTTGAACTCCTCCTCCTTGATGCTCTGGAAAAACCACCTGAGGACAGCACCTCCCTCTTCTTCTCCTGCCTTTCTTTTTTTCGACCTCTTTCCATGTGCGGGGTTGGCTCTATTTATAGGCCAATGGTGGGTGCTGTTCACCCAAGGGAGAGTGGGAGATCATGGGGCATACGTGCCATAGGGAGTGGAGAGAGTGGGAGGTCATGGGGGGACAGGTGGCAGTCCCCCCTTCCTATATTCCCTCTCACGAGAGAGAGTATCCAATGAGGCATCTCTCATTGACTCTCGGCCCCTCACTTTGATGGCCCTCAATATGATCGACCAATGCTCCATTGGATCATGACCCTTGATTCCCTAATTGGACATTAATCCTGTTAAGGATCCGGTTGATCCATTGTGTCAATCCGTTGGAGATCCAGGAGGGTTGCGACCTGTTTGACTCATTCAACCTCTAATCCCGGCCCTTGATCATGTGTCCTTGTAATTAATCAAGGCCCTTGATCTCTTATTGGACATTAATCCTATTAAGGATCCAATTAACCATCTCAATGGACCGGGGAGCATCCATGCTCCAATATTCTTGATAATTGGCCAATCCCGGCCCTTAATCACATGTTAATCCAATCAATCAGGACCCTTAATCCCTTAATGGATATTAATCCCATTAAGGATCCAATTTGACCATCTCAATGGACCGGGGAGTATCCATGCTCCAATGCCTTTGATAATTGGCCAATCCCAGCCCTTGATCATATATTATTTCAATCACTTAATGGATATTAATACCATTAAGGATCCAAGAGGATTTATCATCCGGTAATCATCCTTGCTCATGGGCATCTACCGGATATCCCATTAACCAGGATCCATTGGATATTATCCCACTAAGGATCCAATAGGGTCACTTCAATGGACCGGGGAGCATCCATGGGCAGATTGGCCAGTCCCGGCCATTGGATGGCCTTGGCTTCCCCCTCGGATCTATTTTGAATTCCCTAGATTGTTCTCTTCCCCGCGGATCAACCTCCTCTTCCTCTTTTGTTGCAAATTCTGTTAAGTCTCCTATGGGAGACAGATTAGTCTAACCGCGGCCTCTTTTTAAACAGTCCCTCCTCTTTCTCTTGTCACACCATCCTCTTCTTATCAAGGTCTGCCACTGCTCGGATATTGCTGAAGGAGATCACTGTTCCTGTTGCTTGGAGCTCCCGGGTGCTGCTTCTTCCATTTGGGATCAAGCCGAGAAGGTGAACTTCCCCCTAGCTATTCCCGGGTAAGCATATCCAATTGGTTTCTCTTTTCAGCTTTATATAATGGACATGTATGAAAATTTATTTTTTCTACTTCAACCTCCTGTCGGCAGCACCTTCACTGCCCCATACCATGCTTATATTTAGCATATACATGAGAGGCCGGCTATGTTGGGACGTCCTCATACGCCCATCTCCCTGATTTATATGCAAGGTCCGGCTCTTTCATGCACCATCCTTGGTCGGGGCCTTCATCAATTGCCCCTCTTCTTTTCCCTTTCTGATTAGACAGGACATAAGTCCTACAATTATGTGTATAAAGATAAGGACCCGGCTCTTCAATATGCTAGATTGGGTCCCCCAAAATGGGTTTATTGGCTGCCATATACTCAGTTCTAAGCATGTGTCTTTATAAGCATCCCCTAGGCCCTTAAATAAAAGCCAATTTGGCTCTTACAGATTGCCTCCGGACCTCCCCTCTTCAGATTTCTATTGGCAGCATGCCTTGGGCTATATGCCATGTGCTCTGTATCCATATACATGGTGGGTTGCATAGGGAGGTCCTGATTTAGGGGAGCATACTCATTATATGGAGGGGGTTTCATTTCTTCATATGCTATACTTGGCCGGTCTTGGGCATATAACCTTAGGCCTTTCTTAATTGCTAGGCCATAGGGAATTAAATATTTTCATTCCCCATTTGTATATGCTTATATTTCATCTAGAAACTTTGAGTGCCAACAGAGTCCTAAAACCAAGATGTAAATCTTTATTAGGATTTGGAACATCATTTCAGGCCAGGGGTCTCCAGCATACTTCAAATCAGATCCGGTCACAATCAGGGATCCAAAAAAAGAGGGGGGAATAAAAGATGCTCGGTCAGTTGACCCAAATGGTTACATAAGGACTAGAACAGTTAAGAAGTTGTCATTAATGATTAAGAAATTATCGCTTGAAAGATCTTATGCAACAAACAGACGGGGGGGGGGTATGTATGAAGCATATATGATCAGGCCAGAATCTGGGTGAAGGCACGGCAAAAATTTTCAGATTTCCATAGAGGCAGATAGACAGAGAATGGCATGACCGGTAGGTTCCTCGGATAGTGGACATTACCAGAGGCAGGCTGGGGATCTGAGAACCCCTAGGTAAAGCAAATGGATCCAAACAAGAAAGTGTGTAATCATGCAACTATCAATTAGCTTCGGACAGATGGTTACAGCGTAAGACATACTATATATACATATACACATACTCAGCTAATGAAACAGGGAATGAGGAAACCCAAAATTACACAATTATGAAGCTGATCCACATAAATTGGGGGGGGGGAGCTTGGACAGACCCCGAGCCAAAGCAAGGTGTAGACAGATCAGCTGATGGTCACGAAGTCAAGGGGTCAGGTCCTCCTCAGGCCCGGGAATGGTCAAATAACAGGAAGCATCAAATTAAAAGATTGGGCATAGCAAGTACAGGAACCGATAGGCTCAGAAAATTCAGAATAGTTCTCTGGCAAGTCAGTCCAGCTATGCTGCAACATGAGTATGAGGATCACAAGAGGATCTGGCAGATGATTGAAGACATTAAGAGACAACTCAGGTGATTCCAAAAGCGAGGAACTGAAACAGCAAAGGGTTTTATGCAGGCCTGATGGGCTGAGATCACAGTTCATAGAATCAGCCAATCTAGATCGGCCTGGGCCGATCCGGAGCTGACACCCAGAGGAATCGGCCCAAGATCGGCCAATTCTCGTAGGATTGGATCAGTAATAGGCCTATCCAACCAATTCCTCAGGGCCCAGAAAGATCGAAATCGGCCCTGATTCTGGGTCCGGTTTCTATGAATGGGGACCATAATCAACCCAATCAGTTGATTTTGGACCAGTTCCAGAGATTCCTCGCTGGAATCGGCCCCAAATGCCACCGCGGCAGTGCCAGGATCCATTGACTTATGTCATATCAGTGACTATCCGTGATTCCTGGCTCCCATCTTCCCCACCCAATAGGCATAAAGGTGGGGAAAGTGTGGCGGCATTGGGGTGGCGCCTTTTAGGTGCGTTTTGGGGCCAATTTTGACTCCAAAATAGCATATAGATTAGATCAGAAACCAATCTAGGTTATTTTTGTAGTTTCTTTTGGCATTTTATGGCCTTTTAAGAACCGATCCAGACCGATTCCAGATTGGTTTTTCTTCCAAAATATTGGTCCGTATCAGGACCCCACCGATATAGGTCCCAATTCCAATGGCATGATCTTTGGCTGAGATAGGTCCAACCCAGCTGCAGTCGGAGAGAGAGTGTGGGGAATAAAAGACCTGATGATGACAAAAAAAAGAAGAGAACAAAAATAGAAGATGATCTAGGTGCTTACCAAGCTGAGGGAATCAAAGTAGTTAGAGAAGGTCCCCTCTACAGGTCCTGATAGAGAACACCAAGGTTGACAGTCTCGGAAACAAGAAAAAGAGAAAGGAGGGCCAGGGGAAGGCTTTCTGCACTATAACCCCAAAAGAATAGTCAGATTGGATATACATATATAAGGATCCGGGAAAAAGTTTGGATCAATCCAAACCCAAATCCCAGTCAATTACAAAGGGGGTTGCACCCCCAATCCTAGTCCTACTAGAATTAGGATTGATAAATCTGAGTCAAGCTTGGACTGGATGGCAGTTTTTTTAAATGGATATAGCCTACTGCTGAGGCCTGAGAGGGCTCAATTTGATCGAGATTTGATTGTAACTAAGATCCATCGAGTTCAATTAAATGAGCTACATTTTTGGGCTGTATACCTGTCACAAGATGGGCTCATGAAAGTAGCAATGACAGCCCACTTATCACTCTCTTGCGCTATTATTATTTCAATTGAGAAGATGTAAAATTTAACTCAAATCCCAATAGGTTCCTATGTAATTCTCAAGATCAGCCCCTTAACTAGGGCCTATTTTGGTTTTGATACAGCACCTATTCCGCAAGATATATCCTACACACATTTTGGGCTATGCAACTCTTAAAGAACATGCAATCAAGTGGCCATCCCAGCTACTAGCTATTTGAGCTAGAAATTCCTGGTCCAAAAACTTGGTATACAATTTTTGGAGGACAGCAGGGGAGAGAACACTCTGAAGAACATCCCAGCCCTAGCAACATCAGCAATCTAACTCTTGCCAGATTGCTGTCCTCAACCGGGGAGAGCCATGGTTATACCCGCTGTCCTCAACAATTCTTGAACTATCTCCAACCAAAGGTGGCATCGTGGTCTTACATTGCTAGAACTGGGGACGCCAAGTAATTCTCTTACTATCCAGGACTCATCCCGGGTAAGAAATCACCCAAGACACCAACCAGGGTAGCTATCTACCTGCAGGATCCAAAGGGATATCCAGATCCTGTAAAAATAGCACGCTGGCCATCGGGAGTCATCTCCAGCTTTCCAGGATTGCAGCAACAATCTTGGCAGGTCCATGGGGCCCTTACAAGGATGCCGGCACACACAGGGATGGCAGTCCCTCTCCAGAGGTCCACGAGCAGCCAAAATCCTGTAAGACAGTGCCGGACAAAACAGGAAGGACCATCAGGCTATGGGAAACTTACAGGAATTGGCAGAAAAGAAGACTGGAAGAGCGGGGACTCTTCACCGATGCTGGCCGGCTCTCTCCCCTATAAAAGAGTATGCAGTCATAAGAGCAGGAACCCAGAGAGATTCCGCTGAATTCCTACCCGCCATGGCTGTGGAGAGATAGTCCCACAGATCCTCTTGGTGTTCCGGAGAGACAACAGCAACCTGCAGGATTGCAGCCCCCTGCAACAGAACCGAGAGACAGTCGTGCACTCCCAACGGTTCTCTGCAGAAGCTCCTGCCGCTGGTAGTGTTGGGAGACCAAGAGAGAAAAAAAGGAAGAGAAGAAGTCCAGGCATCAACTCTACTGCACATCTACCCAAATCATCCAGGATGGAGAAGTACCAAAAGAAGAGAAGAGGAGGGCCGTCTGAGGTCACTCCTTAGCCTACCTTATGAGGTGAGATAGCACCCTATGAGGTCACTCCTTAGCCTACCTTCCCTTCTCTCCAGTTAGCTGCCCTTTCCTTCATCCCAAGATCACGATGCAATAATCCCCTTTGTCTATTGTTTTAACCCATCTCGGCATTCCCTTCAGAGGGCCGACAATGCATAGACCTCTTTGCGAATGTCATCATGATCAGAATCTCTGATTAAGCAATACAGACTTCAAAGCCTCCTATTGGCAGCCATCGAGACAATTGTTTTATGTCATCCACAATCCCCATAGATACTTGAATCCAAAACCACCATGCAGTATCAGTATATGAATTTATGAATGTTTTATCAAACCTGCAGACTCCGGGCCCCAGATTCCTCACATACGTAGCCAAGTTCCAACCTCTGCTTACATCATCAGTCAGACCCTGACAATCTTAAATGGAAGGCCTGACATATCACTCGGTCCCCTCATCTCCTCATTCTCAGCCATCACCAGATCATCAAATACCCAACCCGGGTCTGCATATAACAGAATCTAGATACCAGGTAACCCAGAGCCAAAAAAAATCATTGCTGGGATCTAGAATTTACTTGCACAATACACAGGATGAAAAGGACTGTGTAGGGGCCTGGTAACACATAGATAACATGGCAGGTGCAGCAAGCTATCCAGCCAGTGGACAGCAAAAACAACAAGAGCCCCATTGGGCCCAAAACAGAGGACAAGCTGGCCTAGAGGACATCAAGAATTAAATAAAACAGATCAACCAAATTTGAGGCTAATCGGGGCCAGCCTTATGGCACACCCTACATTTCAATTAAATTTATATAATAATGTATTTCAAAGCTAATTGGGGGCTGGTCTCATGGCATGACTAGGCCTTAAGAAAATCAATCAAACAATCAAGACTAATTGGAGGCTGGCTTTTGGCATGCCCTATGTTTTAGCATAACTTGAAAGAAAAATACCACAGGCTAATCAGGAGCCAGCCTTAGGCACACCCTACGGCTTATAAGGGTGACATACAAAGGTCAATCCCACTCCAATGTCATATCATTCTACCCCTGATGACATGGAGCTCCAACTCTATAAGCAGAGGGAGGGTTATGCCCATTATACTATGGAAAGCCTATGCATATATGTATCCACACATGCCAAACCACAAGCTAATGAGGATATATATGCCTATCAAATGCTAAAAGACTATCCTAATTCAATCAATGGGAAGAGTCCCTAATGCCTATTAAATGCTAAAGGAGACCCTATCCTAATTCAATCAATGGGAATGGCAAGGAAGGCGGGGTCAGAGGTCGGGACCGGGTCGATCGGGCCTAAAACCGACCTGAGTCGGTTGGGGTCGTGACCCAGGTCGGGCCGGGGTTGGGTTGGGGGTCGAGAAAAAATAAAAAAAAAATCATTTAAATATATCAACCAGGTTGGGGGCGCGGGACCGGGTCGGGGTCGGTCGGCCCAAAAACCAGCCAGGTCGGTCGACGTGGCACACCATGGGGAAGGGTCCCCAATACGTATCAAGGCTAAAAGGGATTCAATCCTAATTCATTCAATTCATGGGAATTATGGCTTCCATGCCTTCTCTCGTGTACATGTATTTCATATTATTCAAGTAATGAAGGATTCCATGTTTGGTGCATATTTGATGTCATGGAGCTGTCACTAGCCCCATGAACTTGGAGACATACAAAAAAAAACAAGAAATAACAAAATTCTGAGATTGTCAAAAGTCAGTAAAACTCCAGCAACCAATAACCAAGAAATCTAAAATAAAAAATCGGAAATCTGAAAATCCAAAGTTCAGAAAATTCCAGAAGAAATCCAGCAAGATCTGAAAATCCCCATGCAAGAAAATCTGCACAGTTGAAATCTTGAAAGTTCACAGACCCAGAAGTCTTAAATAAATCTGTCAAAACTGAGAAATATAAGAATTCCAAGATATGAGTATCCCAAAATTGGCCAGATAACACCAGATCTGAAGATCTAACAAGTAAAAAAGAGGAGTCCCAATCAGCCTCATCAGCCCGGTAGATTGCAAACAATAATAAAAAAAGGAGAATCCTGGGATGGAGCAGGTTCTTCCAAATTCTTCAAATCTGAAGAAGCCTAAATGCTGATATAAAGTTCAATGTTTCTGCAGAGCCTAAAAAGTCTGGGGATCGTAGAATCATGAACATCGATAGAATCTGAAGAACAAAACACAAACCAGACAATTCTGACAATTCAGAATCTGGTAAACTGAAAACTTCTAAGAGCCCACAAATTCTGAGAAATTCTACAAATCAGAAGAAATATGCCATTTTTACATATCTGCAAGTTAACGGGATTTGAAAAAACGTTGAAAAAATATCTAATTCAGCAAAAACCAGAAATCTGGTACTTTGCAAAACAAGAAAAAACTCAGCCACTCTACACCCCTGTAAATTCAGAACCTTTCTCCCGCCATAAGGGCATGATGAAAATTCCAGATCTCAGGTCATGAATTTGAAAATTCAGAAACCCAAAACTGGTACCTAAACATCAAACTTAAATCATCAAAGCATGTGGTTAAAACAAGACTGAAGTCACTTCAAATTTCAAATCTTTAAATCCTGGATCAGATATACAAACAAACTCAGAATGCACAGATCTCAAACAAATATTTTAATCTCACAATCCCTAAAAATCTGAAACTGATGGTGATGAGGCCTGAACCTGGCATCTAGGTTGGAATTCCACAGATAAAATTCAAATCTAGAATTCTTCATATCTGAAAATTCAGGTTTGAAAATTACTAAACTAGAAATCCCTTAAATTTGAAACTTCAAAACTCAATTCCTGATCCTGAAACATGAAAATCCCCAAATCAAAGCTAAAATCTGACACTCAAATTTTAAGCCAAGGAAGTTACAAACTGAAAAACTGAGATTCAAATATCAATTCCAAATCCCAAAGGTGAGAACCACACTCCAAAATACCAAGGTTTTAAGGTAACAAATCACCAAGAAACTAACTTTAAGTCACACAAAAGATCGAAACCAAAATTCCAAACACAAATGAGCTTCGGATTTCAAAATTGAAATATTCAAATCAGGAATTCTAAATCAGAAACCTCAAACAAAATTTCCCTCAGATGTAAAGTGCCAAAACATAAAAAAACCAGATAAACCAAAGTTCAAACCCTTCAATAAAAAATGGAATCCTAATCCAGAAAATAGCATAAAGTCTAAGCAAAACTTCAAAACCTCAAAACCGAAACTAAAAAAAAATCAGAAACTTAAACAAACAAATCAAACCTTAAAATCACCATCCCCAGAACCTAAAACTGAATACTCAGAATCTCAGATTTCAAGACTCTAAATTTGAAATTGCAATTCAAATCACAACAAATCTCAAATTTAAAAATCATCAAATCTGAAATTTGAAACTTAAAATCTCAAATTTAAACGCACCAAATCTCAGACTCAAATTAAAATCATATAAAACACATTAAATCTTAAAGACAACAAGTCAAGCAGATTAAAAGCCAAAAACATCTCAAATTAAAAAAGGCATTAAGACAGAACATAAAAAAACTGAACTTAAAAAAAAAACCCAAAAATAAAAAACAAGTCTCAATAAAATAAACAACCAATCCCAAACAAACCAAATCCCAAAATGAAACCTTAATCAACTCACGCTAAACTCAAAGAATCCCTAAAGATAAAAAGACACTAAGTCCTAACCAAAACAATTATCCAAAGCTAAAATCAAACCAAATTCAAAACACTAAGTTTGCAGTCCGAAATGGTCATGGGGCCATAGCTCCCAAACATTTATTTTGCGGATGTATGGTTCCTGTACACGAATTGCTGAGGTAATTAATCAAGAGTGTTTGAATATTTGTTTGATGTAATTAACACTGGAACTTCGCAAGTTCAACAAAGAGAGGTCAAAAAATTTTCAAATAATTTGAATGACCTCCAACAAATAATTTGTATGGTTCAGGTGATCCAAGTGATAGGGTATTCCCCATGTCCACACTTGGAAGATCTGTGGAACCTAAATTCCAAAATATCCATAGATACCACCCAAATTAGCCAACACTCCTATGGAATACCACTCATTTTCATAATTGTCAAAGCTAAATAAAAATAAAATTATTTTTCCAAAAAACATAAAATTTTGATTTTTTTTTGAATTGAGGTTACATCATGAACGTAGAACAATAAAAAATGCTCTTTCAAAATGAGAATATTTAGATAGATGTGTGGTTGTACTAAATTAGATAGAATATGAGAATAGTAGCAATTGTAAATACATGGAAAGAATGAAGATTATGATGGTTTGGACATACTAAATGTAGACCTAAGAAAGCTCTAGATAAAAAAGTAGAAAACGTTAAAATAATATAAACAAAAAAGAATGTGGTAAACACAAGTTAACCTATCTTTAAAAATAAAATTCAATATGATTTCAATATGTTAAATATCTTTGAAGAAATAACTCAAAATCGATGTGAGTGACAAAAGAAAATCCATATGGCCAACTCCAAATAATTTAAAATTAAGGCTTAAGACTTTAGTAGGGGAGGGCTGCTAAGGTATGGATATCACCATGAGGTGGTAATGTAAGACAACAAGGCCCTAGGTGGAAGCTGCTAGAGTGTAGAGCCAACTCCAAATCAAATTAATCCTACATCAGAATGCATGAGATGGTTCTGCACAGAAGATTAAATAAATAGAATACCAACATCCTGAGCTAGTCATTTTGAAGCTTAAGTTGGAAGACCACGGAAATTAAGCACACTTGGTTATAAATAGTCCTAGGATAGGTGACTGATGTAACCTTAAAATGTTAATCCCTCTTTTCTCTCTAGAAAAAAAGCCTTTTTGTGATGATTTAGCTTTGAGAACTAAAAAAATATGTGGTATCCCATAAGAGTAGTAGCTAATTCATGATGCATATAAAAATATGTATTAAGGTTGTTAGGTTCTTTGAAAGTTTATTTTTGATCTCTCCCATTGGACTTGCAAAGTACCGATGTTATTACATCGAACAACTATTTTAACATCCTTGATTAACCATTATAACATTTTTTGAATAGAAAGCATACATCCACAAAATAAACACATGAGAGCAACAGTCCCATGAATTTAATGGAATGCAAACATCGAGTGTTTTGAATTTGATTTGGTTTAGATTGGTGTGAATTTGGTCTTTGAGCTGTATTATTATTATATTTTTTATTTTTTATATCTTGGTTACAATTGAATTGCTTTTGTTTTGTTAAGATTTAATATCTTTTTATTTTGGGGTTTTGTTTTGGGGTTGGTCTCTTTGGGTTTTAGTTTGATGTCCTATTAAGTTATTTCACATTTGATGCATTCTTAGATCTTGGACCCGATTATTGAAACATTTCATATTTCCTTGAGTTGGGAATTTAATGATGGCTTGAAATCAGCTTGACCACCAGCCCTTAACATCTGTTGGTGCTTAGTACTTTATAGGTAAGAGTTGTGAATCTGACTTTATATTAAGCTATTTTTTTTGTTCTGATTTAGATCTGATTGTGATCTTTCATTCTCTTGGGTTTTGGGATTTGAAGGTTTTGAGGATGCGTTTATTGAAACTTGAACTGTGCTGAATTGTGTTCAGTTATAGTATTAATTTGACCTCCAATAGATTTTTTTTTTTACCAGCGACCCCCCTTTTTATTATTGGATTATTTGATTTTGGTTTCAATCTTAGATAACTTTCATTTCATGGAGTGTTCGGTGTCCTCCACTGGTTTGACTTCCCCATCTCCTTAATTCTCTCGATTCTTATTCCTCTTCCATAGTTTTTATTATTATATTTTTAGAAATTTTGTAGTTCATGCAATTTTTTCCAAGTACTTCAGATTTCCCCAAGCCATGATGATGTGTGGGTGATTTCAGATTGTTTTGTTTCGAAATATCAGGATCTCATACTGTTCTCCCCTCTTCTTGTTCTATTAAGATTGACGGTCCCATGGTCTTGTTTCAGATGAATTTTTTTAAGGTTCAGCAGGTCTTAGGACTCTTGGTTAGAGTATTATTACTTTATTATTTTTATTTCAGTTTTCTCCTTTGTGTCCACACTTTGTGGAGTCCATAGGGCTGTTTGTGGCCCGCACTGTCGAATATGCATCATAAACTCCTTCGTTATTTGAAATATGAAATGCATGTGTGGGAAGGCTTGAAAGCCATCATTCCCATGGATCTAAATGAGTCGAGATTGAATGCCCCTTTATCCTTGTAAGGGCGTTGGGATACATAACCTCTTGATTAATATTGAGTTAAGTCTCTTTTCCTTTGACCTTTAATAGGTATTAGGGGTAATCCCATCAATTTAGGATAGAGTACCCCAGCCTTACGTGGGTATGTGGGAACCCTTCCCATGGTTTATGGGTCTCATTAACTTAATGTTTGACATGTCTACATGTTGCACACGTAGGCTTCCCCATAGCATAATGGGCATGATTTTAATAGCCTCTTAAGCTTATCTTGATCATCGTCCGGGCCACGAGGGGCCACAGTCCGTGGCCTTATGCATCGGTTGCTCCACTCTGATTCTGTTGTCAAGCATCTTCACTTGTATTCTTCTTCCCACCTATGGGCTCACTTTCTTCGATCAATGCTTCCAGCTTGTGCCACTCCTTCAATCTAACCCTCCTTTGGCTGCCGAGTCTCGACGGACCCCTCTAAAAGATAGCCTTGTGATGACCTCCCAATCTCAACAGTGGGAAGTAGCTCAGCAAGGACCTCTGTAGGCTTTGGTGTAGGCTTTGACAGGACCCCACAGCAGTAGATGGTGACATAAGCGGTCTCACGGTGCAACACAGGTCTCACGGCAGCAGTTGGATGAAATAGACAGCCTCGTCAAATGCAGAAGTGAAACACATCAACGAAGGAAATAAAGGTTGCAGACGAGCTCATCAGCAATAGTGAGGATTGTGGGCAGCGGTGTCGATGATGACGACAAAGGTAGCAAGTATGGTTTACAGAATCGGTAGAATCGGATTGGAATCAGTTGATTCTGAAATTGGATCGGTTGAGGCCGATCCCCACAGGAAGGACCGATTCCATTTAGAATTTTGATGGAATCGGTCAAATTAACTTGAATCGATCCAATTCTACCGATTCTAACATGGAATTTTTCGATCTGACCAATACAACCTGGAAAACTTAAGACCCGGTCCAAATTGATATCAGACCCAATATCAATCCAATATTGGCCGTTTAAGGCCGAAATTGGCCTCAAAAAACCAATTATGCCGATTCAGTCCTGGGGCTTGGTGATTTTGACAATCCGCAGGCCATTCTAACATCGATCCCTACAATTCAACAGCGATTCAGGCGATTTGGCATAGATTCCAGTGATTCAAAAACAATTCCGGTGATTCTATGACCGATTCCGATGATTCCCTCCGGGTCTTTCGACTATTCCTCGTCTGATTCTTATTTGTTCCCTATTGGTGAGGCTCTCTCCTCCAAAATTTGGTTTGAATGAATTATAAGCCCCACTTGACTCCCACATCTGATTTTTGCCGTTTTGTAAGTTCTTAACATCCAGAATTGACCGGAATTGTCTCTTAAAGGGTCGTTCCGGTCCCCTTTACCCTGACAGTCACCCATTGGGTGTCTACCGTGGCCAAATAGCACTCTTGGGGGGCTGTCCACACCAAACAGCCTCCTAAGGGGGTTATTCAGTCTTCCCCCCATTATATTACCTTTTTTTGGTTTATTTAATACTTCATTTAACATTTTTAAGTTGTTAACATTGCAAAACAAGAAGCTTAAATGGCTGAACAAGGAACCTCTGATGCACCGGTTTCCCGTGACATTGGGTGGGAGCATAGTCACATAATGGCTATGGGAAAGATGAGGGTGCATTGCAAATGGTGTGGGAAACAAATGGAGGAGTGTTTTGATTGAAACAATATATAGCTGGATTGGGTGGCAATGTAAAAAAATGTGACAATGTATCTAGGGAGAGCAGTGAGGCTATGAGAGCTTACTTCACAGGAAGAGCCGCACATAGGCAGATCCGGATGGAATAAAGGGATGAATTGCATGACAAACTCATGGGGAGAAGAGATGACTACTCAACCCACAGAGGGAAGGAGAAGGAGGTGCAAACTGGTCTGAAAGGAAAGGAGGTGCACAATGATGTGCAATAGATGAATTTGCATTACAAAGAGGCCCATGATTAATTTTTTGATTTACTGTTTAGAGGGCACCACATTTTTGAAGTTAGTAGATGCTTCTAGTCAGACTAAAAATGCTAACTACATATTTTATTTATGGATGCCACTGTGGAAGAGATTGGGAAAAGAATGTTGTGTAGATTGTGATAGACAATGAGCCCTCCTACAAAGCAGAGTAAGAAGTTGGTAGATAAGAGACATCACCTTTTTGGGTTCATTGTGCTGCACATTCTATAGATCTTATGATAGGGGATATTGGTAAGGAGCCAACGATGTCTACACTTGTCAGTTAGGCTCAACTTATTACATTTTTTATTTATTCACATCTCCGTTTGCTCCATATTACCATATTATGAGATAATATACAAAGGGGTGTGACCTCATAAGACCTAGGCCCACAAGATTTGTTACAAATTTCATTGCATCAGAGAGTTTACATATACATAGACATGCACTGGTGCTGTTCATTGCATCCCAGGAATATATAATGTACACGACTGATTTACATAATAGAATGGATCAATTAGAGATCTTGGCACATATAAAGAGGTTTATCATAGACAAGCATTTATGGGAGATGATCCGATATTATTTGCCCATCATTGAGACATTGATAAATGCGTTGAGGTTAGTGGACTTAGATGATTGAATTCAGATGGAAAATCTATATGATGTAATGGACATGACAAAGTTGAAGATAAAGGAGAAGAATCACAGAAAATACAAAAAGTGGTGGAAAATTGTGGACACCAGATGGGACATGACATTGCACCATGATGTGCATACAATAGAGAATTTTCACAAACTTTAATTTCAATATTCTCGTTTCATTGTTAAATGTATGCTTTTATCTTATATCATGTGTTGAATGTAAGATATTTATTAAACTCCAAGATACAATATGACGTATGCAATGACAATGGGGTGGTGAGAGGTACATTGGTTGTGATTATAAGACTTTAGTGTTTCAATGACTTAGCAGGACAAGACAGAGACTGAGTTAGAAAAGACAAATAAACATTGAACTTGTTTTTAGAAAAAATATACTAATTTTGTAACTTTTATCATTTTTTCAGATGCAATCATACAGGATGAGGATCGGAGTGTATTCAGATCTAGATTTGAGTTACTCCTGTGGCAAGGTTTCTCCAGACATGTAAATCTAAGTTGTAATAATTTATTACTAAGTATTTTCTTATTTGACAACATTAACAGTCTGATGGGATTTTTTGTAGTCGAATGGTGAATGCAAGTGAGCACAAAAAGTGGATAGAATCCACTAACTTCCATTGTCATGCGCATATTGAGCTAGAGCACTAGTTCTTCTCACTGCGAGAGGAACTGGAGCACCGTTAGCCTTATTCACACAAAGAGAAGAAAAAGCTAAAATATGAGAGGCTAGACGAGCTGGTGTTCTGTCACTACAACATGCGTTTGCGAATCAAGAACATCAAGGCACACTAAAAGTTGACAAAGAAGAGATTTGCAAAAATACTTTATAAAGAGAGAACTGCTTCAGAGTCCTAGGTGCCAGAAGAGGTGGATATAGACAATAGTTTCCAGGAGGAACATCCATTTTCTGCATGGCTAGAGGAGAGAGAATGAAGGGTACCACTAGAGTTTAACCCAAATGACTGCATATGGGTTGAAGGGGAGCTTGATGGTGTTGAGGGTGAACTTATGGAGGAGGTTGTTCATGACACTTAGCCTACACCACCCCCAGCTTCAACCCCAGTGGTATCCTAAACCTCATCCCCATCCCTAGCCCTAACCCCACCCCAGCTACAGAACCTACTAGCAAAAAAACAAAGCAAATGACACATAGACAGCACATGCTTTTTGCAACATTGAAGAAGGTATAACAACGTGGGTCAGGTCTTGGGACTTCATCTTAGTTAGAAGAAAAAGAACCTAAAAAGAGAAAGTTACACATCAAGTGACGTCATGTCATTGGAAGTAGTAATATCACTTCAGAGGATGATAAGGAAGAGTGCAAACCACCCACCCAACCTTCATTGCCTTCACACAGAAGAGGGGATGGTGGAGGAGAAGGAAGATCCATAGGAGGGAGATCCAAAGGAGGAGGTGGTAGTTCTACTTCTAGTGCATGTACTAGTGGTGCAAGTGCATCAAATTTGGGCTCCAAGTAACATTCTAGTGGGAGAAGTCAGTGCAAACATCGAGAGTACTTTGATGAGTAAGTAGCAACCAATTATCCAGAAACTACTTCTCTTTCAGGTTTTCAATCATACTATTCAATGACCTCTTCAAGAGACAACTTATGATTTTAGTCAGATAGTTGAATCACTATTTTTATATGGGCCCGCAGGCCCCGCACCGTTCACGAGAGGTAACAATGAATGGGGTATATTTACGAATATAGCGAAAATAATGATGACAACCAATATCAACAATTTTGATGAAAGGCATATCATTTGTATCACTATCATTTGTCATTTATATTTTAAATTTGTAATGATCATGTGTTGTCATTCTCATGACATGTTAGAGACTAAATTTATATTTTTAAAATATTTTTAGAATGTTTCATAATTTTTTAAAAAATTTCCCAACTTTTGTAAATTTTTTTGAAGCAACAAGATAAAAAAATGATTCGAACCGATTACATATCAGTTTTTCTTCTTGAGAATCAATCGAATCAGACCGATTCAGCCAATTTGATCTGATTCAAATAGAATTGGTCCCTGTTGATTTCAATTCCGATTCCAATTTCGGAATCCTTGGTGGCAAGGGAAGCAACAATGTTTATCCCTTTCATATTCAGTTTCACAGTACTGATATCAGTATTTGCCGATCCGTACCTTTCCGTCTGTACACATTTATCCCCTTTTATAGGGGTTAGAATTCTGGTTTCACAATACCACTATTGTCTACACTAAGGGTTCGTTTGATTAGCCGTAACATGCGCTGCCTGGCCACCTTTTCAGGAAAACTCACCCAGCATCTTTATTTGGATGCCATGAAAATATGAGTCAACGTAAAACATAATCAATTGACTGCGTATACCTTGGATTTTGGCATCCGGTCTTTCAATTCGGATGCCATTTTCTAAACCAAAATGGCCAAGGTCAGTAGCACTTACACATTTATTTATTTATATATTTTAATTATTTGAATAAAAATATTATAAAAATTCAATTTTAAAAATATTATATAATACAATATTTTAGCATAATAAACAAGATAGAAATTATAAAAATAATTTAATTGAAATTAATATTACTTTACAACTCTTTATATATCAAATTTAAAATTATAAAATTGTTGAGAATAATTTCAAAACAATAAAATGATTGAAAATATTTTAAAAAATTACTCAAATAAAAAATTGTATTTTTAAGAAAATGATTTACATGTAACCAAATAGCATAGTCTTTTTCATTTTCTTGGAAAACTTGATTCAAGAAAATTATTTTCACTTGAACTTTCTGTCACCTGGAACCAAATGGACCCTAAGCCGGCATGAAACCAAGTTACAAAGCTCAGAACAATCAGAACACTAAGGGGAGAGGGGGGTGACCAAGGCCATGCGCCCCAGCGGACGGTGCATGGCCATCGATATTATAAATGTCCTGCCCTCCAAAACTTGTGCTCTTTGTCTCCATTAATACTGCATCTTGTGCGCTAGGAAATACACATATCATTAGCATGTTTAACAATTAATCATGGTTTAAATTGATGAGTTGTTTTACTAACATAATTAGTAATGACATGAACAATTTGTTCATCATAAGCCGCCTCCCTCTCCCATGTGAATAGATAACGGTCATGACTATAGATGACCATGTCACTTCTACCAGAAGTAAGCCACTCATTTGTACCAAAAATAATCTTGTATCAACCATTATAGCAGAAAACATATATATTTTGAGAACGGTCTGAATACCTATATTCTATTAATGCGGTAGAGAAAAATACAATAGAAAGTCAAGCCCAAAGACATTATACAAAATTGACACATGAAAAGAAACTAATGAACAAGCACTTCTTACTTGAAACAACAAAAATAAGATGGTGCCTGTAATGACAAGATTCATGATGATATGATGCACTGTCGATTATAAAATCATGGGAAAATGTGAATTTACCTCCAAAAGTGTTCTTAAATACAAGAAAAAGCAATGAACAAATTTTATTTCAGTACATAGGCACAATCATGACAGATGCAGTCAACAATGTGCAAATAAGTTTCTTCATCAACGTGAAAAAAGGTGGCACTCTTTTGAAGTCCACCTTCCCAAGAAAAACTCGCCATTTAATTCTTCCTTCTTGCGCAAATGAATTTGATCCACGGGTGATGAACCTCACAAGAAATGTGTCCACTGTCCACAACAAATATGATAAATGCCAAAAGGAAGTACCAGGCATACCTCAAGAAATTTATTCCAATTTTGACAGTTATGAAGGTCAAGGTGTGTCAAATCCTTTACATGCCTGATGCAAAGAAATAATCAACTTTTTTAAAAACATTCAAAGTGCACAAAATATTTGCTGTAAAAAATGAAAAAAATAGAACACCTTTTAGCTGCTCGAATCAGAGGTGAATCGTCAACTGAAGGATCTCCACCATCCACAGAAGCATTCCAAGGGCCTCCAATGGCCATAAAAGAATGATCTTTCTTCAAAACTGCAAACTTCAGAATATTATCGATGTGGGCTATCCTGTCACCGGAGCTTTTGTCGTTGCAAAGTTCCTCCAAGGCACTGCTGCTGATTCCACTCATCAGTATCACCTGAAATGACAACAAACATAAGCAAAGCAAGAATTGCTGGCACTGAATATGGGTCTGCCAAGCTGACTAACTACTGGAACCGAGGAGTCGGCCTTGATTTGGCAGACCTGGAAAGTGAAGAAAACAGCCAGATTGACTGTTTCTATGCTAACTCCAATATTTTTTGAAAACAATTGACATTCCAAAAACAGTTGACGAATCAACTCCAACTCAGATGAGATTCAGAACTAGTTAGACCTATCTTGACAATTTTTCCTTCTTTTTTCTCATTTTCATGACAGAATCAGATAATTCATAGCACTTACCAATCCAAATTAGCTAACTTTGCAAACTACAAACAAAAAGAACCAACTCCAAGTAACCTCTAATGAAAGGTGGTTGTATTAAAATTGTTAGAAAATGTAGATGTAGAGTAAGATAAATTCATCTCATCTCTAGTCTTAATCCCAATTATTTAAGATTGGTCGTATAGATTCTTTTCCTTCATTCACGTAGATTGTGTTATTTCTTCAGATATAGTTTAATAATACAAATCATATTGCATTATCCTCCTCCATGTTAACTAAAGTCTACCACATCCTTTTTTTGTTTTTATTATTTTGTTATTTTCCACTTCTGTAATTGAAGCTTCCTTAAGTCTACATTTAACATGTCCAAACTATCTCAATCTACCTTCTTTCAATTTACTTACAATTGTCATCTCACTCCCACATTTTTTCTATATATTCATCATGTCCAAATTATCGCAATTCACCTTCTTTCAATTTATTTACAATTGTCGTTACTCCCACATTTTTTCTATATATTCATCACCTATTCTGTCTAATTTAATATGATCACATATCCATCTTAACATTCTCATTTCAAAACAATTATTTTAAACATGTTTTTCATTTATTGTCTGGTATTCACTACCATATGGCATTATATGTTTTTAAATTGTTCGATAAAAGTTCTCTTTAAACTTTAGTGAATCTTGCAATGACATAAAATCCACATAGTTAATCTCCAATTCATTCATGATGTTTTGATTCTATAGTTAACATCCTTGTCATATTTTTCATGTATTTGAATAATTGGAGCAAGACATTTAAACTAAGTGATTTGAGATAATATTACTCCATCTAAACTAATACCCCATTTGTTTCTACTTAATTGATGTCTAACCCTTGAATTGGTTCAGAGGTTAAATATTCAGACCATTAGGTAAAACATCTAACATCCAACTCGGTCACAGATTAAATAGTTCAAACCGTTTGGTGAAATGTTTGAACTAACGTCTGAAATATGGCTACTCTTAAAAATCACTTGATTTAGAGTGGTGCATGATAACTTTTTATTTTCAACGGTGGGTGATTAAGATTTTTTGCTCAACAAGATAGAGATGAGATTAAGAATTTAGATATTTCATTAAGCCAAATCAAATGCCACCTAACTCTCATCTTTTTCCTTTGATTTTTATTAAATTTACCGTGCAAATATCATGTCTTAGTCATCGTTAAGTGTTTCTCAAGTGTTAGTTTACTATTAACTCTTTCTCATGTCTCATCTATCAATATAACATCATATGCAAATATCATACATTATGGTATATCTTCTTATATTTTTTTAATTTATTCATAACTAATTCATTCTCAATGTAAAACAATGAAATAAAAAATATCTAGTTTTCCCAAGTGTTCAAACACTAGTGGTTGTTTTATCATGCATATCTTTTATTACTTGTATGTACCTACAAGACACTATCTTTCACTCAAACACCCACCATAAAACATCTCTTGTAATTAAGGCATAATCCTTTTTAGGTCAATAAACACCATTTGTAAATCTTTTATCATACACCACAATATTTCTCCATCATAGTTCTAATAAGAAAAACTTCCCTTGTTGATCGACAGTCAGGTAAAATATTTCTAATATCTCAAAATTGCTGCTCCACAACTCTCCCTATTAGGCAAAAAAGATAGATTCAATACAACAGGAGTGACTGGATCAGTATTATCGGGTTTAATAGACCCCACAATACATTATCCAATGCTTTAAAGCATTGAGGATATACAATGGATCCAATGTAGATCCTCCTGTACCAGGTCCATGCAGGGTACAAGCATTGGGCAAAGAAAATGCAGCACAGCATTGTGGTGGTGGTCGTGCTGCCAAATTCTGATGCCAATTCAATCCCAAACAGGTTGGATTAGACCGTATTCCAATGTAAAATCTATCTGCAGGCCAATTTTTATTTTTTTTTCATTTTTTTTAAAAGAAGGTCTGAACATTTTTTGTCCTATGGAATCAGCTGATCAGATCCAGATCGAAATCGGCACTAGCCAATCTAGTGGCCAAATCCGATTCTGCTTTCCTTGGTACCATGGAATGCGATCTCCCGAGAATCTCTCGAGATCTCCCGAGAATCTCTTTTCTTCCGCGCGTCCGAGAAACGAGATCACCGAAACGAGAATATCTATGTAGTACCTGTGATACATTGATCTTCTCCGCATATTATTATCCCCAACTTGTTAGATGATCTTGTTAAGTTTTCTTCTTATATTGCCAATTTTATTATGGAATCCATCCAAATATTCATCTAAACATTATTGTTTGATAAAATTTCGTAGCTTAATATTTTAATAACTATATATGTACAATTGACCCAAAATGTTATCAATCTTCTATCTATATTGTTCAAGATGAAACTTTGGTCTGACATAAGATCTTTTGTATATCTCATGCTAACAATAGTTCACCATCTCTGTATTACACTTTTAATTCTCTCACAGCTTATTTTAATATTTAATATGACTTCTCTTGTCTTTTTTAAAGAGATTATATGACATTCTATATTTAAACATGCACGTTGATTGGTATTTCCAAGATTTAATCCCTTAAGATTTTTTCGAGATCTTTTATCTTCATCTCTGTGAGATAAAATATAGATGTGAGATGGCAATCATTGGGTAAAGTATACCCTGCATAAATGAAATCCGAGATCTGATCTTCCGAGATTTTTCCGAGCATTTCACAAGATCTCTTCTCTTTCACGCTTCCGAGATGAAACCAAGATCCGAGACAACAATCTTTGCTTGGTACAATGGTACCACATCATCATCACTCATACTAAATGTGGGAAGCCTTGCTAAGTTAACATCACATCCGGACGCTTATGTGATGCGTCGCACAGCAAGAACACAATCCACCTTTGTTTTCTTACTACACTTGGCTCCAGCACAACATGTCAAAAGAAGATAACAGCCTAACATTTATATCATTTGATCCATATCATGAAATGTGACAATATTTTTACATTAATTGTCACCTTTGACAACCCTCCCTCTTTATCCTGACTTGGGACCCGCAAAGCACTAGTAAATTTGGACTTAAGTGTAGTTGTAGATGTGAATTATGATAAGTTGACAGGAAGAACTTATCAAGAAGAACTGGCATATAAGTGGATTACATTTGATTTCTAAATAAAGAAAGAAAGGCAGGAAACCTACAGATCTAGGTAACAATGACAACAAACAGTTCACAAATAAGAACTGATGCACAAGCTGCAATCTTACAGTTATCACAAAATAAGTTGAAATTTTACGTGTAAGAGAATTCAAAAAGATTTAACAAAATGGCATAAAATCAAACGAACAGACAACAACCAGTGAATTTTCTACCTAGAAATCATATCTTTAAAGTTCAAGAAAAGACCAAATGCAAGTTTCATTTTATTTTTACACTGATTCCACAATGTAGCTTAATTCTACTCAAACAAGGTGCTTAGATGGGGTCACTCTCTGGCATCAAGCAACCATCTTGCCTGCAGGTACCCAGATTCTTCACTAGAACAGTCAACTTCATTAGAACTGTCAAACTCCACAGAGGTGTCATGCCAACCAGAGCAATGCCTTAAGGCTGAGATTATGTAGAAGGAGCACCTTTGTGCATGCGGTGATTCACAAGGGCCTCAAAGCAGTGGAGGCGTGTACATGTGAAGATTGGGTGGAGCACAGAGTACTAGAGTAGTGTGTACATATGGTGACTGAGTGGGGTGCAGAGTAGCGGAGGCCTGCACATGTGGTGAATGACAGGGTTGCAAACTTGCAATGAAGTAAAGGTATCAATAGTCTGAGGTGCCCCAGAGGCGGAAAAGGTTCCAGGCCCATGACTGTTTCCTGAGAAGACTTGTAGGTCAAAGATGGGTGAAGAAATGTGTAAGGATACAGCTCTTCAGATATGCACGTCAAAGCTCCAATTTTTTATCTTTGCACACCGCCAGTTTCACAATAAAGGTAATAGAAAGGTGTACCACATCATCACATGCTAGTTAATGTTAATTTGTAGAGAAAGACAAACATGAAAAAATAAGGAGGTGAAGGTCACCTGCCTTGGTGGTTGTTTCCTCCGTCATCACCGGGGAGCTCTTGGCAAGGAGACCATATCCTAAGTTTCTAAAACCAACAGAGGGGAGCAGTTCAACATAATTCCAAAGAAAGACTGTTGGCAGAAGGTGGTTTTTTGGCCCTTTACCAGGGGTTTAGCTGTCTAGTGCTAGTGCCCTTAGATAAAGTAGAATTGTGTCCAACCTTTTATCCCCAATATGGAGCCACCTATCGTCAAATATAGCAGTAAGTTGCATTGAATACTAGTTGACTTGAGCGCAGCCATCAACCTACTTCCCGTAAAAACATTCAAGGCATTGTACCTAATGCCACATAGGTCACAGAGATCAAGATATCTGGTTTTAACCAGGATTCCAAGAACGGAAAGGTTAAGGTTGACTTAGCCTTGGGAGAATTGGGAGAATTGATGTCCAGGGTAACCTGCTCAAGTAAAATTTGTAACATTCCAAAAGCTTCGAGATCCAACCACTAGGAGTCAGGCAGTCTGATAGAACACTGCTTGCCTTAAAGCAAAGTTCAAGCCAAGCCGTAGACTCTCGCCTAGGGTAGAAGATCAGCCTCCTTCGCTTCTCTTATCAGGTTCTGGTTCCTGTAAATAATATCGACTGCCATTTATACATTAAGTTCTACCTGAAACTATGTTCTTATTAGAGCACCTCATTCTATTGTCTGATTGACAGGCTTAGGCAGAACAGGAAGAAGGCTTTTATATCTATAAGGCAGAAGTTCTTCATAGCATTGCACATAAAAATTGTATGGGAAATACTTGAAGAAGTCATGCAGGGGCATCCTGTGTTGCTGAATAGAACACCTACCCTGCATAGATTGGGCAAACAGGCATTCCAACCCATTTTAGTGGAGGGGCGTGCTATATGTTTACACGCTGGATGTTCCTCTTAACGAGGTTCAAGATGATGTAGTCGGTTTCAAGTTCCAGACAAGGAGGCACAGCGGTTAATTGTTAGTAGGCACTGTTTCAAATTGCCGTGGTTGCATGATCGCCAGCCCAGTAGTGGTTCAAATAAGCTGGATCTGAAATTTAAATGGGTGACTACCATTTAAGATAAGATATTTATTATCAATCAAATGGAGGTGCATAAGCCCCCTAGGCAGGTACCTTGTGTACATTTTGGTGCTCAATAAGGCCCTGCAGAAGACACCTTGGTGCCAGAGTGGCACCTTGACAAGTGCTCTGAGCGAACTGGCCCTGTGATATGCCTTTTCAAAACCAATGTTGTGCACAATGAATTCCTTCCTGCATATAAAGCTTTGACCTAATCATAAATCTCAGATCATCCCTTAAAGAATAGAAAAGATAATAAACTCTTGAAACATACAACTGAACATTGAACTTCTATACCTCCATACTCATATTAAATGCTTTTTAATAACTTAAGGCACAGAAGCTGGGGGTGCCTGAACCACAGCCGCTGTGCCAGTTTCTGGCCTTGGGTGGGTGGAGGAGGGAGGTGTGCATCTTCCAGTGGTGTTTGCCAATTCCAGGGGGTGTTGGTGAAGAAGAGGTGGATAAAAAAGGGTGTTGGGTGCTGTTTCTAACTCAGCTTCTTCAGAGAAAAAAGGCAGAGAGAGAGAGAGAGAAGACGCTCAGGGGCACTTTGAAGTCTTGCTGGCCAACGGTAAGAAGATGATGGGTTAGGCCGGCCTCAGGCATGGTTCGCAGAATCGGTCGATCCGGATCGGGATCGGCCGATTCTCAAATCGGATCGGTAGTCACCGATCCGATTCTGGACCAAACAAGTGATCCAGCCGGGAGTCCCGGCTAGATCGGTTGAAATTGTCCGGATCAGTCGATCCCAGACCGATCCACCCGGATCGATCCGGGAATCGGTCGATCCGGACCGATTCTCCGGAAAATCAGAAGACCCGGAATCGATCCGATTCCAGAATCAATTACGGACCATTTTAAAGTCCGATCTCCCCCAAATTGGGGGAGAGACTGATCCTCCCCCCAGAAACCCTATTCTTGCTTCCTCCCCTTCTCCTAAGTCCCCTTGGGAGATCTAGGGCAAGAATCACCGGTGATCCAGAGCTGTGAGGGCTGATCCAGGCCTGTGAGGGGCCGATCAACCCCTATAACAGGTTTGTAAGGGGGGCGGACCTCCGATCCCCCCTTCCCCCTACCCCTTCCCACTCCTCGGCACCCCTGCAGGTTGTAGGGGTGCCTCCAGGCCCTCCTTCCCCTTCCCCCTCCCCCGGCCCAGCACTATAGGACCTGCAATGCAGAGTTTTAATTCCCCCATTGGGGGGATTATTTCACCCCCCAACGGGGGTTGAATTGCACCTGGGCCTAGGGGTTGGGGATAGATTTAATTGGCCTAATAATGTGTATGATTTTATGTGGTGTAGATAAAATGTCGGACGAGGAGTATGGCACCAGCCCCGCGGAATTTCATGACATTGGATGGCAACACGGCCATCTCCTTGATTCAGAGAAGAAGAGGGTTAGATGCAAGTGGTGCCAGAAAGATATGAATAAAGGTATGTATCGGCTAAAACAACATATAGCCGAGATGGGTGGTAATGTAAAGAAGTGTGATAAAGTACCGGCTGAGCTTAGGGAGGAGATGAGAGGTTATTTAACCGGAAGGGCATCACAGAGGGAGGAGAGAATTGGTCAGAGACAAGACCTACATGACGAGTTGCTAGGTCGGAGAGACACTGATCTTATGGTCGGAAAGAGTAAGAAAGAGAAAGGACCAGCACATGAAAGGGCCCAAGTTGATTGTTCATCTTCATCAGATGAGGAAGAGGTTCAAGTCAGGAGAGTTGTACACGAGAGTAGGGCTCAGGCCCGTGGGGATGAGGAACGAAGACGAGAAGCAGGAGGTTCAGCTGCCAGACGTTCTGATGTGGGGGTAGGCACGCGCCCTGTTCGAGAGCCTAAATTCCGAAGGACATATTCTGTTCGACCGACAGGAGACACCGCCATGTATAAGGAGAGTGACAGAGGTCAGAGGGGTATAAAACAAGCGTTTAAAGGGGTGAAGGCCTCGACTGGGGCAGCGAAGAAAGTCCTAAAACATATGGTTAAGTTCTTTCTACATACAAGTAAATATTTGATAAAGTTATGGTTAGCATTTGATTGTTGACATGAAGTTATTGTTATACATTTCTATTAACAACGATCTCTTCTTATATTGTTGTTGAATTTGTAGGTGGCCCGGCACATGTAGTCATGAGTCCATTTTTCCAGACTGTTTGATGCAATTGATGAAACTGGGTCAGGGTTGAAAGCGCCCACATCAAAGTACATATATGAGACAGGCTTGGATGAGGAGGTTGATGAGTTGACCTCATGGATAGATAGATTCAAAACTATCTAGAAGGAGAAGGGGTGCACTGTAATGTGAGATGGGTGGACTGGAATCACAGGGAGGTCACTTATAAACTTTCTTGTGTATTGTTCTAAGAGTACCATATTCATGAAGTCTGTTGATGCATTAGGTCAGGTGAAGAATGCGGACTACCTATTTGGGTTGATGAACATTGTGATGGACGAGATAGGGGAAGCCACCATTGTGCAGTTTGTCACAAACAATGAGGCATCATATAAGGCTGCAGGAAAGAAGCTCATGGAGGCTCGAACTCACTTGTTTTGGGTGCTCTGTGCGGCACATTCTATTGACTTGATGTTGGAAGACATTGGTAGGGATCCTAATGTCAAGTCCTTAGTCAACCAAGGACAACTGATCACCTCATTTATCTATAGCCATTCACGACTTTTACATATCATGAGGCAGCACACCGATGGTCGTGATTTGATCAAACCGGGTCCCACCAGATTTGCCACCCATTTTATTGCTTTAGAGAGCCATTACCGGTACAAGGCTAGTTTGGAAAGGTTCATCCTCTCCACTGCTTATCAGGAGTACAAGGATACATACAGGAGCTCCTTGGATCAGTATGAGGTACTGCTAAAAATGGAACAGCTGATAGAAGACAACAGGTGGTGGGAGAAGGTGCAATACTACTTGTCTGAGCCTTTGGTACAGGTACTTAAGTTGGTGGATTCAAATGATAAAAATCAGATGGGGTACATGTATGATGCTATGGATAAAGCTAAGTTGAAGATTAAAGAGAAGCATCTCAAGGGTTACAAAAAGTGGTGGAAAGTGATTGACAACAGATGGGACAAAACCATACACCACAACATTCATGCTGCATGTATACTTTAGTAGTGTAATTTGTTTGTATTACAACTTATATTATGTGTATTACCCCCACTGTCTTTATACTAATGGAGTATTAATGCTGTTACAAGGTACTTCCTGAACCCGAGGATACAATATGGTGGCCAAATATGCAATGATGGTGAGGTATTATTAGGCACACTATCTGTAAGTAAGCGGCTCTGTAAGACCCAAGAAGACAAAACCTGCGCTGAGGTTGAAGTAAGTAATACGTTTAATATCTATTAAACTTAAAACTTTATCTCAAGAAGGGAACTTAACTGATTTATTTTGTATTTTCAGATGACTTCATACAGGCACAATATTAAGGTGTACGGGGATCTTGATTTACATTACTCACATGATCGGGTCCCCCTAGTAATTTGCTTACCCGAATTAAAGTCTTTTTGCTTACCTGAATTTTTTAAATCAGTTACTGATGCATGTAATTGTCTTCTTTACAATTCCAGCTGAGTGATGGATTATGATGACCAACAAAACTGGATGGAATCCACTCGCATCCGTTGCAATTCGGGTGCTAAGTCAGAGCACTTCCTCATCCTAGTGTGAGAGGAATTAGAGCACCTTCAACCTTATTCACACGAAGAGGAGAAATAGGTTGAAGATAGAAAGATTGGAGAAGTTTGTCTATTGCTATTACAATATGAGGCTGAAGATCAAGAATATCAAAGATAGGCAGAAGACATCCGAGCAAAGATTTGCACAGTTTGCAGGTGGATTGTACAAAGAAAGAGCCCAAGCCCAAGCTACTCAGGGCTTGTCCTAGGGGGATGTGCACTTGGAATATGTATTCCAAGAAGAACATCCACTTACAGCATGGGTGGAAGACAAGGACACTGAAGGAGAGCCAGAGTTCGACCCAAATGACAGATAATGGGCCGAAGGAGAGCTTGACAGCGTCGTTAATAAGGATGAAGACATGCAGGAAAGTCAAGAAAGTCAAGTTCCGTGCACAGCTCCACTTCCTGATCCACCCCGAACTACAGCTTCTTCAGAGAGACATCCAGCTCCCCCCCCCCGACCGCTACAGCTCCAACTCGGATTCCAATTGCGGGTCCATCCACCACCACCACCACCAAGAAAAATGGTGGATTATTCAGGACTTTAAAGAAAGTTTGATTACCTTCACAGCAAAGTAGTCAAGGAGATCCTACATTGAAGAGGAAAAAGACATGTATCAAACGGCGACATCATCTCCTTGACACCGAGACCACTCAACCACCTTTATCAGATGAGGATGAAGAAGAATTTGTCCCACCCACACAACAACAGCATACAGGGGGTGGAGGTGGAGGTGGAGGTGGGGGTGGGGGTGGGGGTGGGGGTGGCAGCATAGGTGTAGGCGGCGCCTCAGGTGAGGGTGGCTCTACTAGTAGTGCACGCACGAGTAGAACACGTCCATATGATTTGAGTGACAAAGACACTCGTGTTCGAGTGGCAGGGGCAGCAGACGTTGGACGAGGATGAATGTTTTTGACGAGTTCGCATCTTCCTATCAAGAGCCTGCCTCAGACACTGAATCTTGATATCCACCATCTTTTCCAGCTCCACCCCGACTGATCATGGAGCTTATGAGTTTAGCGACATGGCCGAGTCTTTATTTTCCTATAGATATGGGCCAATTATGACTGACCCAAATCAATGGAGATTTCAAGACAATCAGGATGACCAAGACAGAGATCCAGATCTATCCTACTCAGGACATTACCATAGTTAGTGGTGATGGCATATGTATTTGTTTATTTATTTAACGCAATGTAATATGAGTGTTATGAAGAACATGTATTGCACTATTGTGTGATTGGGTATGATTGATTGTATGATACAAATATGTGTATTATTTGATGTATGATGTATCTCTTTTAACAATGTTAAATGTTAAAGTTGTCTTTAAAGTTGAAATGTCCAAGATTGAACAATCTCTTAATGTTCTTCTTCCCTACATTTCTTTTCACATTTTTTCTGAGTTCTATGTTTTTTTTTGATTTTTTGGCGATTTTTACATATTTTTTCAGAAAGCAAAAAAAAAAAAATTGATCCAGACCGATTCTGGATCGGTCTGGCTCCCGGCGGATCGGTCTGGATCGGACTGATCCGATCCGATCCGGATCGGACCCTACCGATCTAGGGTCCGATCCCGATCCCGTAATCACCCCTTCGGGGGTGTTGAACAGTCACCCCCGCACTGTGAACAAACCCCCCCCCCCAGAAAAGTTCCTTCTTAAAGATCCTTCTTTTGCTGGGGCGTCAAAAGTGGTGGGAAAAAGTTTCAGGGCTGGATGGTGTTACAGTCTTTCTGGAGAGATGGTCGATCGGAAAGGTCGTCTGCTCTTGTGCCTCTTCTCTAGGGGCGTGTTGGTTAGTGGTCTGCCACCATTTGCCTGGTCCACGCAGCTATCTCTGTATATCTGCAGTAGTAGAGCAGAATGGGATGATGATCTTGTTAACAGACATGCCCAGTTTTGGCCTTTCTTGAACGTGCAAGGCACGATTTCATTAATTAGAAAAGGGAATTACATTAGAGAAGAGCAAAAAGAAAAAAAAATAGCCTAGCCAATGTACTACCGAGACAGTAATAGAGTGGGCAGGTTACACTAAGAAGGGATCAAAAAATAAGAAACGGTCCTTAAACAAAGTTTCATTCGGATAACTCCTTCGGCATGAGAAAAATCAGTCTTTGACCAACCAACTCATCCTCCTAAAAATTGTCTTTACATGGTCAAAGTGATCTTCCAAAGCCCTCTTGTTTCTCATGCACCAAATGGTCCAAAGCAACACAGGAAGTGACAAATCCCACATCTTGCTGTCGTGAGACCAAGGATTGTAGTATGCCCAGTCAAGAATTATATATGAGACACTAATCGGTTCCCTCCATTGAAGCTTCCATTTGGAGCACCAAATCCTCCAAAGAAAGCTAATAACTCCACACTGGATAACCAGGTGGTTAATGTCTTCTTCCATGAGTCTGCAAAAAAAAAAAAAAACAAGTGCTGGTGATACCCGGAAAGATCCCTTTGAAGTGACTTCTGGTCAGCCAATTTCCACAAGAATAGTTGCACTTTGACCGGAAGATCAGCTTTCCAAACCTTCTTGTACCAAAGTACCAAAAAACCTCCATAGGGAAGTCTGGTTGAAGCCGTAAGACAGAAAATTTTGAGTTCTTATTGGGCAGACAAATAATCACATCAACCCTGTTAGCAACACATCTATGATCCTCCAAGACTGAACGAAGGCATGCTAATCCTCTAGTCTAGGTGTCCTTCAGATTCCACCGAAAATGAAAGGCCAAATTATCATTAGCATCCCAATAAGAACTGACCCTGCCACGGGGTAATCTGCAGATGTTATAAGGCAATGGAAAGTACGAGGCCAACGTGTCTTGACCAGCCCATCTATGCTCCCAAAAAGTTGTCTCCATTCCCAATGATAATCTTGCGGGAGGGTTGAAAAAAGTCCCAATGCATAAGAATACCTCCCCAAATCTGGTTCTGCCCGCCTTGTTGAAGTCAGAAATCCACTGACCATTGGGGTCCAGTCCATAGAAGTCACTATCCTCGCCCATTGAGCTTCAAAGTTGTTGTTAAGCTTCCAAATCCATTTACAAAGTAGAGCATTGTTGTAACTTGTAAACATCAAAAGGCATAAAGCCCACTCCCCCTCCTCTATGGATCTAGAGACATGGTACCATTTGACAAAATGAAGACTTTTCTCGTCACTAGCTCCTTGCCAGAAAAATCTTGCACGGATACTTTCTAGTTTCCTGCAAACTCCCTTAGGTACATTAAGGATGGAGAAGAAATACAATGGGATGCTTTGTAGAACAGTCTTTGATAACACACATCTTCCACTTGCAGACAGCTGTCTACCTTTCCACCCTTGAAATCTGGACTCCACCTTTTGGATAACCACCTGCCAATCTTTACCCGTCGTACCCTATCCAAAAGGGGTAAACCCAGATACTTGATCAAAAAGACAGACGAATGCCTATTAAAGATATTCTGAATGAAGTTTCTTTGGTCTTCTTTAATGTTAACTCCAATCAGTTCACTTTTCCTTGTTGATTTGCATGCCTGTAACAAGAGAAGCAAGATTTTCAAGTTGAGGCACTTCAACTTTCTTGCCTTACTAAAAAATAACAAAGTGTCATCAGTGAAGAGTATGTGAAAAATATGAACTCTATTGCTCCCACATAAATGCCTTATCCAATTGGTATGAGATTCCCTATATAAGGCATGGATTGCAGAATCGGCCGATCCGGATTCCCTGTCTAAGGCATGGATTGGGATCAGCCGATTCCTAGATCGGATCAGTCATGGATGATTTGATTCCCTCCGGAACTACCGATTCAACACAAGCTTCCGGCCGGATTGGTAATCGGTAGGATCAGCCCCAGATCAACTGATCCTACCAAATCAAATCGCGAATCGACCGATTCCAAAAACATCCAGAATTGAGTTGATTTGGGACCCAATTCTGTACCGATTCCATACTGATCTCCAAATCTCCCCCACCCCTCCAATTCTAGTTCCCCTACCCCTAGGGCTCCCCTCTTACGATTATGGGATCTCCCACCAGTAATCATCCCCTAAAACAAAAAAAAAAACCCACGCTTCCCCGATCCCCCCTTCCCCTATGACCCCCACCCCCAAAGGAGACTCCCCTGGGCCCCAAATGCACAAGCACCCCTTCAGGGGTGGTTTTCTCACCCATGGAGTGGGTGATGCAGGCCACCCCCAAAGGGGTGACTGATGATTGAGCCCAGTCACCCCAGAGGTGGTTGTGATCAGCCACCCCTTCAGGGGTGATTTTCTAATTTTCTCACCTCCCCAAACAGAGGTGATGATCACCCCTTTGGGAGTGATGCTTAGTCAACCCCAAAAGGGTGATGCAGGCCACTCCTGAAGGAGTGGTTGTGATAAACCACCCCTTCGGGGGTGGTTTTCTAATTTTCTCACCCCTAAATAGAGGTGATGATCATCCCTTTGAGAGTGATGCTTAGTCAACCCTGAAAGGGTGATCATGTAGCTTACAATTTTAAAATTGTTGTGTGTGGATGCAGTTAAATGTAAATAATGTCAGAAAAACGTGAATGGAAGTGTATACCGTCTCAAGCAACATATAGCTGGTGTGGGTGATAATGTGAAGTGTGATAAGGTTCCAACTTAACTTAAGAAAAAAATGAAAGAATATTTAATTGAAAAAATATCACAAAAGAATATTAGAATTGAGCAAAGACAAGATCTTCATGAGTTGTAAAGATGGATAGACACCGATCTCATGCCCGGAAAAGGTAAGAAAGAAAAATGACAAACTTATGTTCAATTTATTCATCATCTTCAAATGATGATGAGAAGAAAACTCAAGTCAAGAGAGCCACGGATGCTAGTAGGGCTCAAGCTTATGAGGATGAGGAAAAAAGAAGAGGGGCAGGAGGTTCGACTACCATGACTATACGCTCTAATATGGGGCGAGGCACTCGGCCTATCCGGGATACTAATTTCTATCGATCGCATTCAGTTCGGCCAATGACAGACACCGTTACGTATTGATAAAGTGATAGAGGTCAAAGGTCAATAAAGCATGCCTCGAAGAGAGTTAAGACTACAACAGGGGCCGCGAAGAAAACAATCAAACACATGGTGAAATTCTTTCTACACAGATACATGAAAATGTTAAGTTCTATTAAGTGCATGTTTAAGATATTTATTAAACAATTATTAACAATGAAGTATTTATTTTGGTTTAGGGTCCTCCTTAATGTTGACACCAATCAACTCACTTTTCCTTTGGTTGATATTCATACATGTGACAGCTTTCATCATGTACAAAAGGATCTTTAAATGAATATATTTGTCCAACATCGTTACAGGGAAGAGAACAGTGTCATCAGGAAAGAGAAGGTAGGTAACCTACTCCTCGCTGAAGCCCACAAATGTCTTCAATCAAACCTGCTAGAGAAGCCCTCTCCCACATAATACTAATGACCTGGCTAACCAGGACAAAGAGAAGTGGAGAGATGGGATCACCTTGCCTAAGACCCCTAGAGAAGGGAAGAAGCCAAAATCGTTACCGTTTATTCTTACAGAAAACCTGGCAGTTGAGATGCAATTCTAAATCCATATGATTCATTTATTTTTAAAACCCATCAGCTTCATCAACCTGAGCAAACAATCCCATTTCACCCTATCATAAGCTTTCTCAAATTCTAGCTTGAGCAACACACAATCTTTGTTTCTAGTCTTCTGATCATGCAAACATTTATACACTGCCATGAAACTGTCCAGAATGTACCGGCCAGAAATAAAAAGTAATTTGAGAGGGAAAGCAAAGCTCATCTATAAACTTAGTCTAGTAGCTAGGATTTTAGTGATAATCTTGTAACCACAATTAAAAAGACTGATCGGCCTTAGATCAGTAATATCTTCCACAAAAACTTTCTTGGGGACCAAGAAAAGTAAGGTGGAATTGAGAAACCTAATAACTATCAGAACATTCTCATATTCATTAAGCATAGCCATGAAATCCTCTTTCATGGTCTCCCAGTAGGAATAAAACCCAATTGAGAAGCCATCCGGGCCATAGGCCATATGAGTATCCATATTCATATCTTTAACAGTAGTGAAGACCTCACTTTCTGAGAAAGATCCAATGAGTTCCTGCACCTCCTCATCCTCAAGATTCCTGACCCTGTCAAAATTCATGAAGGGGCTCCATTGATTATCTACGGTGAATAGAGCTTTATAAAAATGGGAAGCTTTGGCACCAATTTAGTCAGTCCCTATTCACTCAGACCAATTTGGTTGGTCTCTATGCCTCTGGATGAAGTTCTTCTTCCCAACCTATGCGAAAGTGTGGAAATAATTAGTGTTTTATCTTCCTCTTTCAACCAAGTTTCCTTAGACCTCTGTTTTCATTTGATTTCCTCTCTTAGTAACCATTCCTTATATTCCTCTTTGACCTCTTTCCAATCCAACTTCAGTGTCAGTAACGCAACCAGCATCATTCAGCTCTTCAAATCATCAATCTTCGCTAACCAATATTGCCCGTAAACCTTCAGTTTGTGAAAATTCTGACATGCCCGCTGTTTTAATTTCTTCAACATCTTCAGCTTGCTGTTGAATCTGAGTAGCCAATCTGGAAAAATCCTCCTGCTCCTTCCACCGTTCATCAATCAATCTTTGAAAAAAAGATCCCTGCTCCATGCCAACTCAAAGTGGAACTTATAATTCTTCTCTTTCCTTTTTCTGCCACATACAAGACCCAATGGGCCACCACATAGAGATCTGAGACCATCTGGGCATATAGAAACTGTCAGGAAAGCCAAACATCTGAACCCAATCTGGAACAGGTCCAGCTTTGATTTCGCCTTCACATTGGACTAAGTAAACTCAATACCAATGTCTGAGAATTTTAACAGACCACATTCACTAACAAAATCATTAAAATGTCCATTTCTGAAACCCAACCCTCTTGACCCATCCTCTCCCCAGGTTTGAGGGCCATGTTGAAGCCCCCACCAAGACACCACGGCAAGTCAGTAAAATCAGCCAAACAATCTTTAAGGTTGGAAAGGAAAGTGCTCTTCTTATTCATGCCAACCAGTCCGTAGAAAAATGTCATTAATGTAGTCGGGGCATCATATTGGGAAGGGAAGATGCGTTTCCACACAAGCTTCTGGGTCCTTCCAATACCTGTTTAAATGAGGATCCGATCTGCTTAAGTCGTGGCCAGTTCAACTGTGTGGTTCCAAAACAGGTGCATGAGTCATATCTGGTGATTTGATGTTTCAAAGCTGACGGTGGGTTTTGTTCGAGGGTTTTGTTTGAGGAGGGGCTACATTTCGGTAGATCGGCCTTCTCTCTTGACAGAAGCATTGCTGGAGGACAGTGCACACGGAATGCCTCCAGCACTGCGCAATGGAGATGTGTGCAGCAGATGGTGATGGCTCGGTCACAAAGGGTGGTGATCTGATTAGGGATGTGGCTACAAGCAGAGTAGAGGAGCTGGATGACCAGGGAGATGAATGCTGCAGCCTGGCCTTGGTCATTAAGGATTCCCTGAAACCTGGTCCAGAGGCAGAGTGATCAGATGACATTAATATTTACCTCTCCAAAACGGATATCACTCATATTAGAGAGGTGGTGTTTCGTAGAAAGGGAGGGGTGATCATTAGGGAGTTCTTCCAGAAGCCGCAGAAGGGGTTGGACTTCATGAAGGCTCTGTCCGATGCGCGGAAGTCAGCACATCCAAGAGTTGGCTCAAGAGAACTCAATTTTTTGTTGAATAATAATATTTCTATGGACCAAAGGTGGAAGAGAAGAGTGAAAAAAGAGCTTGTAATTTTTTTAATTTATGCCCAAGAATTTTAGTTGGAATTGTCAAGGTTCTCTAGGGATATCAAGGGTTAGGGAGTTGCACTGTATGATGGTATCTAAGAAGCCCGATATTTTTGCTCTACAAGAAACCAAGTCTTCTTTTGAAAATCATAGGAATGTGGACACATAGAAAAGTGATTTTTTGAAGGGTTCCACTGTCAGAAGCATGGATTGTAGAATCGGCCGATCCGGATCGGGATCGGCCGATTCTTGGATCAGATCTGACATGACTGATCCGATTCTCGGCGGAACTGCCGATCCGGATAGAAGATCGGTCTGGAACGGTGTTTCTAGATGGAATTGGTGCCGGAATCGACCGATTCAGACCATTCCGGATTGATTCCAGCGGTCCCCTCGCCAGAATCGACCCACATCCCGCTGCAGCGGCCCTCTTCCCCACCTTATCGGGCAAGGAAGATGAAGCTGCCAGGTCCATTGGGACCCGGTAGCGATAGAGTCACCAGATCCATTGTGTTAAGTTTATCGGGTCCCTTGGACCCAATATGCTACCAGTAGGGTTAAACCCTACTGGTTAAGGATTCGGTGACTCCTGGCTTGGACCCGGTAAGGCCATCTTCCTTGCCCGATAGGGCGGGGAGGATGTCACGGCGGGAGGATGTCATGGCGGCAATTCCAAGCCTATTTTGGACCCGAAATCACCCCAAAATGAAGTAGATTGGATCAGAATCCGATCTTCCTCCTTATCTAGTTTTTTTTGTGTTTTATGGTCTTTTTAAGGGTTGATCCGGGTCAACTTTTCTTTTGACGGATCGGACCTGGCTGATCCGATGACCGATTCCGATCCCGTGAACCTTGGTCAGAAGATAAGACTGGGGGTATCACAATACTTTGGGATAAAAATTCTGGAAAAGGGAGTGCATTCACAGCAATAAAAAAATTCATGCCATGTGATTTTCTGATAAAAATAGGATACTGGTTTGTTACTTTGCTAGTGTGTAGGGGCCACAACCTCTAAGTGTCTGCCCTCATTTCTTCTCAAGTAGGACTTAGGTTCATCTTCAGGAATTTCAATGCAATTAGAACTCCAGAAGAACGGCTGAATCAATATGATTGGGACTTCCTGAAATGGCAATTTTCAAATTGATTGATGCTAAAGGTCACATTGAGGCTTCGGATAATGGTTTGAACTTTACGTGGTCCAATTAAGTTTCAAAGTCAAAGTTTGGAAGGCTTTTTATCCCTACAAAGTTTCAAGCTGGACTGGGAAGGCACGAGGCTTTCTATATTCCAAGGGCCTCATTTGAACTCAAATAAGACATCATTTCTGGCATGCACAAAAGAAATTTCAGATTTAAAACATCTTGGTATAAGAAAGAAATTTTTTTTTGACTTGGCAAGATCGTGGTGGGAAGTGTTTGGTCACTGACACCTTGATGACTGTGTATCTAGTGTCAAACTCAAGTTGGTGAGGTCCAAGTTGAAGCAATGGACAAATGTGATTAGTACATCTGCAAATGCATAGAAAGAATCTTAGTGAAGAATAGGACATGTTTAAACATTTAAATGGCAAAGATGGGCTTGACAACCAGAAAGCCTAGAAAAGGGTGATAGCGAAGGACGGGTAACTTTCTGGTTTATTCCCAAAATATCTTGGTACCAAATGGTATACCTAAACGAAGAACCGCACCATTTTTATATTTTTCATCAGCAAAATTAATCAAGAAAAACATTTTTATGGAGTATAAATTTCTGCTTTTTTTTAACATAACCCACATCATTTTCCATTGAATAAAGAAGCAAAAGAGCAATTACATTTCTTCTACTAAAATAGTAGAAGAGATAAGAAAGAAAACTAAAAGAAAAACAATGTAAAGTTCAAGAATCTGTCCTTAAAGGTGTGAAAAGTCCATATGTGTTCCTGACCCAGCAAGAAGCCAATCTTTCGCCAAGTTAGCCATAAGGCCAAGAATAGCTGTTAAAGTTCCCAGAAGCTACCCGGTCCATTGGGACCCGGTAGCGATAGAGTCACCAGATCCATTGTGTTAAGTTTATCGGGTCCCTTGGACCCAATATGCTACCGGTAGGGTTAAACCCTACTGGTTAAGGATTCGGTGACTCCTGGCTTGGACCCGGTAAGGCCATCTTCCCTGCCCGATCTACGTCAGGTGATTCTCAAATATCGCAGAACAGAATGTGATACGATGAGATAGAATGCCATAGAAACAAAGAAAGGAAACGGGTTACCTACTCCTAACGGTCAAAACGAGCCCTTTCATTCAATTCTCTTCATTTTTATTCGCTATCACCCTTTTCTAGGCTTTCTGGTTGTCAAGCCCATCTTTGCCATTTAAATGTTTAAACCTGTCCTATTCTTCACTAAGGTTCTTTCTCTGCATTTGCAGATGTACTAATCACATTTGTCCATTGCTTCAACTTGGACCTCACCAACTTGAGTTTGACACTTGATACACCACGATCTTGCCAAGTCAAAAAAAAATTCTTTCTTAAACCAAGACGTTTTAAATCTAAAATTTCTTTTGTGCATGCCAGAAATGATGTCTTATTTGAGTTCAAACGAGGCCCTTGGAATATAGAAAGCCTCGTGCCTTCCCAGTCCAGCTTGAAAATTTGTAGGGATAAAACGCCTTCCAAACTTTGACTTTGAAACTTAATTGGACCACGTAAAGTTCAAACCATTATCTGAAGCCTCAATGTGACCTTTAACATCAACCAATTTGAAGATTGCCATTTCAGGAAGTCCCAATCATATTGATTCAGCCGTTCTTCTGGAGTTCTAATTACATTGAAATTCCTGAAGATGAACCTAAGTCCTGCTTGAGAAGAAATGAGGGCAGACACTTAGAGGTTGTGGCCCCTACACACTAGCAAAGTAACAAACCAGTATCCTATTTTTATCAGAAAATCTCATGGCATGAATTTTTTTATTGCTGTGAATGCACTCCCTTTTCCAGAATTTTTATCCCAAAGTATTGTGATACCCCCAGTCTTATCTTCTGACCAAGGTTCACGGGATCGGAATCAGTCATCGGATCGGCCAGGTCCGATCCGTCAGAAGAAAAGTTGACCCGGATCAACCCTTAAAAAGACCAATTTTTATCCCAAAGTGCTATTCGGTTTCACCCAATTCATGTTCCAGCTCACGAACAGTCTTCCACGGTGTGGATAGTACTACAATGTAAGAATGAGGGATCAATATCTTCCTTCAACACCCCACAGAAGACACAGGCCAAAGAGTCAATTAAAAAAATCTTATGCAGGTGGCATTTGGTAGGTAGTTTTGCGCCTGGTGATCATCCACAGAAACCCTCCAAAGTTCAGTTTACAAATGGCAAACTTGACCGTAAAAACCAAATTCCTTTCAGGCAACCAGGTAAGTTTGTCCTCCAAACTGTCAAAACACTTACATCCTTCAAAAGCTCTAACAAACTGGCTAGTTGGAAGATCTCTTATCTTTATGATCCCTTCTAAATGAGAAATTTTACTTTGTTTTGTCATCCCAAAAGTTACAAACTTTGGATTGGGCTGCGTAAGGCTTGGCCAGAGAAGTCTCATCAATCCAATAGTCCTCCTAGAACATAGTTCTGCCATTACCCAAAACTATAGATATGGATGCGCTAAAAAAGTCCTAATTGAAAAGGATGCCCTTCCATAGACTAAAAATTATGCCTCTGTCGCTGAAGTCATTTATCCAAGCCCTAGCACTCCCAATACCATATTTGGGACACAATTCTGGATCAGAGTGTTCCTGAAATGGTTAAGTTTCCATAGCCATTTGGAGAAAAGAGCAGTTGATAGCCTACATGGGAATAAGACCCACTCCCCTCTGTAACAGGTCTACATACATAATTCCGCCTGATCATATGAAGCCCTTTCTTATCACCATTGCCCTATCAGAAAAATTTAGCCCACAGTGCTTCCAGTTTATTGCAAAGAGATTAAATGGAAACAAAAAACCAAGAAATAAGTCAGCAAATAGAATAAGAAATGTCTGCTTAGAGAGAAGATTGAATGGAAACAAAGAACCAAGGAGCCGCGGTTGAGGGAAGAGCAGAAATATCAAGTTTCTCCATGCTCAAGTTCCTCTGAGGAGCAAGAGAAACTCTATTCAGAAATTCCAGAAAGATGGTGTTTCATGCAAGGGAAAGGGGATACGATTGGTGCTACTGTTGCCTCTTTTATAAGAATTTATTCAAGGATGATGTTGGCTGGTGTCCTCTAAATAATTTTGACTCTTGCAGTGAACTTCCTCAAAAGGAATCATTGTCTCTTATCAGGTCTTTCTCTGAGGAGGAGGTTTGGAGTGTGAAATGCTCCATGGACCCCTATAAGACTTTTGACAGCTCACAAGAAGTAGAGAATATCAGGCATGGTAATTTGACTGGTTTCTCGTGTCCTTCTGGGAAGAGTGGAGGATTGGAAGCCATTTAAAATGAGCGAGGTAACAGTTGAGATGGCATCTGAAAGCGAGCACCTTCAGGTTCTTAAAATCAGTCTGATTCATAACGATAACCAGTGCTTTCTGAGCAACATTTATGGACCTACAAGTAAAGTTGACAAGACACCTTTCTTTGAGGAGTTAAAACATGTGTTGCATAGCATGGGTAGTGCCTTTCTTTGATGGAAACAATCTAGCTGGTCCCAGGAAATGCTGTCAGAAAACCATGGAAAAGACGGAAACACTATGGCAGGTCCGAGGAAATGAAAATTTTCAATGATTGGGTCGACGATTGCAGTTTAATTGAAATCTTGAACTTAGGCCTAGAGTTCACGTGATCTAACTCCAAACCACAATCAAGGCCCCATAAATTCTGTCTCCATCATGTGGGCTCTTGATTTTGGTGCTCCATTTGGTTTCTATGTTCCCAAAATTACATGTAGCAAGAATAAGTGTCAGGGCAACAAATTCTGGTTCGAGTTAGCTTAGTGCAATGATGTCTCGTTCAAGAAACTATTAGGCATTTCGCAGAGAGTAGCAGAACCAACATCTGGTTCAGTCACATGGAGATTTGTTAACAAATTAAAACAGGTGAAGAATTGTATCAAAAAATGATATAGAACTAGGACTCAACTCCTTACTTCTGACAAAAAAAAGTGTGTTTCTAAGCTGGACCATTATGAGCAATGAAATTACAAAGGGATTTTAAATGATGATCAAATTAGAGTGGAACAACATTAAGAAAACCTATACAGATTGGAGCACCAAAAAAATGAAATGGAAGCAGAGATCTTAGAAGTTAGAAGTGACAAAAGTACAAAATTTTTTCACACCATGGCTACTCTCAAGCACAAAAATAGAAGCTTAAAGAGATTATGTATGGAGGCTAGAGTGTGAACCGAGATGATTGGCAAGCTTGCTGTTGATTTCTATAAAAACTTTTTTCTAAAGATGACAGTGGAGTCCTGTCGAACTTTGAAATGTCTAAAAAACTGGAGGAGGAAGAGGCTCAACATCTTGTTTATACTGTTTCTGAGTAAGAGGTGCTAGAGGCCATCAATAATATGACCCTTACAAAGCTCCAGGTCAGGATGATGTCTCGGTTGGCTTCAAACAAAAATGTTGGGACATTATTAAACATGATTTTATGACATTAAACAGAGAGTTTGAGAATCCAATGTGCATTAAATATTTGAATTCTACCATTTTGGCACTCCTGCCTAAGAAAGAGTATGCGAATGACATCAGGGATCATAGACCAATCAATCTTCTGACTTGTAGTTACAAGATCGTTACTAAAATCCTTGCGATTAGACTTAGCAGTGTCAATGACAAAATCACAAGCCATGCGCAGTGTGTTTTTATTTCTGGAAGATTTATCCCAAACAATTTCATGGCCACCCGCGAGTGCGTACACGATCAACATTTGAGAAGAAAGGAATGCGTCATTACAAAATTGGATCATGAGAAAGCTTATGACAAGGTCTAATGAACTAATCTGATCAGAATTAAGCAACTCATGGGTTGGACTTTAAAACACTAACAAACACATTTAAAAAAAATGTTTCTCCTAAGATATGGTGGGAGTTAAAAAAGATAAAACAACAAACATTTAAGAATGAACTTATCAAGATAAACAATTAGAATTCAAACATGACATTAATGCTATGTGGACAGACATAGTCAAAAAGATTAGAAAGGTTGCTAAAAAAATAATTGGAGAGTCAGGACAACGCCCACCTAAAAAAGAGACTTGATGGTGATATGAAAAAGTGTAACAGATAAGAGAGAATGGTATAAAAGATTGTTAAAGTGTGATAACAATGAAACTTATGAATAGTGCAAGATAGCAAAAAATGACTATTAGACAAGTAAGAGATAATGTTTTTAAACATATGTACTAGAAACTTGAACTAAAAAAGTGAAAACGATGATGAAAGAGAAAATATCTCAAGATCTAACCTATGTCAAACAGGATAAAGAAAAAAAAATTTGATCAAAGGAAATATTAAAGAAAGATACAAAGTTATTTTGATACTCCTTTTAATGACAACTTTACTAGACGGTATAGAGAATATGACAAAGTTTAATTTGAATTATATTTGGAGAATTCAATTTTCAAAAGTTAAAGAAGTATTGAAAATGATGAAAACAAATAAGACGTGTGGTCCAAATAATATTCTTATTAAAGTATAAAAAAATTTAGAATATTTAAAAGTGGAATGGTTAATTCCACTTTTTAACAAAATCTTAATATCAAATAGAATGCCAAATAAACGGAGAAAGAACATTATTATATATATTTGTCAAAAAAATGAGATATGCAACATTGTGCAAATTATACAAGGGTTCAAATTCATGAGTCATATTATGGAATTAATAGAAATAGTTATCGAGCGAAAATTATGAAATTGTATAAATATTTCAATTAACTAATTTGGATTTATGCCAGGATGATCTACAATTAAAACTATTTTTTATTAGAAATTTGATAGAGAAATATCGAGACATGAAGAAAGATTTATATATGGTATTTATTGACTTGGAAAAGACCTATGAAAGAGTTCCAAGAGAGACTTTGTGGTTAACATATGGTAAAACAAACACAAACATATACACAAGTAGAAGAGAAACAAAAATTTTCCTATTTCAATTGACGTACATCAAATGTGGAATAAGTGCTTATCTTTTTGCATTAGTTATAGATAAATTAATAAAGACTATATAAGATGATATTCTTTAGTGTACGATATTTACAAATAATATCGCAATGATAGATGAAATACAAAAAGAAGTGAATAGGAAGTAAGAACTATGTAAAAATACTTCAGAAATTGAGGGTTTCAAAATAAGTAGAACTAAAGTAGAATATATGAATTATAAATTTAATTAAAATCAAAAAATAGGTGATGGTGTTAGTTTGGATAAAATAATATTATCTCAAAGAATCCAATTCAAGTATCTTGAATCAATGATTCAAAAAGATAAAAAATATATATATGATGAAGATGTTAATCATAAGATTAAAGTAAGTTAGATAGAGTGGAGATTAGTTACAAAGGTTTTATGTGATTGTAAGATTCCACTAGAGTTGAAAAAAAATATCATAGAAGTGTAAGACCTAAAATGCTGCATGGTGATGAATGTTAGACAATAAATAGAAAATATGTTTGTAAAATAAGTGTTGCTTTAAGATGGATGAGTGATCAAGTTAAAATAGAAAGAGTAAAAAATGAATATATTAGAAAAAAAATGTAGGAGTAATGACAATTGTAGACAAATTTCAAGAAGGGAGATTGAGATAGTTAGAAAAGTAAAAAATAGTAAAATAACAAAAACAAAAAGGGCGTAGTAGACCTAGATTAACTTGGAAGAAGTAATTCAATATGATTTAAATGATTTAAGATTTTAAATATATGTGAAGAAGTAACTAAAAATCGACATGAAGGGAAAAAGAGAATTCATATGGCCGACCCTAAATAATTTGAAACTAAGGTTTGAATTGAGTTGAGTATCAACTGCATATATAAACATATAAATATTTGTCAAGTGTAATATTAAATATATATATATAACTGACCTTGCACTAGGTAAAATAAACCATTTGACACATTGCCACTTCAGAAGAAATTACTCATTGGTAACATGCCAGATCCATGTAAGTCATTCTTAGCATACTTCAGCCTTGCACATACTGAGCACAATTTATGAGGTGTTCGGTTGCACAATAATTTTTGTACACTTTCATGATAAAAAGTTGTATTAAAATAAAGTATGAACTAACCAATGACAAAAAAAATTTATTATGTTTGGAGGGATGTGATAACAAAAAAGAGTAACTACCACTTTAAGGGTGTGAAAAAAAAAGGTGAGACCCTCTTTTTTTTGTCTAAGAAGGAAATCACTTTAAAACCATAAAATTGTCATGGTTGTCAAACAACTCTTTTAACAAGTTTTATTTCAAAAACATAAAATTGTAGCAAAAACTCAATTTATCATGCAACCAAACACCCCATTAGGTATGTGAATAAACAGGTATAGGCATACATGAATATAATGGCCTATGTCTAAATTGGTATCCATTCGCTAAGTTAGAAAAATCCACTACTTTATTTGATTTCACCTTTGCATTCCAAATGGTAGAAACACCCTCGGATTTCCCTGATTTCTCAAATAAATGCAGCGAATCCTTTTGATCAGAATCAACGTCAACAACTTCATGTTCAAAGCTGGTCGATTACAAAAATCATCATCAGTTTTTAAGTAGTACAACCGCTATAACAAAAAGGCCATCAGTGCCATCAAGGCACTGCAGAAAAAAGCTGCAAGATCCTATTCATTGTAATTATTTTAATTCAACATTACCTAACAGGAGTATAAAGTGGCAAATTCAACTTTCCCTTTGGCCAGCCCAGGATAACCTGAAACAATTTCAATGTCACTAAGTAACCATTAAATTATATGCTAAATCAAGTATGTAATTTGACATTTACCTTAGAAAATGCAGGAGAAACTGACAATCTGGGATATCGCTTGTGTAGAGACATATAGTCCCTCTCAGTATCCATCAAAGAGAATGAAGAAACCTGCAAAAATAATGCAAAAGCCACTTTGTTTATACCAAGGGCAAAAATTATCTCAAATGGAGCATAACATAGGGCACTAAGCAAATGGGGTGTGATATTTATATGCGCGTCACCCAAAATCAGAGACAATAAATGTCTAATAAGTAATAACATTTGCAAATGCAATGTAAATAAGGATTGGGATATTTTGCCCTTAAAAAGACTGAGGTCCATATACAGATTTGCATCATCATAAATTATAAAATGGCAAATGTAAAGAAACAATTTTGATTGATGAGGATCAACATCCTCTTTTCTCTCCTTTTTTTTTAATTTCTCCTTTAACGCAATGGTTCATCATATCACGTCCAGATAATCATTGAAATATATATTTGTGATAGACAATATTCAAATGAAAAAGAATGTATAGAAATAGATATTCTCTAACAGAAAAAGGCTTCTTCTCTCATCGATTTATTTAACTCATCTACACAACTGAGCGCACGGATGCCCACACAATATTTACCTTGCAGATATATTCTCTTCTTTTTTCTTTAACAGGTGAATGATGCCTTCAGCATAAAAGACACACAGATATGTCAGTTAAAAGTGCTTCATGTGGAAGCAGCTGATAAGTAACTTTCAGTGTAACATAAAAAAAATCAAGATCCACCTATGTAAGGTCTCACGACGCGGAGAAGCTCCCAAAGATCGATCAGCCTTTGTCGCAGAAGAAACTTGACGGTCTTTACTGCTTCTCAAAGAAGTTTTCTCTAGACGATAGTCTGTTCCACGTTTGCGTTTTCGTTCCCTCTCCTTGTCTCGACGTTTAAGAATGTGTTCTCTTTCCCGTTCTCGTTCACGATCACGTTCTCGTTCACGTTCTCTCTCGCGTTCCCTCTGTCGTTCACGTTCTCTCATGCGTTCTCTATCTCGTTCACGTTCTTTATCTCGTTCGCGTTCCAGCTCCCTTTCTCGTTCTTTCTCTCTCTCACGGAGAAGTTCCCTACGTCGCTCCTCCTCTCTCAGTTCAAGTTCACGGCGGGCTGCACTTCTATCATCTTTTCGCTCATCAACAAATGGTAAACCAATCTTTGAAAATCCTCCTTGAGACAGAACACTCCCTTGATAAACTGCCTCATGTGATGTGCCATGAAGCCCTTTTCCTGCAGCATAATCACGACCAGGAGGCAATCCTACGCCATAGCCAGCAACAGAACCATGTGCATACACATGATCAACATTCCCCCGTGAAGAACCACCTAAAAGGGAAGTTGGGTGTTGCGCAGCATATGGTGCACTACCAAGGGACATATTATGTGGATCACTATCCATCCTTCCACCAAAGGTGCTAATATCTTGATGTCCATGGTGAATAGCAGCAGTTCTTGCTGCAAGGTAATCAGCTTGTCTGCCATAAATGCATATTCTACTTAGTCCATCAGAGAAGAAACATTTTGTATAAAGCACGGAGCAGCACTAGTGTGCAAATCAGTAGTAGACGACGAAAAAATGTTAAATTGAACTAAGACCATCTTTACTTTGATAGTAAAAGGTAAATAGTGGACACTTGACAATGCATATTTGCAACCACCAGTAAGCATTAATTCAAGAAAGAATCCCACAGATAAGATCCAAAAGGAAAAGTTCTAAACCAACAAGGCAATCCTGATCGTTGTCAAAGTAGAAAATAAAATATACCTGAGATCAGAGCCAGGCTGCAGTGACTGAAGCTTCAACATTTGAGGCTGGCGCAGAAGTGTTGACTTGTTCAATAAAAAAATAAAGAAATCAGATTTTGACATTCACTAGATGTTGTAAACAAGAGTTTACCAAATACCTGATCAGCATGATCGCGCACCTCAGGCTGTTTAATATAAATAAAAGACACTCAATGAGCAGAAAGACCATCAAACTGCAATGCACATGACGAAATGAAAACAAAAAATGAACAACCTGGGAACGAAAGCTAATGGCACTGGAATCAAGGCCTCTCCTAGATAAATCATCCCTTACAACATAAGCATTTCGATGATCATCATAGTGCCTCTTCTCAATTGGATATTGATCAACTTTGTGCCCATAGCTAGATGCTACATAATCCTCTGAACTCAATCCCAAGCTGCCGCTTCCTGCTCCTGGTCCAAACTTTGAAGATTCTGGATATGCAGAAGAATAAGGTTGCTGACCTTGCAGCCTGGAACCTGTTCCTTTGCCAGATAGCCCAGACACCTATAACAACCGAACATTGAAAGAAAGTAGATTAACAACTCATTCTCTCAAAACTATGTTGTACTCAAAAGTGTAAAATTTTCCAAGAGAAAGAATATAGTATAACAAGAGCAAGACAAGAAGCTTCTCAAGAAAGAACGAGATTATATAAGAAAAGCAATGAACCAGCAGCGAATATCATATAAAAGAGTGACAATTAGGATGTTCACTGTTTGGTTCAACCTGAAAAACAAACCAAGCCAGTAGTTTAGTTTGGTATAGTTTGGTAAGTTTGGTTTAATTTCCATAACAAACCAAACCAAGCAAATGAACATAATAGTCCAAATTAAAATGAATTTTATCTGTTATCGTAGGTATGTCAATAACACGAGTAAAATTCTTATATAAATATATGATTATTCTTAATCTAAAATTAGCCATGTAGGGAAACATATCATATTTCATAAAATACAGATGGAACAAAAATAAACTACGTTGGTTCGGGAAAATTTTCACATGCGTTGGGAGGAATTCAGGAAATCACGAAAGAAACAAGCCAAACAATGAACAACATTAATGAGAACCAGATGTAATAGTTCAGTTTACCTATCACACCAGTTAAGCAGGAAACCAGTAGAAAAGATATAAATATTGATTCAGCTAAAAGAGTATCATACATTTTAAATAGAAGTTATCCTTTGCTTTTTCTGAGAGGGACTTGTTCTTGAGAATAAATTTACAAAGAGTTGTCAAAAAACATAAAAATTAAGTAACCAAAAGGGCCTGTGAAGATGCTGAGGCAAGAAGGTGACGGTAGACGGTGGTAACTAGCCTCAGTTCATTCAACCACCAAGCCAACTGCCTCGAACAATTAAGACGCCTCAGGGATGTCGGCCAAAAGAATATTTGGATTTGTTTTATAATCATTGTTTTTAAGGCATCGCCTAGGTGACAAGGCAGTTTTCCTCCATCAAGGTGTTCAGTCACCTAGGCCAACACATGAGAAAGGCACTTGCCTGGTTGCTTTGACTGCCAGGTTTGCCTTAATGCCACCTGGTTCACCTTGGCGCTGAGCCAGGTCAATTGAACCAGTCAACAAAATTGTCCACTTTTTACTATGCATGTGTGCAGTCAGCCATTGTGTTTCATCTTTTGCATCTGTTCATCTCTTGCGAAACTTCCACCTTTGGCACAGACGTTGCACAGGGGCAAAGCCAAAGGGTCTTCGCAGTGTTGGCATTGGCAACTACAAGTCAAAGCAATGGTGACGGCGGCAGGCAGGGGGAACAAAGATGGAACCTCACACAGTGAGTGACTATTCGCAGGCCAGTGGCTCATATGAAGTCTCATGGTCAATGGCAGCTCATGGCAGGAACTTCATGGCGGATGTTCTGAGTGGAAGGAACCCTTGACCTATTAACACAAATAAGCTTATTCTGGATTAGATGAATTGGAACCCTTGGCCTTTAAAGAAAATTTTGTAGATAGTAACCTTACTGGTAATGTTGTGGGCAATTTGGCATTTCAGAAACAAAAGGATATTTGAAGATCACTTTGAGAGGTCTTCTTCAATTTTCCTCCTTATGGGACATTTTGTAAAAGATTGGTATTTTCCTTGGTCAGACACTCATTTGGAGGTGTCTACCTTCATGGATAGATTTCAATCCTATAACTTCTTTCTCCTTTAATTTCTGGTTTTTACTTTCCTTCTTTCTTTTTCCTACTATATTGCCTTAGTAGAGGTCTTGTAATCTTTTTGACTAATAATAAAAATGTGACCTTTGGGTCATTTTCAAAAAAAAAGTGAGAAGAAAAGACAAAAGAGGAAGGTGCAGAAGCTCTCGCTGCACGCTCACACAGGTCTAATGAACACTTTATCCTCACCAACTGGCCAGAATATCTTCTTGGTTGTGGTCCTTCATTCTTGGTTTTATTTTTTATTTTTGACTGTATTATCTCTGTTGTTGACAGGCCAGAAACACGCAAGAATTCTCACAGGATGTGGCAGCTCGTGGCAGGAACTTCATGGCAGAAGGTCTCACAGTGGAAGAAGGAAGAAGCAGAAGCTCTCATAGAAGACTCACGCAGATCTAACAAACTTTCAGTCCTCACGCAGGTCAAAGTTCTTTTCCACCTCTGCTCTGCTCTGCTCAGCTCAACTCTGTCTCTGCTCAGTCCTTGGTTTTCTTTCCATCATCCTCTCTTTGCATCTTATGGCCTGCAGCTTGCTCTTCTCTGCAGCTCTGGATGCTCTGTTCTGCTTGTTTTCTTTTCCATCCTACTATCCTCCATCCAGCTCATAGTAACTAGTAAATATTAGCTAATAGTAAACTAATGCTCTCTTTTTTTGATAAAGGTCCTAAGACCAAAATCTAATTAATAATAAAATAGAAAGTACAAAAGCAAAAAAATAAAAAAGATCAAAATACAGCAAAAGAAAAAAAAGATAAAAATCAAACACTTAGCCACCCAGATGGTAATGAAGTGTTAGCACTAGATAAAATAAGCATTGAGTGGCACAAAATAAACCCTAAAAGAAGACCAATCGATGGGGCTTCCACAGTATGCCATAAACCAATCCTTGACCAAAGAAGACATTCAGTGAAGAATTCGGATGCTCAGAACAATCTTCGAAGATGTGCTTGTTCCTGAAACGCCATATGGACCACATCATTGCCGAAAAAACAAGTTTCAACAGCGAAGAGTCTGAAGGCCAAGGATTCAACCCCTGCTAAGCTTGCATGAAAGAGAATGTATCAAGTTGTTCTAACCACGCAATGTGCCAACATTTGAATATAGTTTGCCATCAGACATTAATAATGCCGCATTCAATAAAGAAGTGAACTGCACTTTCTTCCCTAGTGCCACAGAACACAACTAGTAAACATAACCTTGAATATCTTGAGAAGGTGGCTACCTGTGGTTAGACATTTCGTCCCAATCTTCCATAGTCTTAATTTTGATTAGAACATGTTGTTTCCAAATGTCGTTATGCCAGAAGATTTCCACTCCACTAAATGTCAATCTAGTCAAGGCTGATTTCACTGGGAATAAAAATTTGTTGCCTAGAAGCCAAACAGGTCTATCGTCTCTGTTAGCTCGGCATTTCAAGCACTCCAAAGTGCGAACATAGCAGAGAGCTAAATCTCCTTGTCTTTCAGGTTTCATCTAAAAACCATCTATTATCCCAAAAATCACTGACTCTAGCATGAGGGTTGATGCACAAGCCGAAAAGTTTAGGAAACATATAGCCTAGTTTGGTGTACCCGGTCCAATGGTCCATCCAAAAAGATGTACTTCTTCCATTCCCTATAGCAATAGTAGTTGCAAAATTAAAGAACTCCCAATTGGTAAAAATACCTTTCCAAATGTTGAAGAGTCTGCTGCTATTACTGAAGTCTCGTATCCAAAAACCATTAGTCTCAATGTTGTATATACAATTTTTGCCCACAAAGAATCTCCATCAGTGTTCAACTTCCAAAGCCTATGCTTTGTTCATAGCTTCAAGAAGAGTAAAGCCTATGCATCCTTCAGTAGTATTTCTGTAAACATCATTCCATTTAATAAGATGCAGGCTTATGCTTTCAGTATTTTCCTTCCAAAAGAACCTAGATCTGATGCTTTCCAATTTGACACAAATACGTTTTGGAACTTTGAGAATAGAGAAGAAATAAAGTGGCAAACATCGCAACACAAACTCAGCTGTCAAACTTGTGACAACACATTGCCATTGCCAGTCCTTGCTGGTTTTGCCCTAAAGAGGGAGGCCAAGGTACTTAATCGGAAAAGAAAACCAAGGCATACTGAACATGTCTTGAATTTGCTAGTGTCGGTGCTCACCCAAATTAATAGTAACCATCTCACATTTGTCCATGTTAATTTTAAACCCCGTAAAAAGTAAGATTCTCGAATTTAAACACGGAATGAGATTCCCTAAAGAGAATAGTAAAATGTCATCCACAAATTGTAGATGAGTGATAATGTCCCTGTTGTCTCCAGTTTCAATACCTTTGACCACCCTATTGAGCTCTGCTTTATTCCACATACAGTTGAGAATTTAACCAACTAATACAAACAACAGCTGTGAGATTAGGTCACCTTGTCTCGAACCTCCTAAGGGTTGGAAGAAACCGAACCCCTTCCCATTGATTTCAATAATGAATATGGCCGTGTTGATACAACATTTAATCCATTTAACTTATTTGGTGTTGAAACTCATTAGTTGCATTAGTCTCAAAAGAGAAGACCATTTGACCAATCATAAGTTTTCTCAAAGTCTAACTTCAATAGGATACATTGCTTCCACCTTACTTTTTAATCATGAAGACACTCATGGGTAACCATAAAATTGTCAAGAATGAATTGGCAGGAATGAAAGTAGATTATGTATTGTTAGTCAATTTACCCATTAACCTACTCAATCAGCTTGAAAAGTTTTTAATCTTATAGCAGGAATGTAAAGTGTTTCTCTTTTTCCTCAAAGATGTTAGTGTGAAAAAACTTCGAATTTATGTCTCCCTCCTTTAACCACACTTCTTTAGATCTCTGTTTCTACTTAATGTCCTCTCTGAAACACCATTCCTTGTATGACTCTCTAACTTTGTTCACTCCTTTTGATTGTAATTGATTGGACCACTATCATTTAGTCGCTCAAAAAAGTCTAATTTGGAAGACCAAGTCTGCCTAACTACTGCTGACATGTGAAAAAAATCATTCCCATTTAATAAGGCATTTCACTTAATAAGGCTTTTTTATCCATCTAAGCTTGCATACAAAATTCCAAGTTGCTGAGGAGGATGTCACGGGTTGTTCATTCCACCAACCTTTGATAAGGTCATTGAGGTTGGGATCCCACACCAAGCTACCTCAAATCTAAACTTTCTTGATTGTTTGCATACGAGATTATCATACTTGATCCCCACAACAAAATGATCATAAAAAAGTATTGGAATATAAAAGCTGCCCAGAATACCAAAGTCCTCAAGTCACGAAGAAGAAAGAAAGAAACAGTCAAGTTTTTATTTGCATCTAGAATTAGACCAAGTGTATTTGAGTCCTGAGAGTAAAGAGTGAAATCTCAATCAACCCACATTCATTTACCCAATCATTGAAGATTGACATCTCATTAACTCAATTCTTCATGGTGCATCTAGAATTAGACCAAATGTACTTGAGTCTTGACTCTTGAGCTATGTTATCAGAGGCGATCGCCTCGGGTGCCTAGGCGATCGCCTAGCCTGCAACCGCCTCAGGCAGTCGGCTTTTCCGCCTTGGCCACCTAGGTTGTCGCCTCGGCTGCCTCAACTACCTAGACTACCTCAAATGCATATATATTTTTATTTTTTCCTGTTTTTAAATTTATTTTTTAGTTTGTTGTTTAGTTCAACTTAAGACCATATCTTATATAATGTATTTTCTTTCTTTTTAAATCAATGAAATAGTGATTTTGTGTCATATTTAATAAAACTTGAGATCAAAAAAGACAGACTTGAGAATTATTGTTCAATTATTGTTACTTCTATATTATTTTAAAATTATTAATGTACTTCCATGCATGTTTTAGAATTATTGTTCAATTGTTATCATTTGACATATTAATGTACTTTAATTATTTTTGCAAATTCCAATAACATAAAAAAGGTACATCTTTCCTACATTTTTTATGTATTTTATATATATTTTTGATATATTTCTTGTTTTCTTAGATAATTTCTTGTATTTTTAAATATATTTTATGTTTTTTAAATGTCTCTCTTGTACTTTATAAATATTTTTTACTTTTTTAGTTGTATTTCATATTTTTTACATGTATTTCCAATCTTTTTATAGGAATGCCTTACCTTTTTCACTTTCAAATATTATATAAAACATAAAAATATATAATAAAAAATAAAAAATGACACCTCTGAGGCACCCGCCTCAAGCACCTGAGGCGAGACGAGGCCTCCCTTGCCTCGATCGCCTCACGCCTCTGACTACATAGATCCTGAGTGAGAGTGGAACCTTAATCAACCCACATTCATTTACCGAATCATTTACCGAATCATTGAAGATTAACATCTCGTTAACCCAATTCTTCTTGCTGGATCTAGAATTAAATTAAACCAAGTGTACCTGAGTCTTGAGAGTAGAACCTCAATCAACCAACATTCGGTTACCCAATCATTGAAGATTGACATCTCGTCAACCCAATTCTTCTAGCCACATCTCTCTCTAGGCTTCAAGGCCCCATTGAAGTCACCATAGACACACCAAGCAAAATCACTCTTAAGTCTTAAGTCATAATAAGATCCTCCGTATTGGTAAAAAAAATAGGTTTGTCATTGTCACCCGGAACAACCAATCCTTAATCAAATTCTAAGGGAATTGATAAGGATCGGGCAGATCGTTCACGACTCGCCCAATCCTGTAGGATCGATCTAGGAATTGACCGATCCAGGCCGATTCCTTGAAACTTCTGCAGTTCCGAACTCAAGTCTACCAAAGACCGGAGTCAGCTCCAACCTCCCCCCATAACCCCTCCGGCAATCTCCTCTAGCAAGACCTCCTCCCCAAGGCCAATCTAGCCGAGGTAGATACCAATTCTCCCTTCCCTTCCCCCGATCCACCCTCCCCACTCCCACCCCGGAGGGGGGGGTAGCCCCCCTTCAAGGGTGACTAGGGGGTCATTGTTACTCCCCCTTAAAGGGGTGAGCAATTCACTTATTTTTTTTAAATTTGATTCAAATTTTTAATTATTATATTTGTAATTTTGTGTGTAGATAAAATGTCTGACATGGAGCAAGTAGCCCTTGGACAAGGGACATTAGATGACAACATGGATAATTGTTGGATATGGGGAAGAAGATGATAAAATGTAAATGGTGTTACAAGGATATGAATGAAAGCGTTTTTCGTCTCAACATATAGTTGGTGTAGGTGAGAATGTGAAAAAATGCAACAAAGTCCCAGTTGAGTTGAAAAAATAAATAAGAGATCATTTAACTGGGAGCGCATCACATAGAGATTATAATTGAATACAAAACTGAACTACATGATGAGTTGCTTGAACGGAAAGATAGAAATCCCGTATATATAAAAAGTAGAAGAAAAAAAGCACAAACTGTGTAAGTTGGTTCATCATCTTCAGGTGATGAAGAGGAGGCGGAGATGAGGTCAGCCATGTGTAGAGCTCGGGCCAAAGAGGATAAGGAAAGAAGAAGGGGGCAAGAAGTTCAGGTGCCAAACCTAGACGATTAGATATAGAAGGCAACCGGCCTACACAGGTGCCAAGGCGAGATAATGAGTTCCATCAGTCGCAATCAATTCAACCAATAGACACCATCATGTATAGGCATAATGATAGAGGATAGAGATCTATCAAGCAAGTCTTTAAGGGAGTGAAGGCTATAACAGAAGCAACAAAGAAGGCAGTCAAACATATATGCAAGTGGTTTCTACGTGCATGTATATGAAAGCTAAGTTTTATTAACTGTATGTCTTACATGTTTTTCAAATAAGCATTAACAATAATGTGATCATGTTCCTTCCATTGGGTGTCCTAGCACATGCAGTGATCAGTCCAGATTTTCAAATAATGATAGATGTCATTGTTGAGACTGGCCAGTCCAAATTTTCAAAAATGTTGCCTTTATGAAAAAGAGTTGGATGCAAAGATCGATGAGTTGACCTTATAAATAAATACATTCAAATCCATATAAAAAAGAGGTTACACTATGATGTGTGATAGGTAGATGAAAAACATAAGAAGGCCGCTTATCAAGTTTCTTATGTATTATTCCAAAGGCAACATTTTTTAAGGTCTATTGATGCATCAGGAAAGAAAAAAACACAGATTACTTGTTTGGTCTAAGGAACAATGTGGTAGATGATATCGAAGAGGAGAACATTGTGCAGTTTGTCATTGACAACGATGTTTCATACAAGGCTGCAAACAAGAAACTGATGGAGGCGGGACCTCATTTGTTTTAAGTGCCATGTGTTGTACACTTAATTGACTTGATGTTAGAAGACATTGAGAATGAACCAACTATGAGATCCTTGGTGAGTCAAGGACAGGTAATTACATCTTTCATTTATGGGCATCCCAAACTACTCTCCATCATTAGAGAACACTAAAAGTCGTGATCTAGTTCAACCCGGTCCGATCAAATTTGCTACACAATTCATTGCATTTAAGAGCCTCTATAGATATAGGTAGGATTTGAAGATGTTCATAGTCTCTACAGTCTATCAAGAGTACATGAATACAACGCAAGTCACAATGTAACAGTATGAGATTTTATTAAAGATGGAGAACCTTATTAAGGACAACATATGGTTGGAAAAAGTACAATACTACCTGTCAGTCATAAAATCTCTCGTATAAGTGTTGAGATTAGTTAACTCCAATGATAAAAACCAAATAAGGTATTTGTACAATGCCATGAATAAGGCCAAGATGAAGACTAAAAAGAAGAATCCTAGGGCTACGAAACATGGTGGAAGATTATAGACATCGAATGAGACAAGACACTTTGCAGGCATAATTTTAATTGTTTAGTATCATTTTATTATTGCAATAATTTGTTGATGCCTTAATAGTTGGATTAAGATTTATTTTAACAGGATATTTATTGAACCAAAAAATGTAATACAATGACCAAATATGCAATAATGCAAAGGTGTTGTCAAGCACATTGTCAGTGATCAAACATTTAGCCAAAACTACACATGATAGAACAAAGGCTAAAATTAAAGTAAGTACTTGTTAAATGTTTATTGATTATCTATGTTATCAGAGGCGAGCGCCTCAGCCGCCTAGGCGATGAGGCGAGGCGAGGCGAGGGTGCAACGCCTCGTCTCACCCGCGTTCGCCTCAGGCGAACGCCTTATCTGCCTCGGCGGCTGAGGTGAAGCGAGGCGGCGAGGCGATTGCCTCGGTCGCGACAGGATCCGGGCCCGAACCAGACCCGTCCCGGATCCATTTGACTTAAAACACCCCCTCCCCGCCCTCTTCTCTCTCCCCGACGGTCACGACCCTCTCTTCCCTGAACCGGAAGCCTGCAGAAGCTTGTCCGCCTCACCCTCCAGTGCCCCTCGCCGCCGTTCGCCATCGGAGAACCCGCCGTTGACGCCGTCTTGTGCTGGAGAAGTTCCCTATGGCATCACCTCATTCTTGAAGGTGTTACGCAGGTGTGTTTTAGGGTTTTTTGAGTTTTTTTTTTCGTTTTTTTCTTTTTGAGTTTCTTTTTTGTGTGTTTATGCACATTATTGTAACGTAACATCCTCCTAATAGCATCTTAATTCTTCGTTATTGTCATAGTTTGTCGAAAGACCGTGTTTAGCCGTAAAAGGTATGTTCTTTTCTTTTTTTATTTTCGGTTTATGTTATAAACGTGATTCAATCATTGTTAATAGCACACCGAAAAGGTGGAGAAGTCGAACATTGTTTTCATTTGGTTTGAAAAAATTTACCAAACAAGTCGGACATCATTTTATGCATTTTTTATGTAATTTCTGCTGTTTTTGTATTTCCCACATTGTTTTAGATATGTTCAACATTTTTAGATAATTTTATCTACATTTTTTGACATAATTATTGTATTTATATTTTTTCCTGCATTTTTAGATATATTTCCTGTATTTTCATATATATTTTCTACATTTATGATGCATTCACTATATTTTTTATATATTTTCAATTTTTTATAAATACTTCCAACTTTGAAAATAAATATAATAATAAAAAAAATGTCGCCTCAGGCGCCTGAGGCGAGGCGAGGGGTCCCTCGCCTCGGTCGCCTCACGCCTCTGACTACATAGTTGATTATTAAACATTGAAGATGAGCAATAAATTTAACTACATTTCATATTGCATTTCAAATGACAACATACAGGCATATAATTAGGGTATATAAAGATCCAGATCTGTAATATTCATATGACAGTTTCTCCTCGTAGGCCATTTCATATATCATACACGGTAAACATTCTTATCTAAAAATTTACTACCCTTACTAATTACTACACTATTTTTCTTTTTACCGTTGATTGGTTGATCCAAGTGAACAATAGGAGTGGATCGAATCCACTAGTAGCTATTGCAGGATACTCAGTCAAAGTACCAACTCTTCCCAAAATGAAAGAAATTGAAACACCTTCAGCCTACACACATAGAAGAAATAAGTAAAAGATTGAAAGATTGAAGAAACTAGTATTCTGCCTCTACAACATGAGGCTCAGAATTAACAATATCAAGGATATACAGAAGAAATCTGAAGAAAAAATTGTTAGATTTGCAAGTGATTTGTATCAATAAAAAGTTGAAGCTGAAACCAATCAAGGCTCGACACAAAATGTGCGGATTTAAAATATCTCTTCTAAAAAAACATCCACTTACAGCATGGATGGATGAGAAAGACTCTAATGGAGATCCAAAGTTTGACCCAAATGATTGATCATATGTCGAAAGTGAGCTTGACAGCGTCATTGACGAGGATGAACAAATGGAAGAAGAAAAAAAACTCAAATTCCTTGCATAGCTACACTACTCCAGTTTCACAAAGTATAGCTTCAACCATAGCTCTAGCTCATAGTCCAGGTATAGGACTTGCCACTAAAAAGAGCAGTGCCTCTAGAGGCTTCAAGATGTTTAAGAGAACAGTACAACGCAATGCTGGTATGGGTACACAACAAAAAGAAACAGAGAAGAGAAAGAAATTCAGTACCAAACAAAAACATGTGATTCCTACAGACAAATATCAGGCACCTTCCTTAGATGATAATAATGAAAAGAAAGAATTTATTCCAGCCACACAACAACAAGGTGTGGGAAGTTCAAGTTCCGGAGGAGGTAGAGATGGAGGAGGGTGGTTCTAGTAATACACATACGAGTGGAGTAGGTCCAGAAGATTTGAGTGAGAGACAACATTATAGTTGAAGGAGTCAAAAATGGAATATGGGTCACTTTGATGAGTATGCTACAGTCCATTATCCAAAACCTACTTTAGATTCCAAGCCTTGTTATCCAGTCTCACCTCCAGCCTCAGAAGCAACCAATATAATTAATTTTAGCAAGATGGCCTAGTCACTATTTTCATATGGATATGACCCGATCATGACTGATCAGAGACAGTGAAACATCCAGAAGAATGAGAATGAGCAGCAGAACAAAAAATTACGAGAGACAATTTCGTCCTTGATGATGAGAATGTATTTATTCTATTGTATTCGAGTTTTACTTGTATCATCTTTTCTATTGTATTTGAATTTTGATATTTGCTTGTATCATCATCATTATTTAATAAAATAAATGTTAAATTGTTGATGAAATAAGAACCAGAAGAAGTTGCCTTTTGTGATATCAGTCTTTTCCAGCATCTTTTTATAAATTTTTTCTGGTTTTTATGTATTTTTAAAGATTTTTCCCATTTTTATTGAAAAATGGAAAATGGACCGATCCAGACCAATTCTAGATCAGTTTTTGTTATGATGGATCAGTCAAGATTGAACTGATCCAATTCAAATCTTGATCTATACCCGGCAAACTTAAGAACTTGATAATATCTCGCTTTGCAGATGTCTTCTACCATAAACTTTAATATTTTTCCACAATGTTGACAAACCCCAGCTCCTTCACATAGAATGGGCACAAGAAAAGCCCGACAGGTTGCCCAATTTGAGAGCCTCCCTGTCTTGAGGATTAGAAAATTTTGTCTTGGTTTCTTATGGACAAAAACATCTGACTTCCGGGACGCTACCATATTGTGATCTCTCTAACTTTGTATTTTCCCACAATCCCACTGCAATTCCATATTATTGTCCTAATCATGTATAAATGACTATTTTTCCCACACTTTTTTCCTCTCCTGTTATCTAACATGACCTCATTATTTAGAATGAAATTCATCTCCCTTGAGCCTATCCTCTAGTGTGTTGATTTCTTTGTGACTGTCAAAATTTTGAGACAAAAATCTCCTCTCACAGAGTGTCAACAAAATTCCTCATCTCTTGTTCTCTACCCAACAAACTCTGACTCAATGAACTCCCCAATAGCCATGATGTCATCATCCTCCCCACATTTGTTCAGCTTTCTCTGCCCAATCAAGGCTGGTTCCATCCATCCCATTGATTGGGACTATGGCCAACATGCCTGCATTGTTGTCCGTCACTACATCCGAGGTTGAGCACCCCTCAATCCATGTAAATCCAATGCATTTACTTGTCTGATTCACAACCAGCTCTATCATCGTTAATTTTGTAGGACCCGTTGTCAGTGAAACACAAGGACCCCAAGCATAGCGATGTTGCAATTCACAGCATGGAGGGCTGGAGCTGAGGATGTCCACAAAGTCGTCACACTCCATGGGCTTCATAGCAATCACAACTTGTGTGTTGTCATCCGTCTCAGAGCTGCCACTTGCTGCTGCATGTAGGGGTGCAATCGAGCCAAGCCGAGTAAGACTCTGTTCAAGCTTGACTCGGTGATTTAGATCAATGTTCAAGCTCGGCACGATAGTCATCACGCCTCTAAGTGTCTCGTTCGTACTTAGCTCAACTTTAGCTCAACAAGTTCAAGCTATGCTCATCAAGCAGCTGTCAATGAGTCCTCCCCGCTGTTGACTATCACAAAGGTGGAAGAAGTACACATCACCTATGCTTGGCCATCCTTGTTGTCGCGACTGTCACAAAGGAGGGAGAAGCAATAGAGGGGCTAGCATTGTCGAGGAACATAGGTGATGCATGTTTGGAGGCGATAGTGAGGAGAGAAGCCTAATCGTCGTTTGCATTGCCTGTGCTCACCACCATCGTCAGTAGGACTATAGCTTCAGAGAAGACTAGATATAAGAGCAAGACCACAACTTCAGCTAAGGCCAGCTTCCACAGGACTATCACTCGAAGGCCAGTGCCCAACAACGTGCGTGTGAGAGAGAGGGGGCCACTTTGGGTATCTAGGGTTATGAGGAAAGATGGACGGTCTTGATTCAATGAATTTGGCATAACATCAAATCAACCGCCATCATTTAGTTATCTTAACTCTTTAGTTATACAAAAAAAAATATTAAATATATAATAAATATAAATCATAAATAAAAAATAATTATAATTTAATTATTTTATCAAACAAATATTTAATTAAGTAATCAAATAAATATTTAATCAAGTAGTTAAGCAAATATTTAATCGAGCTACTCACAAGCTTATCGAGTCGAGCAAGACTCTTTTTAGACTCGACTTGTTTATAAGTCAAGCTTGTTTCTGTTCAAGCCTGTTTATTTAACATAATAAACAATCCAAGTCGAGCTTATAATGAGCCGAGTATCAAACTACTTGTCGAACGTATTGGTTCATTTGCACCCCTAGCTATAAGTCGAGTAGAACTCAATGAAGAAGAAGACATCATCAAGCTCATGATCAGTGGACCGACCAGCTCCGAAGCCAACTCAACTAGCTCAAACACACTAGTGCTGACTGACCCATTAGCAGCAACGCGTCCAATTTCCTCATGTGCCTAGATTGTGCGTTCACTTGACTCACTTGAAGTTAAGATATTTGGATCCACAGGGCTACAGTGGCCCAGTGGGTCCACTCAACCTGATAGGAACATCGGACAATATTCGCTCTCACCCGATGAGGTTGATAAAACGAAGTCCTTTTACACTTCATCCTCCATTAGGCTTGCCAAAATAAGTAGATTTGACAATAAAACTTGCCCTAATACCCTCCGATTTGCTAAAATTATAAAAGTTTGAACGTTGTTTTGCCTCCTTGGTCGGCTACCCCTTGGATTGACACTGATATATATCTTCTCAGCCACACTAACTTCCCATCCATGCCTGAAGATGCCATAGCATTGAAGCCGCAACCTCTCGAGACAAAATGTTGGACCACCGGAGGTCGAACATGGGAAGGCCTTGGCCCCTTCATAGGACACCCTCGAGTCCCACACCCCAGCACTTGTGGCAGTGGAGCCCATCCCTACACCAAAAAGACAAGTGATCGTTGTCATAACATCTACCATAAGTCCAATATCTTCTGCCATTGACACCACCATCCGACTGCTTGACTATAGGTTTTCGTATGGGCAGGACCTCTTCGTTTGGCAAGGGCATCCTTCGCCAAAAGGTGGCCTGGATTCTCACCCCGACCGCACAAGGAGGTGCCCCTTGAGCCAATCCATGAACAAAATCCAAAACTTCAATCGAAATGATCTTCCCCTGAGAGCCACTCGCCTTCGTAAACACCAAAGAACCACCTCGGGGCGGCCCTCTTGCCGACCTCCTCTGACTCCAGACAGCTATGCTTGAAACTGCCGCACCCCCACGAGGGCCTCCAGAATCACTACAGTAACCCGCACCCGACATCAAATTAATGCTCTTAATAATGGATACTTAGAAATTAGAATGTAACAGTGAATTATGTACCTTAACTAATATCTTGGGCAATTGAGGCAACACTTATACTTTTGAGGAGAGAATAACCATATAAAACTACAATTTATTAAAATAAAATTAAGTGGGAAAAATTATGTGAGACTTGCTGTGCGTCAACTTCTTCTCAATAATTATTTTCCAACTAAGCATCCGAAGAAAATGACTAAAGCAATTAATTTGATTGTTAGAGGAAAAGTGGACAATGGACACAAAGTTGCTAGAGGCATGCCTCGAAAAGTTGAAGCAGGGAGAGAACAGCACCTAGGCGAGCATCTCAAGTGTATTTGATAACATAAGAGTTAGAGATATAGAGTGGATACCTGTTGTGAACTAGATAAGGCAGATGACCCATACACAGAGGCATATGCTCCCCCATAATGCGGCGCTTGTGAGGTTTGACTCCTGTATCCACCAATGTCTGGTTCTTGCACTGAACTCAGCATGACAGGCTGCCTAGATGCCAAAGTATGCTGTGAATTTACATCAGCTGCATTCTGATTTCCTGGGTAACCAACTCCTGACTAGCACACATGTAAAACCAACCAATCATCTGAACACAGATTCTATCAAAAATACAAAAAACAAATATAATCTAAAAGTATTCTGTAATAAAAATTTATTACCGTAAGACCATATGCCTGTTGCACAGGATATGATTGCTGTCCATAGATATCACCTCCCTTTAAAGGGTACATACTATTCCTGTAGAAAAAATGGGCAGACAAAAATAAATTTCGAATTCCATAACCCGTGTAGACTTTTCATCTTTGTTTTCCTCTTGGCATGGAGGAGGGCTGTGTTACCAAGAGGTGCTTGGGAAATTATCTAGGTGCTGAAGCAATTTGAGGAAAGACAACTAGGCCTTTTCCCCAAAACATGTGAATTCTTAAGTGCTTTCCTTCACACAACCAATGTTTGGATTATCTTAGACAAGTAAATTGCTGTGAGTAATAATTTTCATGTTTATCGGACTAAACTTATATTATTTACATAAATAAACTGTTATTAACAACAATAACAAACGACCACCACCGTCGTTGAGTCAATAAGGCAATGGAACCCTAGTTATTTCATCTAAACTAAATTATTTAGACTGTTGAAAATAAAAAACTACAGGTCAAATTTATATTCTAGCATGTTCACCTTCCGTGCAGAAGATTTCTGTGAGACAATCTGAAAATAAAGACAAAATAAGCAAAGGTAGTTATAAGAAGCTGCACCATTCAAGGGGAAGCGGCCTATTAACATACAAGGGTTGCACGTTGCATGCTAAGGACATAAGAAATCGGAGAATGCAGCAACAGGTATTGCTCGGACGATCAACCGTGAAAAGGGTAAGTCTCCACAGTTCAAACGGCATTCTGCTACCCTGCTCGAGAGCTTTGTAAATTGCAACAAAACCATAAGCAATCGGACTCCTACAAGTAGTCAACCCTTCAAAAAGACTCATTCCCTTCATTTTCAACAACTGGACATATACCTTGCAACAACCTAAACTGGCTCCTTTACAACAGTTACGGAAGGCTGAAAAAGATTACAACTAAAACGCGGTGAGTGCCACTATCAGGTTTTGGTCCTCGTGAGGAGACGCAGGTTACTATTTGAAAGGGGATTTCATCTCTCGTTACATGGAAAAACGGATTCGGGCGACGTAACAAAATATATGAGAACAACCAGTACGGACAAGACAGTAGAAACATACACTCGAATGACCTAGCGCAGAGGCGGCGGCCACGAAAGGTATGAAGCAGAGGTTGTCACAACGAACGCAGCACCGTGCAGACTGGAGGAACAACGACGAGGTTAGGGTTACAGGGCTCTGGCGAAGCTAAAGAAGAAAATATAGGATGAATTGGAACTTGGAAAATGACCCCGTAAAGGCACCTTTTCTACTGAGAAAACCTAAATAGCACTTAATAGCATATGTCAGCTTTGCATTTTTTTATGATTTCGCCTAGCAGTAGTATACACCGAAAGATATTTGTATATATAATTTCTTGTAATGTTTGTAAAATTGTATATCTCTGACATTTATCACATATATAGCCATCACCTTGCCTATTCTTGTTATATATATATTCGGTAAATAAAAAGCTAAAAGGCAATGTATTCTTTCACCTCTGAGTCAATTAGATATTAGCTCGTTAAAACTATGGCTTAATATTTCAAGATCTCTGAATTATAAAATAAATGAGTTGGCAAAATCTTAAATTTATGTATAGTTTTTTTTCTAGTGGAATTAGGGATATCAATAAATTAGATACGGATCAAATAATGTCATCATATGTATCCTATAAACAATGTGTATTTGTATATTACTGGTTAACTATCGGAAATTTGTGTATATGTGAATCGCATTGTAGTATCTATTTGAAAAAGGTTTACGATCGATTAACGGATAGTTAACAGATACATAAAGTTATAAACAACTCAACGGATAAATTTCTTCGAGAAAAAAAAATCCAAGTTTTATAAAAGGACATAAGAGAGAGAGAGAGAGATAGAGAGAGACTGACAAAGAGGTTGTGAACTAAAGGCATATATAACATATGGAGAAAGCTCGAGTGTGGCGGCATGATGATATCTGCTCTTATATTATTTTGTTGTCAACTATTCGGCGGATCACGCAATTGATAAGTTATTCTAATATGATGAGCTCACGGGATGTCAAACTCAATGATAGTAAGATTTTGGAAATGAAGGAGTTTATTGTTATATGTGTATATGGATTGCACTTTTGGGACATAAGAGGGGAAGGAGACATTGTCATCGGATGTTAGGGCAGAATTTGTTCAGTGTTGAGATAAGAGAGAGGAGGGCTAACAAGAGAGTTAAGGGAAAAAAATTCGTGATGGAACATATACATATGCTTAAATATTATAGAATATAAGGTGTTAGATTATGTATTAATTAGTGGATACAGATAACGATTTTCAAGTTCGATTTATGGTATATATGTGATCGTATCGACTAAGAAAACAAACATGGATAACTTGTTCAAAAAGTTTTAATTATACTTTAACTGTTCGTTAATTCAACAAATAGATCAAATAATCGAATAATCCGTATTTATTGATGTCTCTAAGTGAAACATAAAACCTTAGGATTCCGCCTCCAAAAAATAAAAATTATAATGAACCTTTTAAAATCATGGTTTATCAATAAGTTATTATTATTTTTGGATATTTTACCGAATAAATCTTCTTCATGACCTATTCAAATGTTAGACTTCAATTACGCTAACACACAAGCGGGCCTACTCGTGCTGATATGTATAGTAATTGTGTCGCTTAAGTATGTAATATCAATTTCCTGAAACGTTTCATCTCTTAACTTAATGGAAATTTGTACACATGTAAACGAAAATTCAAGTGAAAATCATTTTCACGAAGCAACTTTTTCAAGAATTTTAAAAATAGAGTATACTATTTGGTTATAAGTAATTTATTTTTTCGAAGAACAAATTTGTTACCCGAGTGTACATATTTTTTGAAATACTTTCAATCATTTGATTGTTTTTAAATAATCATTAAAAAAAATTGTTTTAAAACTCAATATACACAGATTTATAAAGTAACATTATTTTAAATAGAATATTTTTATAGATTTTATCATATTATCACTTTAAAATATTATATAATATATTTTTTTAAAAAATAAATTTGGATAGTTTTACTGATTGGAAATTCAGAATATACAAATAAATAAATTCTTAAATGTTACAGAAATAGCTACGCAGGTCCGGCGTCGAGATTGAAAATGAAGGGGGCGAAATCCCCGTACACGCAGTCTCGTACTCTCGTCTGACATTTGGTTGACATAGGACGTGGTTGGGTTTCTGTGAAGAGGTGGTCGAAGGGCCTAATTTTCAAGCAAACAAACCTACCCCTGATCATCAGACTATCCTTGTAAAGTGACAAAATGTCAACAGAAACTAATGGCATTGTTTTATTTCTGGTCCGTAAAGTTTACACTGATAGATTTTTTTCATGGCCGTAGATAAAATTCTGATTATTCATTGTCAATATAAAGTTGTGGCTAAGTTGCCAAAGTTAAAACCATATCAGATACCGCGTTGCAACTTGGAATAAAACCTTATGCCGGTTGAAGTTTAAAAAATGTGAGTACAACAATTTTGATATTGATATTTTTCAAGGAAGAAATGATACTATCATTTTTCTTTAGATGTTTGGTCAAACTAGACAAATATCAAAGTTGATACAGAGTGTTTTGTTAATTTTATAGAAAACGGTACTACATTAATATCAAGAAGGTTGTTATGCTAATATACTACGTTCAGGCAGTATAAAACACTGTCCTAAAATTTAATTTACATGGCAAAAAAAGTAAACAGTTGTTTTTCACTATTTGTCTGGTAAAGGAATATCACCGAGTACGAGTGTGCACAGTTTAGTTTGTCCGGCAAAAGTTTTTTTTCCTTAAAAAAGTTTGTCTGATTTTTTACTTTTTTTAAAAAAAATCAAATCAAATTGATTCAATTCGGTTTGTTTCAATTTAAAATGGACAAACAATTAAACATTTAAAATAAATAATTATCTACAAACAAGACTCATTTTTTAATTTTAAACATTTAAAATATATCATATTCTATTATAATATTATATAAATATCATTTTTATTAATGATATATTATTTATTTTATCATAAGCATTTGATCAATTTGGATCCGATTGGTTCGGTTTGAAAAACCTTTAAACTAGTTAAAACAAAATGTTCAAGCCGATCTGAAGTTTGAATAATTTTGTGCACGCCCTTGCGTCTGATTATCAACTCAATTTAAACTCTCATGTTTTTCTTCAACATTCATATAACAACAAACCGCCGAGGTATAGATAAACATGGTACAAAAGCAATGATCTAAATTAGAACCATTCTGCAAGGTTCCTTAACCTCATAAGTAGTCATTGATTTTGATATCAATATTTGTATAAGATACAATATCAATATCTCTGTGGGTGTTAAGTAATACTATATCACTATTGGAATTGACATTAGATTTTTGGTAACACTATATTAATATCAAAATTAAAATTAGGCAGTTGATTGATTCTAGTGTCAAAACCAATATCAAAAAAATGATAAGTGTTTGTTCTTATTATCATGTTGATCTAACAAAAATGATAAAGTAATCACAGTTTGCAAGGCACACTGACTTTTTAATAATCAACAAATAAAGAAGTTAAACATCACTTTTTTCTTTTTTGGAAGGTGATTATACAAGAGCAGCCATAATTCATTGAGGGTAAAATGTACAACTGAATGACAAGTGGTAGACCTCTATCAAGATGATACAAAGACAAAGAAAACCTTAAAAATACTGCCAACCACAATACAATCACCAAATAGAGTAAAAAGCTAAACATCAAACATCCACCAACAAAAGAAATATATCACTACAGACACAAGTGACAATTAGCAGAAGTAAGATCTCTACAAACGAAGAACCACGACTTAACTGACGGATGGATGCCAATCATCGTGTAATATTGTATACTGTCTGTTAACACCAAAAATGTATAGCCTGAAGGTCGTAATTCTGCTCATGAATATTTAAATATACAACCTACAAATCTTTGTGGGTCGTCACATAAATACACGTGACTAGATGTTACTGGATACACTGTACCGGGGCTGTATGGTGACAATAAAAAAGGGAACGTGGATGAATTAATAAACAAAACAGACAGAGACAGACACAAATATGTGGATATAGCATGCAAATGTGAGAATGAAAACATGTGTCATACTTCTTCTCCCTGTAAAGAGGGAATCAAAACAAAACACATCTCGTCGATGTCCAAAAAAAGAGGGGTTCGTGCCAAAAAAAATGATGAAGGAAAGAGAGCCGGAACCGTGTGGAAGCTGTCGAATTCCCCTGAAGTGGCCAAAGCCGTCGGACCTTTCCTCCCACTGGTGCCGAGTCCGCCAGGAGGCTGCTGCGCGCCGGGGGTACCTATCGCCGACGCTGTGACCGTCGGAAGCCTCCCTTGCAACAGTAGCCGTCGCGAGCTCACCCTCACTGCCGTAAGCCACTGCGGTGGTCAGACGAACAGAGCGGGAGAGGGCCGGGATTCAAAAAAAGAAAAAAGAAAAAAGGGGGAGGCAAATAGGGGGTTCGGAAGCAAGGGAGACAGAAAGAGAGAGAGAGGAGGATTACCTCGGAATCGTGTGCTCTCCTCCAAAGCACGCCGTCGTTCGTCCTTCAACCGCCGAGGAGTCGTTGCAAACTCGAACCTCAGCCGGACCTCCTAACGGTTACCAGGGGGTAGCTTCTTCCACAGTCGAGTGAGTCCGCCAGGTCCTCAGCTGTCGCCGGAGCTCCTACCGGAGGCTGCTATTGCCGAAGCTCCTTCCGGGAGCCGCCACCGCGAAGCCTCGCCTCACACTGCTGCCGCGAGAGTTCACCGCAGTTGGGAGACCAGTGTTGGCCGGAGGGGGGAAGGAGCCGGAAGCTACGAGCCACCACCGTCAACCGTCGCCCGAGCAGGAGGAGGAAGGAAGGCCGGTAGATTTTTCTTACGGACTATAGTCCATGTCAGCACATATGGGCGCCCGCGGGATCTCCCAAACGGCAGGGAATCCGCCATGAGGAAGGGGAATCAGTGACCCCCCCTCCGCGAAGGCCAGCAGCCACGAGGTCGGCGGGACCTTCCTCGTTTACCGCAAGGCCCAATGGGGGCAAGCCGCCGTGCCGAGAAATCCTCCGTCCCGCAATCAACGCGGACGGGATAGGGGCGGGACGACATTTCCGTTTTTTGGCGGAGGAACTCAGACGATAAGAGGAGGCCGAGCTTCGCGAAGGGGGGAAGGGATTTTTTTTTAAAGCGGGGGACGGAGGATCGCAGAGAAAAAAAAAGGGCCCCGAGCGGAGAGACTGAGCATCGCAGAGAAGAAGAAAAGCAGAAAGGAAGAAGAGGGAGAGAGGGAGCCGGCGTCACCAAGGGAGGAAGATACGAAAGGTATAGACGGCTTACCCTGGTGGTCACGACCTCCCCTCCCAGCCGCTCTGGTCCCGGTAGCCGATCGCCCATCGCCGGACATGCCTGGTGAAGCCGCGAAGTCCTCCCTCCATCCCTTCGCGGCCAGTCGGGAGCCCCCATCGGACCTGCTTGGCGAAGCCGCGAGGCCGTTGACAGTCGGGACCCCTCGTCTGAGAGCTGACGGCCGCATCTGAGAGCTCCACTGGGCTGCGAGGTCGCCGAAAGCCAGGCCGTCCTGCATGATCGCACGTTCGCAAGCTCGCGGCACTGAGTAGCCGTCTAAACCGCGGCAGTAGCGCTCGGGCGGGCCAGCGGGGCCACCCTTCTTTCCGTCCAGCCCAAACTCGTCTGAGGCCCATGAAAGAATAAACGAAAAAGAGAGAAAAGAAGAAGAGGAAGGAAGGGAGCTGGCCTCACCTGGGCGTAACCGGGAGATCCATCAGACCGAGCGTCTGGCAGCGACTCAGCGAGATTCAAAAAAAATGTGATTAAGTTTGAATAAAAGATCGAATTAAAAGGATGTCCACCCTTGAACCGTGGGATAGCCATGTGCTAAACCGTAGATTGACGAGATGGTGTCCTTGGGAGATCCTCCACAAGTCCTTACGGACCGGGGCTATTCTCCCTTAATTTGATTAATAATAATTGTGAGATCAGTTTTAATTCCCCAAAATTTATTCAATTTTAAATCTCTTAACGCCTATGAGGAGGCCGTACGAGGTTTAATTTTCTTTGTGAGGTCAATTTTCGATACCCAAAATTCATTTGAGATAAATTTCTTAATGCTCACAAAGAGCTATAAGGAATTTAATCTTAAAATTTTCATGCGAGTTAATATCTGAAATCCGAAGTTTATTTTTATACAGGCCATCAGCTCGGAGTTATTTTGGGATATCTCTGTACAGGCGACATCTTCACATGTCCCTGTCAAGAAAAGTTTTTTTTTTGGCGCAAAGGAAAGAAAGTGACCTTGATTAATCTTTTTTTCTCACAACCCATAATTCAATCCGATTTGTCAAAGAAAGAGAGAGAGAGAGAGAATAAAAAAGATATAATAATAATAAAGCCAATGACATACATTTGATGGTTTCCAGTATCACATCCGCTGATTTCAAAAAAAAAAAAAAAGAAGAATCATTACATGAACCTCGACTTTATCCAGACTTTGGCGGATTGATTGAGCCAGGTTGAGGCTAGAAACGGCTAAGTCTTAACAAAAAAAAGAGGGAAAAGAAAAGGGAAAATGGAGCGGGCTGCAAATGACGTCTCATGATCCAAGCAGTCCCAAGTCGGCAGGAGAATTCTTAGCGGCTATACTGATGTCCAGATCCAAGCATTGAAATACCATCCAGGGTCAAGATGGATCCGATATAGGCATACAACCTGAAAAACTGTACAATTCAGCATGACCAGTGTAAATGTGAACCTGTGAGCAGAAATCAAATCAAATTAGATTAACGAGCAAGTTAAGCACAAATCATATTCAAACCCATTCAGTGTAGTAAGCATGTTCCGAGCTCAAATCACAAGCTTAGCTATGCTTATAACCTGAACGCTACAAACCATAAGTCAGAAAGTCTAGAACTCATGTTTGAAGTCCTTGAATAAAAGAAGGAAAGGAGGGAGTTGCAGTTTGAATTGGCATTTGTAGATCAGTTTCTTTTTGAAATCCATAAGTTTATTGTTTAACCGAAATCTACCGGAGTCAGAGATGCACAGATCCGAAATCTTCCAAATCTGAAATTTAAATAAACCTGAAGATCGGAAGCCAGAACCTGCAACAAAATGTAGAAAATCCAGAATCTGGAATCGAAGCCTTCCAATGTAATCTGTGCATCAAATTTGTGAAGCTTATAAACCTGCAAAAAAATCTGAAATCTGTACAAGTTAATATATTTCAGGGATCGACCAAAAGCTTGCAATCAGGATCCTTCAATTAAAGACAGGGCAAACAAAACTCCATCCAGAAATAACGTCCCATAGGTAAACGAGGAAGCTGCTGTCATTTCAAAGAAAAAAGAAAGGAGGAAGAAAGTCTGGACGTTCTACATTTGAAGAAACTGTCACTAATTCATGGGCAGCAAATTGAGAATGAAATCTGTTTTTTTTTCTGTAAACAAAGAGGGGGGTCCGAACTCCGGGGAGTTGAGGCCCGAATGTCACATCTGAAGATGGAAAGCTGGGATCCGAGTGACTTTGTAAGTCTGGGATCCAAGCCAACCTGTAAAAAAAAAATTCTGTGAGGTCCAGAATCCGTAATCTGGATTTTCATATAATAACCAGAACACTCTCATCATAAATCCATCAACGGACTAGGTCTGTAAATAAACTAATCTACAAAGTTTTTGTAGAAATCCGAAAGAACCCCATCATGCCCAAATCAAACTTAATCGATTTAAATCTGTTTGAATCAAACTGAAATCTGAATTTCACATCTAAAACAAGAAACCAAAAACTGTAAAAAGCTGCAGAATCCCAAGTTTAAGCAAATCTGTCAAGCACCAATTTTAACTAAACAAATTCAAAGGAACAAAAAAATAAATTTAAATTAAATCAAACAACCCACCGAACACCTGCCCAAATTAAATTCACCAGATTCAACACAAATCCAAACAAATTCATATTGAATCAAACTCGAATTAATTTAACTCCAACCCAAACTGAAAGCAATCAACAAATTAAATTCAACTCAAACTAAATCCAAATCAACTCAAATTAATCAAACCAATTCAATTCAAATCAAACCCAAGCTAAACTCAAATTAAACTCAAAGTGAATTAATTAGTTACATTCTATCCAGTTCTTGGAGTTGTTGTCTCTTATATGTATGCATGAATGTTTATCTTTGTGGATGCATGTTTTCTACTTCAATGAGTTGCTATGGCGATTAATCAAGGGTATTCGAGTTATCTCGATGTAATTAACGTCGGATCTTCGCACCATCCGACGGGGAGAGGTCAAAATTAATTTCAAAGAACCTGACTACCTCAACGTATAATTTTATACATATCGTTGACCCTAGTTAGTACTTTTTATGAAATATCACCTATTTTCTTACAAAGTCAGTACTAAGGTCAAATCAAATCTAATCCAAATTCAAAAAGAAAAATGAATTTCCAAAATCTTTAAAAACCTTTAAACTTTGAGGTCACATCACTGTCAAGCACGCGTACAGTTGTTTGCTGTTGCAGCGGCGACACATCTAAGACATTCACTCATATGGCCTTCAAAATTTTCTTCGTTGTCCATCTAGAGGCAACCTACCTAGACGTAGATGGCACCATAAAAGATACGTTGGGTTCAAAAATAAGAGCAAAATAGAAATAAAATTTCCATGACAATTCATATACTAGGTACACACAAATCCAAATAAAATTCAGACTTAGGCAACATAATTTACTTAATTCATATAATTCTTCCGACTTCTTGAAATATACCTCTCACAATGGGATTCATAACATATACCATTTTTCTTTCTTACTTACTCTCTTCTATAGAGATGTTGAATACACACCATTAGTAATTTTGTGGTGATACATCTGAATTTTTTAAATGTTACGTAATTATCTATTCAGTGTCATATTGGCTATTAAGTTGGTATTTTCTTGAATATCACATATTTCGGGATGTGAATATTCCAAAACCACTAGTATAGCCTAGCTGCTAATTAGAAGATGCATGAAGTTTGATGCCATACATCAAACAAACATCATTCCAAGTTAAACAAATTGTTGGTTTGACTTGCATGAGAGAAGCAGAAAAAGATCTGCCAACTTAGAAAACCAAGAGAGACCAAAACAAGTCTCCCAATTTAGAAGTCTCAAGAAAGCAGCTATCTTTTTAGCTTGTAAACAGGATACTCAAATACGCAAATGTGGTTGAGCGATCAGCTGCTCTGTCATGCCAATTATTTCACAGTTATGATGGCCTTGAATTACCTTGCCCCATCTATGACTTGTCAAGATCTCTCTGAGTCTGAAGGCTGATATCAAAACTAGTTTCCACGACTTTCAAGATAAAAAATACAATATAAAGCTATCCATGTTCAGCAACAGCAAGAGAATCAAGAGGATGATATTTGATCTTCATCAAGTGTCCAAGAACAGTTTTTAATCAATCATGCTCTTCTTTACAAATAATTAAACATTTTAGTTCATTCATTGTCTATTAATTATGGACTACATCGAAGTTAACCCCAAGAAAAAATTATCCGTGAAGCTTGTGGCTGAGGTATGGAGTAGGAATTGGAACTGTAGCATCTGGTGTTGGGATTTGGTGAGAAATATGCCCCAAACATAATTAGGAAAAGAAGAAATGATGGGATTGGGTGGGCAGCCTGTTGTCGAACACCTTTCTGCACTAGTTAACTCACATCTTGTGAAGCCCAGTTGGATGAGGAAACCTGAAGGAGGGTATGTAGCATTCTATAAGAGCTTGACAAACTACTTGGAAAAGCATTTGACTATCAAACACTTCTCTGTGGAGAGTTAGCTTGAATTCAAGGCAATTTTGTTCATTCCTAAGAGGGCTCTTTTTGACCTCTTCCACACAAGGAACATGCTGAACAACATCATGTTTTATGTTAGAAGTGTGTTTATCATAGACAACTGCAAGGAACTCATTCAAGTATTTGAGCTTCATCAAGGGAATTGTGGACTCCAAGGACCTTCCACTAAATATTTCCCATTAGATGGTTCAATAAAACAAGATTCTCAAGGTCATCTGCGAGAATGTCGTCAAGAAATGCAGAGATCTTTGGAGTTGCTGAAAACAAAGAAGACTACAACAAATTCTGCGAGGCATTCCCTAAGTACCTCAAAATTGGGAACCACAACGGATGTGGCTGAGTTGAGAGATTCCAGACCAGTAGACCACAAAGAGCAGAAAAGAGATGACTAGCCTCAGTATGTGACAAGAATAAGGGTTACAAGGTCCTCTTCAAGGTGGATGCCATTGAGAAGTATGTTGTGGGTTTCTGAGCTATGGATACAACTCTGTCATGCTCTGGCTAGGAGATTTTCGAGCTTGGGTGACAGGTTTTGAGCTCTGGTGAAGATGCTTAGGTCTCTGGCCAGGGGGCTTTTGAGGTCTGGCAAGGGAGCTTCCCTTCTAGCGGAAGCTTCCAACAAGTGAGCAGTTGCAACATCTTCGACATTCCAAGGGGTCCGGTGAGGGTGAGTCTTCACTTTTGGTTACGTCAAAGGTATAGAAAGAGGGGATGTTTCAATTTCAATACAAGTCCTCACCTGTATCGATTTCAAGATATATTTACACTAATAATTTTAAAATTAATATTGATATCTAAACACGATTTCAACATCTCTATTGATATCAATATCCAAACTAATGTTGATTTTGGGTCTTACGTTACCAAATAGACCCTTAATTCCAGCCAAAGTTCCACAGGAATGCACCTAGACTTTTGTGTTTGACGATTTTCATTTTCAATGATAACAAACTCCAGATGCTTTATTAAGTGATGGGAGTATTAGGACGTGATCTATGGATGTTATTAATAATTGGTTTGATTTTTAGTATGAGTGAATAGAAATAAAATATGCTTAATTTTGTTATTGTCTAAGATGATATACTAACAAAAACTTGTGTTATAAGAAAATTATGTCTCAACTGCATTTAAAACACATTCACATATGTCGACTGACACATTCAAAAAATTTAACAAATATTTAAACTTTCTAAATATTTGGTGAGATTCTCTCATTGAAAGAAAGGATCCACTTGAAAAACAAGATATTTCTACAAAAATTGAATATTGGAAAGTCTTGACCTATAACTATTCTCAGTTTTTGCATTGAATGTCAACACTCTAATAAAATATTTGGTTGCACAATAATTTTTTATATATTTTCATGATAAAAATTATGTTTAAATAAAGTGTGAACTAGCCAATGACATAAAATCAACATGTTTGGAGAGATGTGATAACAAAAAAGTATCATATACAATCAAAAGAGGTGGGGGACCACGAGATAAAAAAAGGTGTCCCTCTTTATTGTTAAGAAAAAAATCACTTTTAAAACATAAATTTGTAGTGGTTGACAAAAAAAATCTTTTAATAAGTTTTATTACAAAAACTCAATTTATCACGCAACCAAACATCCCATAAAAATAAGAGTAAAGAACGAACAAATTTCTGAGTCATATAAAGAAACTATATTGTGCATGTGTTAGAACTTAACATGTGCAAGAAGAAGCACATTTTTCATTTCCTCCGAGAAGAAGACATTGCATAAGGGTTGTCTCGTGCTACTTCAAGTTAGACTCACAAAACTCTTATTTTGGTTCACTCACACATTCATTCTTCATGCTTAATGTGCTATACATCTCGTGTTGAGACTATGTGAATCGATGTGTTTCGGTTGTGAGAAATAATGCTTTTGGTTTTTTTCATCAGTGTGGAGAAGATCTAACAATGTGCATTATGTAATCTCTGTAGTGTGGATTGATTAAAATTTTCACATTAATAGATGTGAGCCACTGGATGCGAGTCTTGATGATGTGTTGCATATTTAAAACTGAATCATTATAACTTACATGTTCATTGTGATATATAGGCTATACTTTATGATATATTTTAGATAAAAAATGTCATGTTTGGTGACGGTAACAAAAAGAGTGTAGACTATATATAATCATAAGAGGTGAGGGACCATAAGAAAACAAAGATAAACAAAGATCTAAATTATTTTTTCATAAAAAATATTTTTGTAATGGTTGCCCTCGCTCATTGGGAAATTTTGTTACAAAATATATGTTTATAACAAAAAACTAAATTGTGATGCAATGCAACACCCCATAGAATAATATTCTCTCAAAGTAGGGCGGTAAACAGAGCGAATACATAGCAAATATGTGATTTTCGAATCCGCTCCGGATGTTAATTCGGATATCAGATATCCGCTTCGGTTAGAATTTGAGTACGGAGCAAATTTTTAGAATCGGATATCTCTCAGATACAAAGCGGATGCGGATAATATCCGCTTTGCCCACGACTGCATATACTATAGAAATCTAGATAAAAACCTGTTGGCACCTGAAAAATAAAAAGATAGGTACGTACCCAGATTCATATGCGAATAGGTGCATAACCAAGGTAATCAGGATGAGTGGGAAGTAAAGAATTAATTCAGCAGAAGAAGATTTCTGTGTAACAAGACGGCAGAAATGGGTTAGGCCCCGTGCTAGCTATGCTCGGTCAGACCAAGTCCGTATGTTCATGGGAATATTGAATCCAATGGGGACTGCCTTGGTGGTATGTTAGAGATGAGAAGAAATAGAAAAATTGGGAGTCTGGTCACGATCTGCCAGGCAAAATGAGGCAGGAGGCAGGTTTGAGAAAGGAAACTGGCCGAAAAAAGAGTATTGGTGCCGAAACTGATTTCCGAGCGGTTCCCTATACCGAGTCAATCTCCTCTGAGGATAAGGAATCCCACGATAGTAGGAGGGTTGCCTATACGAGCCCATCGAAGTCATTCAAGGAAAGGGAAGATTGATTCCCCGTGTTTAGAGCCTTCCGAGTCCGTCTCGGAGCTAGACGCCCTATTTCGGGAGGTTTCCTAGTGAAGGAAGGGGATGTCGAGGCTTATATAAGCTTGGCCAAGGCTAACAGGAAAGAGAGGCTGGGATCCGAGAGAGAGACAGAGAGAGAGATCGGTGCCAAACGGAGGGAAGAAGAGTGGACCAGCACAGAGGAAGAGAGAAAGGAGCAGGAGTTACCACGGAATCGCCGGCTCCTCTTTCTCCACACTGCGACGTCGCCGAGTTTCCCCCCTTCTCCAGGTTGCGCCGTCTTCCCCTTCCCCTTCCTGGTGTACACAACCGGCTCCTTTCGAGCGCTGCGAAGCCTTCTCCAGCGGCTTCGTAGAGCCCAAATGCCACTAGAGCCCCAAGTCCAGGCAATGCCACGGGGAAGGGAGAGCTTGCCAATAGCCTGCGCTGTCTGCAGTCGAGGTCCTCCGTTGTCGCCGCTGTCATCGGAAAGGCTGGAGTTGTCTGCCATCGCCAATGTCTGGGGGTGAAAAAAGGAGAGGTCAGCGGGATTATTTCCCCTCCGACTTATGTCCACGGTGGACATATGAGTGGGGCCCACAGGAAAAAAAGTTGTGAAAAAAAGGAAGGCCGCGGACGTGAAGAGCCGGCTGCATTAGAGGGCCGCGTGCGCACGCGAGAGGTCACAAGAAGCTGCCGTGGAGTAACTGTTGACCCGCGGGTCAACCAGCGTGGGTCCCATGATTTGGAGATGTTAAAAAAAAGGAGGATGCTGGGACAAGGCCCAAGAGGGAAGCAGTGGCGGGAATGGGCCGGCCTAATGGCCTGCTAGATAAATAGTACCACAAGAAAATTTTAAATTAATTCACTATTTAATTTAAACAAACTGAGATAAGCATAAGACTGGTTCTAAATCCACCTCATGGCTTCGGCTTAACCTAAAAAAATTCAAAACAAATGGGTTACCAAGAGGTTAGTTCTAAACCCACCTCTTGACCCATAATTAAAAAGTAAAATAATAATAAAACAAACAATCAACTTAAATTAAATAAAAAATTATTTATTCCAAACAAACCGAGGCAACTATAAGGTCGGTTCTAAACCCACCTCATGGCTTCGACTCAACTTAAAAGAATTCAAAACAAAGGAAAATCAAGAGGCCGGTTCTAAACCCACCTCTTGACCCTCTTCTTACGGTAGACATCCAAAGGTCTATAAAAAAGGACTCCAATGTCTTACCAATTCACGACAGGATGCAATTCATCAACTCATGAAGGGCTACGGGCGATCAACATTCAATACGAGCTATTTCCACATGCCTACCAAAGGCTGGACTATGCTCGATAATTTCAAATTGATGAGAGGGACGTCACGGTGCCTATGAAAGGCTGTAAAATTTTGACTTTGGACAATGGCTGTTATGCCCTTTGGCTTGCTTATTTGTAACCTGATCCCAAGCAATATGATGTCATGTTCTATGCAGCAGCAGATGGTGATATCAGGAACACAAGCGGCCATATGAACTTGGAGGGGATGCAGACATAAAAAAAAATTGAAAAAACACTGAAGCCCGGCAAATCTGATGGCAAAAATCTGAATATAAAATGGGTTGAAGAAAAAGTTAATTCCGTGAATTTGATACTGAATCAGAGTGTGGGCAGAATGGCATTTTGATTTGATATGAAATTACTGCTAGTCTGAAAATCTGTTAGCATACAAGCTTGAAGATCTGTTCATCGGAAGAATAAACATCGGAATGCCTGAAATTTCCAATTCAATTCTGTTCAAGTTCCCAGGATAAAGAGAAAAAGAAATTACGTAATTAACAATTGCAAATCTGAAAATTCTGAGAATAAAGAAATCAATCAAATCAAAATTCTTTCAAACAAAATTTAGGTTTAATCAAATCTGTAAATAGAACCTGGAGCAAAATGTGATCCCAAAACAGATTAACTAGATAAAAAACGAAGGAAAAACAACAACCTGGAAATGAATTTTAAAGCAAGCTTAAACAAACTGCAAACTCAATCAAGCCAAACCGCCAGCAGGGAACCAAACCCAAAGTCCATAATTCAACTGAGCCCTTAAGAAATCCCTGAACAGGCTTAAATTTGAATCAAGTCCACTGGGGAGTTATCACCCTTCCAATGAGCAACTTAGATTAATTCAGATCATCAAGATAATGAAATCTTAGGCGGCAGCCAATTTTAAGCAAATCTGCAGGCCCGATCAAGTTTCAAATTGAATTCAAGCAAACGTCAAAAACAAGAGTCCAGGAGTTGTGTCACGGGGTATTGGGAATTCCAAAAATTCATTAAAGCTGGAATTTACTGAAGAGCAATCTGGAGGGACAAAAGCAAAACCGTTTTAGCTCATCAAACCTTAAAAAAAACATGCAGACATCAAGAATCAGATGAAATCAAACTCTCTAGAACAAACCAAGAAAGAAAATTAAAAGACAATTTTGGACATCAGATTTTCACCAAAAAAAAAATAATAAAAAACAAATTTCTCAAGTCAATTCAAATTTAAATTGATCGAACCCAAAGTTCATAATTCAATCACTTAAAAAAATCTCAAACAAACCTTAGAATCAAGCCAAATCAAATCTCCCAAGCTAAATAAATTCCAGCCAAACAAATTTAATTTAAAACCAATTTAACATAAACACAAATTCTTAAAACAAACCGAATCAAAATTCTAAGCAAACTTTAATAAACTCACTAAATCCAAATACAAATTTTCATCCTGTTCAGCATTAATTTAAATCAAACTTCTTAAATTAAAATTCAACTCTAAACTCAATCAAGCCGCAACAGAGTCCAACTTGATTTTAATCAAGTACAATATAAGATAACATTAAACACATTAAATTTCCCAAATTCAAATCAAATTGAATTCAGATTAATAAGCAAATCATAAACCAATCCATGCTAATTAATTCAACAGAAGTCAAATCTCCCAAACAAATACAAATCAATAAAACAAACCAAATTCAACTTAAGTCAATCATAATCAAACAAATTTAATAATCCATCGAACATCCAAATCAAATCTTTCAAACTTAAGTTCACTCTCCCAGATTCAATTCAAATCAAATTAAAACTCACACATCAAATCCAAATTTCAACCAATTTAAAATTAAAACAAACTCAAATTCAACCTAAATCAAATCAACAAGCAATTCATAAATCAAATTTAAATCAATCAAATTAAACTAATTCAAATCAATTCTAATCACATTCAAAACAAACTCAAACCAAACTAAAAAAACAAATTAAATGTTTGCATTCCATCAAGTTCATGGGGTTGTTTCTCCTGTGTATGTGAATGTTAATTTTTATGGATGCATTATTCTTCTATTCAATTGATTACTATGACAGATAATCAAGGGTATTCGAGCATTCTCGATGTAATTAACATCGGATCTTCGCACCATCCAACGGGGAGAGGTCAAAATCAATTTTCAAAGAACCTAACAACCTCAAACTATAATTTTATACATTTCATGACTCCTAGTTAATACTTTATGCGATATCACCTATTTTCCTAAAAAGTCAATGCTAAGATCAAATCAAATCAAAGAGAAAAATGAATTTCCAAAATAAAATTCCAAAAGAGATTTTTTGAGGTTACATCGAAACCCAAAAGAACTTATACGTTCATGAAAAATATAGATAAAATTATGTAAATAAATTATAATAGACCTGTAAAAACCTTGTCGAAACATGTATAACTCAAATAATGAGCCCAAAACACAATCTTTAACTTGATGCCATAAACATCTAACAAGAAAAAACATGTATCAGGCTTCCAAGCAGGTTGGGTTGGACCAGTCGTCAGACTCGGCTTGTGAAGGTGATCATCCAAGGCAGTTATCGGCAGAGTGAAGCTCAGCCCCTTGCTTGGGTCGTCCTCAATGGCATTGAGCTGAAATGGGAAGTGGAACAGGCATAGAGAGAGAAAGAGAGAGGCATTTTAGAGCGGATGTGGGTGATAATAAAATTTCTCAAGAATCACTGGATCAGTTCCCCCATCCCCAACTTACTTTCACCTTGGAGCTTGAACATAAACAAAGAGAGAAAAATGACTGAGTAGAGCATAAACAAAGCAGTGCAAAGCTACCTGCTCGGTCCTACAGGTTGTGAGCCTACTTTGAGTCTCGCTGATTGTGGGAGCGGGAGCTGCCTTCAGCCGAGAGCTCGCTGTAAAGCGTGAGCCTTTCAATTGTCTGAGAGCGGGAGTTGACTTCAGCGCTCAGCAGTCCGTTGTCTGGGTGCCAAGAGCACTCAGCAGTTCGCCGGGGGAGGGCTGAGGAAGCCAAGGGGGGCCGCCGTCAGGGAGGGCTGAGGGGCCGAGGGGGCCCGCCATTTGCTGTCCACCTGTCCGAGAGACGAGAGGGAGCTGCCACTGTCAGGAGTGGTCTGCTGTCTAGGAGGGAGCCCAAATCAGGAGAGGTTTGTTGTCCACCTGTTCGGGAGGGAGCTGCAATGGGAGGAGTTTGCTGTTCGGAAGGAAACTGCGAGGGAGCCACGATGGCAGTTGCCATTGAGAAAGCCGCGTGTGATGGGAGTTGCCGTCGAGGGAGGAGGGTGGTTTGCTGTTCGAGACTAGGACCGGGAGGGAGTCGTCGTCTGCCATTGGAACTTACCTCCAAGACTGGGAGTGACTTCCCGAAAAGGAAGGGGGAAGCACAGTCGCCGCTATGGCACTGTGTCCGTTCGTCTGTGATAGGTTAAGAGAGTAAAAGTCTATGTTAGGGTTTTAAAGATGATCGTGAGATCTTATATCCAATGGTCCAAATTGAAGTGGATCTTAAACGGAGTAGATCTAGTTTTCTCAAATCCACTCTGTTTAAGATTTAAATGATATCCATATCTGAAATTACTATCTGACGGAGCAGACTAATCGGATAATATTTGACTATCCAAATACAAATTCAAACCGAATCCGGATAATATCCAAATTCGTTTACATCCCTATCTCAAAGGCTCGAAGGTGTTAAAGGCATAGTCCCACATCGGCTGCTAGGAGAAGTATTCCTGGTTTATAAGGCCTGGTCCTGGTTTCCTCAAGGCCGCGGTTTTGGGGTTTTCCACATGGTATCAGAGCAGGTGGGCCTGGGCTCTGCTTCTCCGGTGGGTCCGGCTCCTATTTTCCCTCGGTCCTGCCCCGTGTATTCCTATCGTGGCTCTAACGGTGGTGGCTGGCCGAGAGGGGGAGTGTTAAAGGCATAGTCCCACATCGGCTGCTAGGAGAAGTATTCCTGGTTTATAAGGCCTGGTCCTGGTTTCCTCAAGGCTGCGGTTTTGGGGTTTTCCACAGAAGGTCCCATTGCAGTATTGTTAACCATGCCGCTTGAAGGATGACCGATGGCTGGTGGTCAAATTTGTATTTTTCCCCTTTTTCAGTGATTATCACTCCGTCATTTTTGCATATTTAAATAGGATTTGCCTCTTGGCACAACATCTTCGCAATCATGTAACTTTACTGTCTCTTCCTAGCTACCTACAGGCATGCAACTACTTTAACAATGTGAACAACATCTATAAATCCCTATGATCCTTTGGATTTCTTCTTTCTTAAATGTAAGCTCACTAATTGGCTCTAGAAATATTAACACACTTCTGGATAAAGATAAATAACCATCACAATAGCAATAGTAATGAAAAACTTGAGGTTATGCAAGAAAAAAATTGGTTGTGTGACATCTCGATATATAGTAATATACTGACCAATACTGTAAAAGAGCCATATTACAAGTCTATGATCAATACACTATTGTAGTCGTTGGTAAGGGAATTCTTGGACCAACCCCAATAAAATTTACAACACTTATCTACCTATATAAATGAAAAATATTAGGTTGAAACTTGAAAGACTATAAGAAGGAGAAGAAGAAATAGAGACATAAAGCTATGAGTAGGTGGAGTTAACTAGTCAACATCGTCTATGAAGACATAGATTTGAAAAAGATTTTCAACAAGTAGAATACATTAAAAGTGTGGGTCGACGATCAAGGACAAATAGAACCAACATTCAATGTAAAAGATTAAGTTTGAGCTACAGAAGAGCTGGACAGTGTAACATGATCCGATGAATTTTGGATTCCTCCATTATTGATAAAGACAAAAGATTGTAAAATCTTCATAGCAAGGTAAAAAAATTTAAAGGTAAATGTATAATTGATCAAGAAGGACAAAAAGAAACCTGTTATAATTGATCATTTTGAACACTACAGATCAAGATGCAACTGACGAAACACAATGAAGAGACATTGGAGCCAAACATCAAAGTCTAATATTAGACATCTAATGATTTAACATCCAAAAGTAGCATCAATGATCTGTTTGATGACAAAAGAAAAACTCCAACATCAAGGGGGATGTCTATAGGTCTACAAATTTTTTTGGGTCACGGGTCCACAATTATTCTCCTCATCTACGTACTTCTCAGCCAAAGAGCAACACATATGCCACACAAGACCTAATCACGGATTGCAGACACAGTGTGGAGAAGACACATAAGGAGGTAGAGGTTTAGGTCATCAACATTACCATTGTTATGGGCTTGAATCATCTCAACATTTTTGAGTTCCTACATTTCTCCAAAAGTGTCATAGAATGTTTGAAGAGAGTTATGTATCTGAAGGTTACATACACTGCACATATAGTAATTACAGGAATGAAACTTGAAAAGGTTATTCTAGAATAATTGAATAAGGGAGTTTAGAATACAACCAACATATATACATTTTTAATGCAATGTACTCTTCTCAAATGTCTTGAGAAGAGTATATAAGTTGTGTATAATAATAAACACAAAATGTAATATTTGAATACAAATGAATGATTCCAATCTTTTAAAACTTTTTAAATATTTTTTGTTTTTTGATTTTTTTGAATTTTTTAAAATTTTGAATCTGAACCCAATCCAAACAGACCCCGTTGACCAAGGTCACCAACCCTAGGTGACCCGGCCTTCCTTGAAAGCAACAATATCAAAGGCATTTGGCAGACATCACATCCAAAGGGTCATCTTCAAGGATCGTGGGATCGGGATCGGATCCTGGATCGGTGGGGTCTGATCCGATCCGGATCGGATCGGATCGGTCCGATCCAGGCCGATTCTCGGTTTTTTTTTTTTTTTGCTCTATGAAAAAATCTGGAAAAATCGCCAAAAAATCAATAAAAATACATAGGACTCAGAAAAAATGTGAAAAAAAAACATAGGGAACACTCATTCATATAACAAATTAAGAATCAATCATATAGAACACATATCATATCCAATCACACAATAGAACACATCATACATCAAATAAGATACATATTTTTATCAAACAAACAATCATATCCAATCACACAATAGTACAACACATATTCTTCTTACCACTCATATTACATTGCGTGAAATAAATAAACAAATACATTATACATATGCCATCACCACCAACTATGGTAATATCCGGAGTAGGATGGATCTGGATCTCTGTCCTGGTCATTCTGATTTTCTTGAAATCTCCATTGATTATGGTCAGTCATAATTGACCCGTATCCATAAGAAAATAAAGACTGGGCCATGTCGGTAAACTCATAAACTCCCTGATCAGTCGGAGGTGGAGCTAGAAAAGATGGTGGATAGCCAGGCTCACTGTCTGAGGCAAGCTCTGGATAGGAAGATGCAAACTCGTCAAAAACATTCATCCTCGTCCAGCGTCCGCTGCCCCTGCCACTCGAAAATGAGTGTCTTTTATCACTCGAATCATCTGGACCTGCTCCACTCGTGCGTGCACTACTAGTAGAGCCACCCTCACCTGCACCTGAGGCGCCGCATCCACCTATGCTGCCGCCACCCCCACCTCCACCTCCACCCCCTGTACGCTGTTGTTGTGTGGGTGGGACAAATTCTTCTTCATCCTCATCTGATGAAGGTGGCTGAGTGGTCTCGGTGTCAAGGAGATGATGTCGCCGTTTGATACTTATCTTCTTCCTCTTCAATGTAGGATCTCCTTGACTACTTTGTTGTGAAAGTAAGCATACTTTCTTTAAAGTCCTGAATAATCCACCATTCTTCTTGGTGGTGGTGGTGGTGGTAGATGGACCCGCAACTGGAATCCGAGCTGGAGCTGTAGCGGCCGGGGGGGGAGCTGGATGTCTCTCTGGAGAAGCTGTAGTCCGGGATGGATCAAGAAGTGGAGCTGTGCACGGAACTTGACTTTCTTCAGCTTCCTGCATGTCTTCATCCTCACCAACGACGCTGTCAAGCTCTCCTTCGGCCCGTGATCTGTCGTTCGGGTCGAACTCTGGCTCTCCCTCAGCATCCTTGTCTTCCACCCATGCTGCAAGTGGATGTTCTTCTTGGGATAGATATTCCAAGTCCACATCCGCCTGGGACAAGCCCTGAGTAGCTTGGGCTTGTGCTCTTTCTTGGTACAATTCACCTGCAAACTGTGCAAATCTTTGCTCCGATGTCTTCTGCCCATCTTTGATATTCTTGATTCTCAGCCTCATATTGTAATGGCAGTAGACAAGCTTCTCCAATCTTTCTGTCTTCAACCTATTTCTCCTCTTCGTGTGAATAAGGTTGAAGGTGCTCCAATTTCTCTCGCACTGGGATGACGATGTGCTCTGACTTAGCACCCGAATTGCAATGGATGCGAGTGGATTCCATCCAAATTCCGTTTGTCACCATAATCCACCACTCACCGTAATTGTAAAGAAGACAATTACAAGCATCGATAACGTTATGTAAAAAAAATCAAGTAACCAAAGAGTCATTAATTCGGGTAAGCATATTACTAGGGGGACCCTATCACGCGAGTACTGCAAATCTGGATCCCCGTACACCCCAATCTTGTGCCTGTATGAAGTCATCTGAAAACCCAAAATAAATCAGTTATCTTCTCTTCTTGAGATAAAGTTATAAGTTTAATTGATATGAAACGCATTACTTACTTCAACCTCAGCGCACGTTCTGTCTTCTTGGGTCTTACATAGTCGTTTAATTACAGATAGTGTGCCTGATAATACTTCACCATCATTACATACTTGGCCACCATACTGTATCATTGGGTTCAAGAAGTACCCTGTAACGACATTAATACTCCATTAGTATAAAGACAGTAAGGGTAATAGACAAAATATAACTTGTAATACAATTATATTACACTAGTAAAGTATACCTGCAGCATGAATGTCGTGGTATAGGGTTTTGTCTCATCTGTTGTCAATCACCTTCCACCACTTTTTGTAACCCTTGGGATGCTTCTCTTTAATTTTCAACTTAGCTTTATCCATAGCATCATACCGGTACCCCATCTGATTTTTGTCATTTGAATCCACCAACCTAAGTACCTGCACCAAAGGCTCTATGACAGACAAGTAGTACTACACATTCTCCCACCACCTGTTATCTTCTATCAGCTGCTTCATCTTTAGCAGTATCTCATACTGATCCAAGAAGCTCCTGTATGTATCCATGTACTCCTGATAAGCAGTGGAGAGGATGAACCTTTTTAAACTAGCCATGTACCTGTATAGGCTCTCTAATGCAATAAAATGGGTGGCAAATCTTGTGGGACCCGGTCTGATCAAATCATGACCATCGGTGTGCTGCCTCATGATATGTAAAAGTTGTGGATGACCATAGATAAATGAGGTGATCGATTGTCCTTGGTTGACCAAGGACTCGACACAAGATCCCTACCAATATCTTCTAACATCAGGTCAATAGAATGTGCCGCACAGGGCACCCAAAACAAGTGAGGTCGAGCCTCCATGAGCTTCTTTCCTGCAGCCTTATATGAGGCCTCATTGTCTGTGACAAACTGCACAATGTTGGCATCTCATATCTCATCCACCACAGTGTTCATCAAGCCAAATAGGTAATCTGCATTTTTCACCTGACCTGATGCATCAACCGACTTCAGAAATACGGTACCCTCAGAACAATACACAAGGAAGTTTATAAGTGACCTCCTTGTGATTCCACCACCCATCGCACATTACAAGGCACCCGCTCTCCTTCCAGATGGTTTTGAATCCATCTATCCATAAGGTCAACTCATCGACCTCCTCATCCAAGCATGTTTCATATATATACTTTGATGTGGGGGCTTTCAACCCCGGCCCAGCCTCACCAATCGCATCAACCATAGTCTGGAAATATGGACTCGTGGCTGCATGTGCCGGGACACCTACAAATTCAAAAACAAGATAAGGGAGAAGAGAGGGTTGTTAATAATAACTAACCTAATAAGAAATTCATATCAACAAGCAAATGCTAACCACAACTTCAACAAATCATTACCTGCATGTAGAAAGAACTTGACCATATGCTTTAGGGCTTTGTTTGCTGCCCCAGTCGATGCCTTCACCCCTTTAAATGCTTGTTTTATACCCCTCTGACCTCTGCCACTCTCCCTATACATGGCAGTGTCTCCCGTCGGCATCGGTCGAACAGAATGTGTCCTCCGGATTTCAGGCTCTCGAACAGGGCGTGTGCCCGCCCCCACATCAGATCGTCTGGCAGCCGAACCTCCTGCTCCTCGTCTTCGTTCCTCATCCTCACGGGCCTAAGCCCTACTCTCATGTATGGCTCTCCTAACCTGAGCCTCTTCCTCATCTGATGAAGATGAAGAATCAACTTGGACCCTTTCATGTCCTGGCCCTTTCCCTTTCTTGCTCTTTCCGGCCATAAGATCGGCGTCTCTCCGACCTATTAACTCGTCATGTAAGTCTTGTCTCTGACCAATTCTCACCTCCCTCTGTGATGCCCTTCCAGTTAAATAACCCATCATCTCCTCCCTCAGCTCAGCCGGTACTTTATCACACTTCTTTACATTGCCACCCGTCTCGGCTATATGTTGCTTGAGCCGATACACACCTCCATTCATATCTTTTTGGCACCACTTGCATCTAACTCTCTTCTTCTCTGAATCAAGGAGATGGCCATGTTGCCATCCAATGTCACGAAATTCCGCGGGACCGGTGCCATGCTCCTCATCCGACATCTTATCTACAACACATAAAACCATACACAATATTAAAGCCAATTAAATCCACCCCCATTGGGGGGTGAAATAATCCCCCCAATGGGGGGATTTCATACCAGCCCCCCCCCGCCCACCTAGGGGGAGGACTGTCAAAACAATCACCCCTTCGGGGGTGACTGTTCAACACCCCCGAAGGGGTGATTAGCACCCCTTCGGGGGTGAAATAATCCCCCCCAATGGGGGGATTTCATACCAGCCCCCCCCACCTGGGGGGGGGGTTCACACCCCTTCGGGGTGATCGTTCAACACCCCCGAAGGGGTGATTAAGACCCCTTCGGGGTGCAATTCCACCCCCATCGGGGGTGAAATAATCCCCCCAATGGGGATTTCATACCACCACCCCCACCTGGGGGGATCGTCAAAATGTCACCCCTCCGGGGGTGACTGTTCAAGACCCCCGAAGGGGTGATTAGCACCCCTTCGGGGGTGCAATTCCACCCCCATTGGGGGTGAAATAATCCCCCAATGGGGGATCCCAAACCTGCAGCCGGCCAAGGCCTGGGGGGGGGAGAAGGGATCAAAGGTCCCCCCCTTACAAACCTTGTGTAGGGTGGATCAGCCCTTGAGAAGGCTGGATCGGCGCTCCAACAGTTGGATCGCCGGCAAGGTAAGCCCTAGATCTCCAAGGAGGCTTGGGGGGGAGGAGAGGAAGCAGAAGGAGGGCGCTGGGGGGAGAATCGGTCCGGATCGACCCCAAATTGGGGGTGATCGGGCCTTAAAACAAGTCCGGATCGATCCCGGAATCGGTTCGATTCCGGGTCTTCCGGTTTTCCGGCGAATCGGTCCGGATCGACCGATTTTGGGATCGATCCGGGTGGATCGGTCCGGGATCGACCGATCCGACCGATTCCGGCCGATCCAGCCGGGACTCCCGGCTGGATCGCTAATTCCGACTGGAATCGGATCAGTAGGTACCGATCCGATCCAAGAATCGGTCGATCCCGATCCGGATCGACCGATTCTGCAATCCATGATCATCTTGCCTCAATTTCCTGTTGAGGAGACATTTTTTAACAAAAGAACTTGTGACAAATATGACTAATTAAAAAATAAAATATATGAGAAATGCTGATACATCAACTCCATTATAATTATTTTAAAATTGAGTACTTTATAAAAATAACTGAAATATTTAAGCATTTGGTTTTGGAGAACGGGCCAACAAGTAGTTGGATGTGTGCCTCGAGGAGGTGAGGCAGGGAGGGAAGAGTGCCTAGGGCCAAGCATCTCAAGTGCCTTCAATAACATACAGGGTAGAAGACGTGGAAGTGGATACCTACTGTGAACTAGACAAGGCAGACGATACATACAGAGAGGTGCATCGCGTGCTCCCCCATAATGCGGTGCTTGTGAAGTTTGACCATATAACCACCACTGTCTGGTTCTTGCGCCAAACACAGTGTGAGAGGCTGCCTAGGTGCCAAATTGGGCTGTGAATTAACCTCAATTATATTCAACACCTTTGCACACTATTGAGGACTTAATAACTATGGCCAGAGAGTTTAGATGGGTCTGCAGTGTAACAAAAAAAGATTTAACATGATTCATGTGGTATTAATCCCCAAGGGAGTATACAAAGTACATTCACTACCATTCAGATAAGCTTCTAGAATTGTATCAATGAGATCTTGAATAACGGAAAGTCTTGAAATATTTAACAGTTTTAACTTGACACGAAATTTGAAAGCAGAGGATGGACAAATAAATGGTTAGAAAATAAAGAAAAGAGCTTGCAAGAAATTGCATCCAGGTATGCTATTATCCAAAGAGCTTGCAACATCAAATTGAATGATTTCCCTAGTGAAATCTTATCTTGCATAGAGGAGATGAGGTACTGAAGAAAAACATCTTTTCTGAATTCTGATGGACAAAAACAGAAGGAAATGACAATTTTTTACCATAAAAATGAGTGAACATTTGACAAAAACAAAGAAGGCACTAATGGTAAGTGACAAGCATGCATTCATGCACACCATATATTTACCTAAACCATATAATTTATACATTATATGCAAGAATGGTCACAACAACCTTATGGTATCTGAATGCTCCACAAACATAGAATGCACAATAGAAAAGGAAATGAGTGTTAGACCAAGCGAAATGCTATAATAAAATGCACCTTACAAAGCATAGTACTTCTGCTAATACCGTCAACAGGATGAAAAATAATGGAGAGATCAACATACATGTATGTTTAACCATAAAACTTATGCATTATGCTGGGAGAAGAATTATTTGAGGAGATGCACAAAGTAACTACGGATCTGCTCAGTGGATCTTCTTTTTTCCTAAGCAGAAACTAGCATGATCTGGACAATAAAAAGCATCCTGCGCATTGTTACCACCAAGAAAGTAACAGAGAAAAGGTTCATAATTTTTACTATAGACCAAAGCACCTTGTCAATAGATCTGTGCTGGGAGCAGAGAGAGTATGGATTTGGGTGGTGCTTTGATCTCCTCATCTCCCATGTCGTATCTGATGTGTATCATGTTCTTAATTCCATACTCAAGTAGAGTGATAAGATCTGAAAAACAAAAAGCAAAAGTGGCATAAAGAAGAGAATAGCTTATGCCCCCACAAATACCTTGCAAGTTGCAACACATTTAAATGCCTACATTAAGAAAGAAACCAAAAAAATCTTTGGACAATTAAACTTTAAACCATTATAATGAGCAGACCGAGCTTCCAAATCAACAAGAAACACAAGGAAACATTTATTTTCTCGTTGAAAAGAACTTACCCCGAAATCAGAGCCATCAACAAAAACTGCCTACTATCTTCTTCTGCATTCCATCTTCCTAAGAAACTAAGCCAGTCAGCCTGTGAACAAATTCTCCCAAATCCAGACAACAAAGCTTATTACATGGTACCTTAAAAGATGTGACTCTCAACACCTGCAAGTACAGATCCCGCTTTCTTCTAGATGCCAATGAAAGCCAGACATTTCTTTCTTCTTCTTGACCAATGGGGCTGCCACTGGTCGTCCTTTTGTCAGCTCGCTCGTGCACGTCCCATCTACTATTGTGGCGCAGTAGCTGGGTCAATGGCCAGTCAAAATGACAACAAAATTTCTATGCAATCATTTCTTCACTCTCCAACTCAATGTTGATGGCATCCTGGGGCATAACCCCAGTTTTAAGCATGTCAGCACGCAACATCATGGCATTGAGTAGATGTCCAGACCGATGTTGTCCACAGATCATAACCTTGTAAGTGAAGTTGTCCGGCACCATTCCAGATTGTCTCATTAGTGAGAAGATTCTTCCAGCTTTCAGGACTTGTGCATCTCTGTGGAGTCCGTAGATCAAAGCCATGTACACTATGCTGTTGTTGGGTGGACAGTGTGAATGGATGGAAACCGACCTGCTGAATTTAGGTGCCTTACCTGCATCAATGAAACTAGTGCTCCTCAGAAATAGATGCGTTGCCTCTCGGCTCTTCCCAAGCCTGCACAACCCATCGATAAGAGCACAGAGCGTAAAGGCACTTTTTGCCACACCTGCATCAGTCATCTCGTTGTACAGCCTGTAGGCCTCATCAAGGTCACCCTTCTTCAAGTGACCATCAATGAGGGTTGTATAGGCCACAGTATCCGGCATGACGCCCCTCACCATCATCTCAGAGAAGATCCCAGTTGCCATCTCCATCTCTCCCCTTTTGCAGTAAGCGTCCATCAAAAGAGAAAACGTGACCACGTTGGGTTCTACTCCTTCATCTGCCATCTGCGAGAAGAAACGCACTGCACCCTCTATATTGCCCTGTTTACAGCAGCCATCAATGAGGGTGTTATACAGGGCCGCGTTAGCGGAGATGCCCCCCAGGCGCATTTTCTGTAGCAACACCGACCCTTGCTGTACCAACCCAAAATCGCAGAGGCCCTTCATCAGTATGCCGTAAGTGACAGTGTCGGGAGCAACACCAGCCATTGCCATCAACTCTTGCAACTCAAAAGCTTCTGACAGGCTGCCGATTATGGAATGCGCCTCGATCAAGCAGTTATATACGTGAGCATTTGGTACCACGCGACGGCGAATCATGTGACAGATTAGCTCCTTTGCCTCCCTAGTCCTGCCTCGCTTGCACAGACCATTCATCAAAGAACCAAAAGTGACTATGTTCGGCAGCAGGTCGTCCTCCAGCATCTTTCCATAGAGCTCAAGAGCACCTTGAACGTCTCCTCTCTTGCAAAATCCATCGATCAACGCGTTGTAGGTATAGCGATTGGGAGGCGCACCAGACAGGATCATATTCCTGAACAATTCCACTGCCTCCTTGATGCTTCCCTCCTCGCACAGACCACAGATGACGGTCGTGTAGGTGACTACAGTTGGACTAACGTCTTTACCCATCATCTCGTCCAGAAAGTGAAGGGCCCTCAGTAGGTCTCCCTGCCACCGGCAGGCGTTTATCAGAGTGTTGTAGGTAACACCGCTCGGCTCCAGCCCTCGTCTCACCATTTCCTCGTACAGAGCCCAAAAGGAGCCCAAACTACCCGCTTTAAGCACCCCGTCGAGTAGAGAATTGCAGGCATTGACAGCCGGAAGATCTCCAAGTTGATCAAACACCCAAGATGCTTCGTCCACTAGTCCGATCTTTGAAAGCGCAATGACCAGTACGTCGAACACCGAAGTAGCAAACTCCTCCGGGACGTCGAAGCCCCGCAATATCTCGAAAGCGACTTGACCGAGGTGACGGTCCGAGGAGCCTTTCGATCCCCTCGTACGGTACTCCTCAATGAGCTCTTTCGTCAAACAAACAGCCTTCGTGAACTGCCTGCTTCCCGAGAGCAAATGGATGGCAGCTGAGTAGAGAACAGTGCGCCTCCGCAGATTTAGCTGTCTTTCTGATGCCATCTGCCTGAAAAAAGCCACCGTCCTGGAGGACCTTCCGCAGGCAACGACGGTAGCAATGAGATCGGGAAGAACCGAGGATAACCGCGACGTTGGCGCAGTGAAGGAAGAACCAGAGGACCCACAATGAGAAAAGAAGCAATTCCGCGGCCTCGAAATGCTGTATGCGGCACCCAAAAAAAAACTGCAGAAAGGATACCACCGGTTCTCCGACGTCGCCGCCGCCGTTGCCATCCTGACACCCCACAGTGGAAGAAAATACATAGATGGGGGCAATACGGGCAAAGGAGCCTTGAGGATGAGATGGAAAACCTTCTAGACCCTCATCGGCGGGAGTTGGATACTCGGATACACTGTAGAACTCCAGCCCTCCGGTGCTCCTGGGACGACGATGAGGAGAGGCGGCCAGAGCCAACCAGCGCCGGGGCAATTGGCTACTTGACTTTTTACGCACTGTTTGGTTTTGCCACTCAATCTCACTCTTGCTCAGTGAGAGGATAGAAAATTTCTTTGATAAAATATTTTAGTATATATCTAAATTTGTTTCTCAATGTTTTAAAATGCCAATCCTCACAATTATTTGTATTTTTAAAATATATTTATACAATTTAAATATTTTAGAAGAAACTTCAAGTCCCTTTTAGAACTAGTCAAAAGACATACTTTGCACGTGTGTGAGTATAATGTAATATATTTGTTATAAAAGTATTTTAATGTAAATTTTTAATAAATTTTAAAATAAAAAATAAGTTAAATTTAAACTTAGTTATGTAAATTTAGAAATATAGGTGACAATGCCGGTCGTTATGTAAACTTAGTTATTTAAATTTAAACTAAGTTATGTAAACTTAGTTATTTAAATTTAAAAATATCTGTTGTGCGACTTTTCGAGCACTTTTATGTGCCGATCGTTTCGTGGTTATGGTTGAGTCTTCTTGAAAAGATATGTTTGGTTACAACTTTGGTTGTTTCTAGTTTGATCGTGTATTCTACTAGTTTGAGTCTATTATGGTTGAGTCGTGTGTGATTGTATTATATTTTACGTACTCTTTATATTATCAATGAATTAGGTTGTGGTGTTGTTGTTCAAAAAAAAGACAATGCGTCAAAGTACCATTTGTATTAATAACTTTTTAGTATAATATATTAGTTAGAACCCTAGTAGACTTATTCTAAATGAATCTTACACAGTGAAATGGATATTTTCATGCTGACATCCGTTAATTATAAGTTAATATACTCCAGATATTTGCTCCAACAGATATTTTACAATTAGATAATATGTACGTAAACAAATATGAATCCCACATATACTCCAATTGTGTTTACTACCGTGCGTGGTAGGCAAAATGTGGGTCAAGGCCAAGACCAGATCCGACAACTTCTAACATCTTATTTGATAACACTATCAAGTACATCTATCACCGTTAATTTGAAAATTAATATCGATAAAAACTATTAAGAGATGTTTAGTTAATTATATCAATTTTAAAATTTGTAGTACAAGTGTACTACAAACAAAACATATTATGTAATACAAATGTCAATTTGTATTAATTTTGATTTTGATATTGATATTCTAACATTTGAAAATATTGATATCAATATTGATATAGTACCAAAAATGAAACTCTAACCAAACAGGGCATAAATAATTTAGATTGGTTGGTTAATTTCAAAATTAAAAATTAAAAATTTAATTATAGATGTGTTTACAGCCTTACCTGTCATATTCAGACCTCTACTTTATATTGTACGCATTAAAAATTGGTTATATATTTTAATTGGTTCTAGTTATTTCGGTTTATATACTTTTAAGTCCTTAAGATGAATATTTATGTAGTGTAAGAAATGGACCGATTTGTCATGGGAGTAAGCCACCTATAGGCACAATCGGACAAATCCTACCTTTCATAGTTTAACCTAGTGAGATTACATGTTAATAGAAGTGGTTAATGATACAAAAATATACATAACAATGTAATTGAGCATAATAAATGATTTTACTTGACTATTAATCTCAAATTTTATTATTTAAATTACTTTTAATGTTGAAATTCTGTAAGTTTACATTTTCAAATTTAAAATATTACATTTTACAAAATCTCTCACATTCAATGTTCACATTTTGTTCATGTTGTAAAAATCATTGTTTTGTCATATGTAATATTGTCCCCGCCTTGTGGCGGAGTGGACACATTTGCCCCACGAGGGCAGCGCTTCCCGGGTTCAAACCCGAGAGTGACCTACCCTTGGTTGTGGGTGGTCATCTCCGGTGCAACCGCTGTGCCATCGTCCAAAAAAAAGTCGTATGTAATCTTTGCACGGTCCTTAAAATATTAGATATAGACATAATGTAAAAATGCTATAAACAGCATCATAGAAAACATGAATAATTTATTAATGTCAAAATTGATACCAAATTTGTCAATGATAATACAAACCAATTTTATACAAAAATCTATACAAACTCAATACAAGAAATCTTGATAATTAAAGTGCTCACTGGTCTCGTAACCTAGTGTAGAAAGATACATGGTCATGAAAAGGAGAGAAATTGGTGATCCAACGGGTCACATCCTTGAAATTTTAAGATATTTGATTGATTTGCCAAGACTTGAAGAAGTAAACAAAATTCATAAAAAATAGAAAATGATAGAAAACATATTTGTCAAGAATTCTTGACCGACATTGCATGGTTACTTAAGTTTGGTGTTAGTATTCTAACTCTTTATTGAATTACTTTTCCTCGACAACCTTGACTTTTTGTTGGTGGTCTCATTACTTGTTTACATCTAGTCACCCTAGAAAGGCAGCTGGGCTCGGCATATGCATCACCCCCATCCTCACTCAACCCTCCACCCTTTTGGTTAATTGAAGAAAAATATTTAAAATAGATAGTATAGGTATTATTAATACCATTAACATAACTTCGTTTTCTTTATTCATTAGGCCTTTGCAAACCTTCCTTTTGCACATTTTGTCATGATTTTACCAAGCTAAAAATGTCTAAACTCAAGTATTTTGATCCAATCTTTCTCATTCATTTCCATCAGTAATAGTGAAACTGCATCTTAAAATTCAAATTTTACAAATATGTATATACCATGCAACGTGATAAATAACTTTATCCAATGACCATCATCTATTCATCTCATAGAATGTATTCCAAACAAGTTGTCTTTATGTGTATCTGTCAATTTTTGCCAATTTGCATCTTCGTGTGATTACGTTGAAAATAATAGATTGATGTGAGAACTATACGTAAGATTGCTAATTCTCGAAGACATCGAAAGAGGTCCAGTATGCATCTTATTCGTATGACTTTGTGAAGGTACGACACCAAGAAAAATAGTATGTTGAAAAAGTGCATAAGTGCATTGTATGGTATAGACACTGTAGTATCCATATTTACATAACTAAGTTCATTGTGGGTATCTTTACATGTATCCTTGTCGTAGAAGATCGGTGCTGCCACTTTCAATGCCTCACATTTCTTCTCGCACTATAAGAAAATAAGACACATTGAAGCTCTAAAAACATAAAATCTGTAATCATAAATTCTATAGTTATGCAAAAATGATATAAATAAGAGAATTCTACGAATCCTCAGAAACCAACAAAATCTGCAGGACACAGTAAATCTAAGAATCCGACAAATCCCAGAACTATGCTAGACGGAACACCTAGATCTCGAGAATTTTAACTTGGAATTTTTGCTATGAAATGAACAAAGAAATAGCTAATTAATTTCTGCTCTTCTCATTGGTTCCAGGGACCTATCCGGTACCCCATAAAAACAGGAAGACAAAATTGTCATAAATGAGACAGACCGGATGATCTTGAGTTTAAAATATATCATGAACAAGGAAATAGCTAGTTCATTTCTGCTTTTCTTATTGTTATGAAGGAATGTCAGTTGAACTAAATCAGGTTGAAAAGATAAGAGTGAATTTCAATTGTTCCATCATTAATTTCCATTATGTATTACATTATAGCAAAACATCACAAAAACAAGAAAAGGTACTTGAGTCCACGTGTACTTCCGATGGATGCTTTTAAGGATCTAAATCTTGCTTTCTTTAAAATATGGGAAGGATTTTAGCCCTGTTCTTACCCACATCTTCTTCCGATAGAAAGAAGTGTAAAATTAAAGGTCCCTGTTTATAAAATAAACTTGAGGTAAGTTGCATGTTGAATTAAAAATAAATATGCCTAGCAACACATTTAAAATCAAGGAAGATATAGAGAAAATGAGCTATTCAAATGTGGTTGAATGTAGGATGAAAATAAACTGACAAAATTTAAAATTGGTTCGACGTAGGATAAAACTTGATTTTGGAAAAATCATTTTTATCTCGATAATTGTAAAGATATTATGATTCAAAGAGGAAGGGAATTGAAACTTTATCTCAAATTTGGGAAAAATTGCAATTCAATTTATTTTCCAAATTTTTTTTGAAGCGTGACTTTTATATTTTCATTGGATAGATGTTTTGCATAGTTCTAAAGTGATTTGAATGTTTACATTCATGATGATCTTTGGACATAGATAGCTCCAGTCCTGAAACTGTAGAAGAGACTGGAAATAGAGACGATTTTCAGCAAATAGTAAAAGGGCAAAGCACTTATGATGGTCAAGATGGAAAAGGGAGAACTGGGAAACCTGATATAGCCAGAGTTTAGCATATCATCCCCAATTACCATACAGGTGCCAAGCATGACCACCATTAGTAGAGTAGTATCCAAGCTTTTATGCTTCTTAAGGAAAATCTTGACCTTAGACCTATCTTTTGACTCTGAGGGCCTCTGTAGTTTGTATGTAGAAACTTCCTCATCTACAACTTGTCTGTTGGGTAGCAAGTTGACGTTGGCATGCTTGCAAGTCAAAGAATAAAGCGCAAAGGTATAACCTGAAATGTGCATTAACAAGCTTTCAATCTGAATAGTTCGACAAATACGAAAAGGAAGTATATATGATTGCCCCATTATTTTTTACCCTCTCCATTATCGTCAGCTCTGAGGACAATAAAGACATATTTGTAGAGAGGTACAAGTGTTAGAGTCCAGAACACAAACAATAGCACACCAAAGATCTCCTCATTGGTCTCCAAATGGGTTATGTCTTCTGCAAATGTGTTCTTGTAAGCATACAAGGGAGAAATACTCAGATCTCCGTACCCAACTCCAAGGCTCTGATACGCTTGGAGCAGTATGGTCTTCCACGACTCCTAAGAACAATTGAATTTTCAAGATTCAAAACAATACTCTAGCATGACAAATGGAGTGAGAAATTGCACGCCAGGAACAACATTCTCTCCGGGAGATCAACATTCGGTGTGGCAAATAGAGTTCGATTTTTAGAAGGGGGAAGAAGAAATAAAATGACTCTGATAAAAAAAAACTGATCAGATCACTGTAAAAGGAAGGAGCTCAGGGTCCTCTGGCCGCACCTATACCAAAGAAAACAACCAATAACCTATAGAAGTTGCAATATAAAACTAAAGAACAAACCTTTGAAGGGTTTGATTTCCTCAAGGGCTCAATATCCATTTTTAAGAACAATCAACTATTTCGTAGTTTCCTCTCTCCTAAACTGTAGCTCCAACACATGCCTCTGTGAAGAAAAGCAAGCAGGGCTTTCTTAGAATCAAGTAGGGCATGGTAGGAATAATAGAATAACGTAAAAATGAGAAGGACGAGAAACTGGAATGAGTGAGCTGGTGATGAAAAACAGAGACGGGGATGACAGGGAGGGTGGTGGCTTTGGCAAAGGGCGAAGTATGGAGGAGAGGGCAGCAACATCGGGAGGATGAGGACAGAGGGTGAGAGTTGGACGAGCGCGGGCAGAGGACGAAAGCATCGTGTGTAGAGGGCAAAGTGCGGAGGAGAGGGCGGAAGCATTGGGAGGATGAGGATGGAGGGTTACGAAGGAGGGCGGAGGAATGTACATAGACATTATCGTGGATAGATGCTTATCGAAGAAATGACTACTTGCGCTTCTAATAGATAGTAATATGATTAGGTTAAGTATAAAGATTATATGTAGTGGATGGTCAAGTTCATTGTGCGAAGAGCTCCATGGATCAAGTGGAGAAAAATTTAAGGAGAATTTAATAGGAGGTCCAACTTACAAATGTGATTTTAGTAGAAGGACTAGTGTTATAAATGTTTTGACTGGATTGTCACAACTCTCTTATCAAATAGATAGTAACTCTTCCTTGGAATGAGAAAAAAAATCTAGGGAAAATTGATTTCCGGTCTACTTTACAAAATCACTGTAACTTTTAATTAATTGAGTGAGTTTGTATAAGGTCTAATCCATTAATACCAAAATTTAAAACATCAAGTCCAATTCCATTATGGTCAGTTTCTGGTTTACACTTTTTTATTTCCATTTTAACCCTCGTTGCCCTATCATGCCATCGTGAGGCTCCCAGGTCCTACGAAATCCCTATCGCGGTGTTCCCCCTTCAGGTCTTGTGAAATCCCTTCATTGTGCCCCCTTCGAAATCGTTGCCACCGTCGAGGTGGAGGAGCTATGCACCAAGGTTTTCTTCTTCGCCTTTCAAGAGGCATCAAGCAGGGGTGGTTGCCGTCCTTCACTGAGTTTTCGTCTTCACTGCCAAGGAGGCATCAATCAGGGGAGGTTGCCATCCTTCGGCTGGGTCTTCTTCTTCACTACCGAGGAGGTATCAAATGGGGGAGATTGCCGTTGGGGCTTTTGTCTTCTTCGTCATCATCTAGTATGGTAACACTTCCCTCTTCTTCAGGCTTATGTCCTCTTCGTCGCCATCCAGGTGGTAGCAGAGCAGAACGACAGTTGCCATCGGGGAGGTAGACGGACCTAGCATACGAGGTGTTTTTGGCTACACAACAAATTTTATGTGTTTTTATGACAAACAATTATATTAAAAATGTACAATTTTATTTTAATACGAGAGAACTCTCTTGCGAATGAGAGTGGACAATTTAGTCATTTCCTCTTCACAATAACAATTCATTGACGGTTATAGTGTAAAATGGAGTGGATGTTTCAAAATTTTTTGGAATAATGGATCGGATGTTATAAAAATCACACAATCAGACTGTTTGTTAAAGTATAATTTGAAAATAAGACTGGGAGTTAATTTTCTCAAAAATCTTTTATGCTCTTGTCACAATGGCACATCACCATCTCAAGGCCTGATCGCGCATTGATGGTTTTAGCTAAAAGGTTCTTCCTTTTCAAAACACAAAGTTTCTCGCTATTATGATCTTCCAAAGTTGATTGTTCTAGACTACTTCAGCCGCTCTGTGGTGGCAACAATGGTAGTGGCCGTGTCTTTGACTCTTTCGGCGTCATCTCATGGACCCCTTCGAGGGCTACCCTTTTAACACCTCCCTCATCTCTTTGAGCACCATTGCCAGAGAGGCTATAGCATTTGCCATTGCCCGCGTCAATTGGAAAGAAATGCCCCTGTGCACATATATTCAAGGCCCATCTTCTTGAGATCCAGAAGGAGGAGGTCAAGGTGGAAGGCAGGTGGGTGCAACAAATCACATGGCACTGGATGGAGCAGAGTAGTTGGAAGTTTTTGAGGCTTTTCTGGCCCCCAAAGGATGTCATGGTGGAAGAGGTGAAGGTTGGAATGGAGAATAGTATGCTCACGATCAGGGTGCCCAAGGTGACGAGGAAGAAGTCTAGTGTTAAGCCCATCGAGACATTAGGGTTTAGGGGTTTTGGGTTTTGGTTTTGGTTTTGGGATTTTGAGGTTTAGGGTTTGGGGTTTGGGGCTTAGGGTTTAGAGTTTATGGGTTTAGGGTTTAAAGTTTATGGTTTATGGTTTAGGGTTGAGGGTTTAAGATTTAGAGTCGAGGGTTCAAGGTTTAAGGTTTAGGGTAATTTTATCGTTAATTTACTTAAAGAAAAATATACAATTTTTTATTTAATCATTTTATTTTTTATAATTAATTCTCTACTAGTTTGAGATTTTTTTTATTTAAGATCTTCTAAGACTATATACCAATATTTTGGTAAATTGATTCTATTAATGTTGGTTCAGTTATTTCTGAGAACGACTGTTGATCCTCTAGCATTATTATATTATAATGTACTAATCTAGTAGGCATATCATTATATTATAATAAAATTAGTTACAAGTTTTGTAGTTATTGTTAATGATTTGCTTTCATTTATTATTTCTACATTTATAAGTTCATGATATATATAATCACTCATCTATATATTTTCACTTAAACTCATTGAATATTGTGGGAAGATTCTAAACTTTAAATATTGGTAAATTAAATTATTTGTATCATACCTAGACATAGTTATTCAAAATTTTAAAAATTTTATTTTATTTTTGAAATCATAAAAGTTAGATAGAAATGGATTTATTATGTATCAAATTTCTAATTTGTATAAAAATTAGTATGTATATAATTTTTAAATATAATAATATAATAAAATAAAAATAAGTAAATATATGGCATATAAAATGTTTAAAAATGATTAAAACTATATTTTCATTTTTTATTAATTTAAATATTATATTTTACAACTTACTTGATTTTATTTTAATTAGTTTTACTTAATTTTAATCAGATGAATGAAAACTAAATCAACTAATTCCGATTTCATTTTCGACAAGTTATCGAAATATTCGATTTCAATTTTGTTAACTTATGATACAATTTTTTTATATTCATTAATTTTATCAAAATAGGATCAAAATCTTCGAATATCAAATTATATTTACACCCTTTCTCAGTAATTATGTGAATTTATTGTTTAATTAAATATTTTTATCAACTTCTATTTAAATAAGTAATTAAAATATTTAGTTAATGTTCCAAAGTATTGTTTTTAATAATATTGTAAAAATAAAAATTATTCAACTCAATTCAAAATTTAATCTGAATTTTAAATAAAAATAAAATATTGAAATATTTACACTCTTACTCAGTAATTATGAAAATACAATCAAAAGACATTTTTTAGGAGAAAATTTTTCAAAGTATTTTTTAATGAATATAGTCAAAATAAAAATTATGAAAATGAATTCAAAATTTAATCTGAATTTTAATTAAAAATACATATTTTGAAATATTTACTCTCTTTTATAAATAATTATGAAAATACAAGCAAAAGACAATTGTTAGGAGAAAATGTTTCAAAGTATTTTTTTAATAATATAGTCAAAATAAAAATTAATCAACTCAATTCAAAATTTAAACTGAATATTAAATAAAAATAAAAATATTAAAATATAATAACTTTGCAATCATGGAAAATAAAAAAATAGAACTATCTGTTCTAGTAATGGGAGCAGGTTATTTTGCTCGCAGCAAATCACCCGCCGCGAGGTGTCCGCAGGAGGGAGAGGATTTCGCCACACCCCGAGGTGCTCGTTGGGTTCCGATTCTGTACTGTACTGATTTTCTCCTCCCTGCTGCATCCCTTCCAGCCGGAGGGGCTCACGATCATCAGCCGCCGCCACCATGAACGACGGTCGCGAGCGCCTATTTCGCACCCTACCGAACGAGCCCATTTCCGTCAAGAAGGAAATGGAGGGGGACGAGGAAGCCACGGCGGGCGTGGCTTTCCTTACCGGCCCCCAACCGGATCAACAACACCGCGACCGGACGTCGTCGGCCCCAGCCTCTTCCAGAGCAGATAATTCCCCTGCGGTCCACCTGCGAGAACAGGAGGAGGCGCTTTCGGCCCTTGTGGCGTTCCGCTCGAAGGAGGTCGAGCGCCTTAGCCAGCGGTTGGAGTACTACAAGACGCAGGTACCTGCTTTGACCATTTCACCGCGTATTGTTATTTGCTCTCATTGCGAGCTGACCGTGGCTGCAATTTTTTATTAGGTGGAAGAGGCAGAGAGGAAACTGAGGGATTCGCAGTCGAAGCTAGCCGGCATCCGATCTCAGCATGACGCCTCCTCTTCTTCAACAGTGCGGGCACTGAAGGAGGAAAAGGGGGCAGCAAAGCCTGCTGCTGTTAATGGAACCGTTATTGTGAAAGAGGAGAAAATTGAACCCCACGATAGTGAACAACTCCATCCTCACCCTTATGTGGCTTCTACTCGTGGGCGTCAGCAGCCGCAGCAACCTGAGTCCCGACCTCCTTTGATCATCCCTGCAGTGAGACCGAAACCGGTTCCCCCATCTTCAACAGATGTCAAGATGATGGGAAGATGTGCAAGACCGGAGCTTACGACGGCAACGGCCCCTGCTGGTTGTTCTGGGATGAGAGCCAGCCCTTCACGTTTCTCACAACCCGGAGAGACCTTCAATAGTCTGAAACGCAGTGCCTCAAGCATGCCGAGCCCCGATAGATGCAAGGAAATTAAGAATATCAGGATGACGACGGGTAATTCGTCTGTTTCTTTCTGTTGATGCGCCATGTCGTCTTTGGTTTCCTTCATCTATCATTATCTTGCAAAATGGTTGGCCGCACTTGTTCTATTTTCTTGGGCCTGCACTCCTCTTTTACACATGTTACATTTCCTGCTTTTGAACAGCATTTTGAACGTTCACAATTTTTTAAGTCAATCATCATTTCATGCCTTCCCCGCATTTCCAGTACAAAAGGCGCACCAGGACTTGGTCTCATGTGTGCGGCGTTCCACATCCCCTTGCCTGATCCATTTCAAGCCAGGTGCTTATATCTGTAGTCAGCATAAGAGGAAACTTCGCTGCCTTGAGATCAACCCAGTGAATGACCAGCTTTTCGTAACAAGGTAGCTTATCTTTTTTATTCTGGATAACTTTCCATTTTAGAGACGATATTCACTTTGCTTCTGGATATATATGTTGTTCTGCTCTATGGTTTTGTTTATGTAACCTCTGTATCCAAATCATGAACCAACTTATGCATATATGGTAGGTTGTGACTATGGAAACTGTTTGTGTAGTTCTATACTTTGCTAGAGGATAGAATATTTGTTGAGCTATTGAAGAGGTTATTAGTGTTGTGGTCTGCTGAAAAGTCAAATTATTGTGGTTAATTTAATATAGATGAAAACCATGTATTCGGAGATGCAATTGTTCTTGGCTATTCAGTATATGTTTTTTTTTTCATTTTCAATATTTAGTGCTGTCTTTATCTTTACGATTCCCAAGTGTGGATTTGAGGGAAGCTGGCAGGTTGGAAGACCAAGCTTCTGTCACACAAGGGTTGACTGGCGTTTAGCTCAGCAGCTCCTGAGTCCTGACAACTTGGTTATCTTCTATTTTCTTCTTTCTTTTCCCTCTGTTTGTTGCCATGAACTGATGCTAATGAGGTTCATGTTCATGGGAATGCTGAGACATGTATTGTCAACAAAGGATCAATCTTTTTTTATTATTTATTATTTTATGTATACTTTATTTAACTTGTGACATAGACAAATATTTTTTATAAAATATAAAAAAATTTCTACTTGACAAACATAAAGATAAATTGTATTAATTTGTTTTGTTCACATCCCATATTTATATAAGAAAAGCAACTTGCTGTAGGGTAGAAACGTGGACACCATCTATACATGTCAAAACAGACTCCACAATGTCACTCAATAGCTAAAAATACTTGACCAGACAAAAAATGATTGAATTGGGCTTGAACTATGTTGAAATCCATTGAACCGAGCTGAAAATCATTGAACCGGACTGAAACTCATTGATCCGGGTGAACTGCCTAAACCACGTTGAACTGGCCTCATACCTGCCTGCACCATTCTAAAGGGTGCTTAACCGGCTAGTTTAAGGCCTGAACCAGGCCCTAGAGCCCTGAATTGGCCTTAAACCGGGCTTCAACTGCTTGAATTGGCCTGAACTAGGAATACTGGGTTGGACCAGCATGAACTGGTGTGAACCGGAGCTGAGGCAAATCTGGGAGCATCAAATTGGCCTGAAACCCGGCTGGACTGGTGTTGAGTTAACCCTGTCCTGGGGACGTGGCACTGGCATGCATTCAAGGAGGAGCCCCGAGATGGGAATCTTGCCGTTGAGGCGGACAGGATGCTGCGGTGGGATTGTGGCTACCAAGTGTACACCCTCGCGCGTGTTAAGAGGGCCGGCGTATGCTAGGCCAACTGGGCTGTCTAGTATAGTGCTGCGGGGGATTGTGGAGCCCTCTGGTAACCACTGACGGAGTGATGCTGTTGTGGTGGGTGGAGGTTGTGTGTGAATGCCTCGGAAGGCTATTGTAGCTCTGAAAACCTGCTTTGACATGTGGCACTGTAGCAGCCAGATAGGGGAGGGAGGGGATGATGGCGATGTGGGGCTCCTGGTGGGGGAAATGAGGCCAGACAAAGGTGATGGGGTATTTGGGGGTTGGTGAGGTGTCCATGACTAGAGGGGAGGTGTCTTGGTTTGAAGGTGTAGGGCTGTTGATGTATAGGGCTTCCAGAATGGCAAAACAGGGGAAGGCTAGGGGCTAACCAAGGAGCTTCTCAAAAGGGGGAGGATTGACATCGGGAGTGGACTGGCTTCCCTGTAAGGGTGTGGGGCTCCCAAGATCAATAGCAAAAGGTTGGGAAATCCGGCGAGGTTCTAGATCAACTGGATGGGATGATAGATGATTGGGGTGGAAGACAATTGACATGAGGGGAGGATGGAAGAGGTCGAGGTTTGGGGGTGGTTTTGGGTACCGATCAGCCAGGACTGATCTCGGAAGTTTCTGAAAGTGAGGTGGAGGGCTACCAATGGTGATGGGGTTGCTAAATGGATGGAGCGTCGGCTGGCGGGAGACGATGAAGACCAGGGTTGTTAGGGTGTCGACAATGAGGGTTGTCAACAAGAAAGGAGAAGGGAGAAGTGAAGGACACGAAGGCTATTAAGAGAGGGGTGGAGAATCATCAATCATTGGAATCGGCTATTGCTAGGGTTGGAATTGAGACCAGCTGTTGTTGGGGGTAGAGATGGTAGCCTCCCACCAGAAGGGGTGAAGAACATGTTACTCTTCTATCGGGGGTGGGAGTGAACACCGAAGGAGTTTCTGACCATCGGTGATCTTGGAAGTCATCTAGAGATCACCCTCGGTGATCTTGTTAGTCGTCTAGAGACACCATCGCTGTCGACTTCTAGAATGCCGCCGTCAAGCCTTCTCCGGAGGAGTGACCTAATAGAGAGAGAGGGAGAAATTGAGTGGGTGTGCGATCGTGTCAATTTTCCATTTCATTCCATCATACTCATCATTTTGCTATTGTAAAAAGCTTATATAGAAGCCTTTGGAGAATTACAAAAAGGACCATGTAAAAGCTTCAAACTCTAATTAGCCTTAAATATTAAAGAAAAATGAGAATTTACTGAAATAAAATTGAAATCCTACTAGTTACAAATATGTCCTTATCTTGAAATTCGAACGATGTCATCTTCAAATAATCGGTTAATCTAGTCCGATCTAGTTCTTACTTTGTTTTTAAGGCATCGCATAGGCGACGCCAAGCGACACCTAGGTGACAAGGCACCCCAAGGTTGGTCAAGGCGAGGGGCGCCTAGGCGACTAGGGATATTTAAGGTCATTTTAGCTAATTTAATAATTAATAATACTATTTAAGTATCAACGTCACTTAATTAAATGGTTTTGAAGTAAAAATAATTAGTTCTAATAGTTAATTTCGTTAAAAACAAACATTTTGATGGAATAATAACTAGGATAAAATAAATTTATAAATATTTATTAATAGTTAATACAAATTAAGTGCTAAAATAAACTTTTATTCAAGTTAGTTGTTATTCAGCAGTGTCCATTGGCAGGTTGGGATGGTCTGGTTGCTGCTCTGGTGGACCACAATAAAATGATGGCATTGAGAAGTCATTGGTGGTAGCATTGGGGGAGCCATGGGATGATAGTGCAATTCTTAGAATTGGTAGTCTGCTGGGTATGTCTTTTGATGAAAGGGAGAAGAGGTTAAAACATGTCTATCCATATTCAAAAGGGATTTGTCTCCTACTCTACATTCTGTGGTTAAATTTCTTCAAAAGAGACCTTAGGATAGCTTAAAGGGTGATGGACTTTTTACTCAATAATGCCATCATGGAAAATGCCAAATTGTCAACCAAATTGTCCAATAGAATGAAAATTCTTGCATGGATTTGCAAAGAACTGATGGGGAAGCAAAGAATAGCGAAAATTATAAGGATGGCTGAGGATAAATGCTTGTACCTTTTGTGTATCCAAGAGATTAAGATGGCTGATTAGAAAGTGGAACTGCTTAGGAAAGTGAAGTTGACTTTGAAACTTGCCATTAGTAGAGTTGGTGGATTAGCTATCTTGTGGAACAAGAGGAAATTAGAAGCATTGAATGATTGAATGAACGTCATGTGTCTTTCTCATCTAGTTGAACAGAGCTAAGCATATAGAATGGTCATTGGCTTGCATCTGCTGCCCCGTCGAAGGGCATTTGAAAGAACTGTTCTTAGCTGAATTGAGCGAGATCAAGTGCAGAAGTTTTCCAGTATATTTCTGGGTGGCTTTAACATGATTAGATTTATAGGAAAAAGATTCAACCAGTCAAGATGCTGTCGGGAGATGCACATATTCAACAATTGGGTTTCAGAATGTGACCTTGTTAGCACCCATATTTATCAAAGAATAAAGAGCCACTTCCTTGATTAGAAAGTGGAACTGCTTAGGAAAGTGAAGTTGACTTTGAAACTTGCCATTAGTAGAGTTGGTGGATTAGCTATCTTGTGGAACAAGAGGAAATTAGAAGCATTGAATGATTGAATGAACGTCATGTGTCTTTCTCATCTAGTTGAACAGAGCTAAGCATATAGAATGGTCATTGGCTTGCATCTGCTGCCCCGTCGAAGGGCATTTGAAAGAACTGTTCTTAGCTGAATTGAGCGAGATCAAGTGCAGAAGTTTTCCAGTATATTTCTGGGTGGCTTTAACATGATTAGATTTATAGGAAAAAGATTCAACCAGTCAAGATGCTGTCGGGAGATGCACATGTTCAACAATTGGGTTTCAGAATGTGACCTTGTTAGCACCCATATTTATCAAAGAATAAAGAGCCACTTCCTTATAAACCGGAATTGAAGGTTTGGGGAGGATCAAATGTCGCTAGCAAGCAAGATATCCAATGCTACTAGCAAAAAAAGAGAGAAAGAATTAACATGCAAAATGCAATTGATTTATCCCACAGATGCAAAGGACTCAGTCCTCCAGACGCCTGAAGCAAAGTTGTCAGCAGAGCTACCCATTTTAGATCTAAATAACAAGTGTGAAATTGAATAAAAGATTATAGCTGCAGGTGGCGGTTAAACACCTCTGTTGCAAGAAAAGGGAACGAAGACTCAACAAGGGGACCAGGTAGTCTGACGGAGTAGTTTGCTTGATGTAGCGACAATAGGCGCAGTTCCGTAGCAGCTGTAGGAGGAGAGAAAAGCTATCAAACGAGACAATTAGAGGGTTCAGAATCCTCGTAAGTGTGAAAAAATGGTGAGTGGATGCTGCACCTGAAGAGAAGAAGAAGAAATGGAAGAGGCGAGAGGAGTCTTATATTTTCATGAGATCCCGAGTATGTTCAACAAAACCAACAGTGGCAAAGACTTGATCTAACGACTGGACTCCTTTAGCTGCTGGCAAAATCTAGGACTACTCCTAATAATGGAAAATCTGCATAACGTCACAAGCAACATTGAGGCTTTCCTTAAAAGAAAAGGTTTGTATCTAAGTCAAGTAGAATTGAGAAAGGGACTTTTTGGGGTGCTCTGTGGAGGTTTACGATGACAAGGCTGTCCAACAATAGATGGAGTGTGTTGACTGGAAGCAGGAAAATATCCTGAAGCGGCTGAACATTCTCGTTTCTAGCAAGACTTGGAGATGATGGCTTGATAGAGTTAAGATCCTGTCAGGACAACACCCGACAGGACAGGAAGCTTACTATAGGCAATGTCGAGGATGGTGCGGGGACAGTTGGGCGAATCCGAGTTTGGCTAGGACTCGATTGAGGGAGCAATCACAATCTCTCAAATGGGAAGGGATTCCAACTCCGGTAGGAAGACGGAGAAGTTCTACCCCGAGTCGGAATCGAAGCAAAACTTCCCTTTTGGAAGGATTCTAATGCCGCAGGAGCAAGTCCGGCAAGTTTCCCAATGGAAGAAAGGAGGTCAGGACCCTATAAGAAGGGCACACTAGGCCGTCGGGATCGTGAGAGGAGAGATACGAGAGGAAAACTAGACTAGAGGAGGTTACCAGGAATCGTCTTCAGGCTCGAGTTGCGCCGGCGAGTTGGTGCTCCTCACCCACAACACCAGCAAGTCATCCTCCTTCCCCGGTCGCAAGGGTTCTGCCGTATACTCCTCACGGTGCCGGCCGATCAATCTCTTTTTCTCGCCGAGGCTGCCGGGCTTGTTGCCTCCTTCCTGCACTGCCGTTGGCACCATCGAGCTCTTTTTCTTCTCTCGGAGAGGCCATCAGCGGAAGAAGGAATAACCCTCGACGGCGCCAATGGCAGTGCAGGGGGAACTGGTATTGCTTTCTCGCCGTCGAGCCTTCGCTTTCTTCCCCAAAGTGCCGTCGGAGTCTCCAAAGGGATACGGGGCGTTGAGTTGCTATTGCTTTCCTCCCCTGCATTCTTCGGTTCTTCTCTATTTTGGATTTGTTAGCTACATGAAGTTGTTGGTTTCGAGTTGTTGTTGATGTTGGATTTTTGATAGCTAGACTATCAGTTGCCTTGATAAAACTATTCCAATGGTAGCTCTCAATTTTGATCTATCTTTATTTATTATTTATTTGTAAGATTGGGATTGGCCTCTTGTTGGATAAATTGTTACTTCGTCGTTGTTGAGTTTCTGTGATAAGTTGGTAGTGTCAGTTATGGAGTAGGAGACTAATTCTTTTCCAGTCCATTTGGCAAGATTCATACGCGGTAATGGGGACCGGTACAGACCGGATCGTCCGTTTGTTCGGAGATAGCATCTTCCGGGTCCTCAGGAAACGACATAGTTATTTCTTTTATTTCGTAGTGTTAGGATTTTATTTTTATGCATTTTATTTGAATATTTAGAGTTCTTTGAGTCCTTTTTATTTTAGTCCTTTAGAAGACATATATGTAATTAGGGTTTTTAGAGGTCCATCTTGTAATGCCCAGCTCTATTTAAAGAGCTCAAACCTAGTGAATAAGATGTGGATGGATGTTTGAAGAAAGGAAGAAGCTCCTCCCGTTTCCCCCTGTCCCCCTTCGATGTCGGCGTCGTCCCCTCACCACTGGGTGCTCCCGGTCTTCCCCTTCCCCTCTTGGTGTTCCTCCCCACCTCCGGAGCTAGGTCCAGATTCCCTTTCCCAGTCCCAATCGTTTCCCCCTTCACCTCTGACGAGTTCCACGATCTGTCGACATCTCCGTTGACACCCTGCCCCAGCTCCATAGGGGCCTTCTATCCCACCCTCACCTTCCTTGACCCCAACAGCAGCCCCTCATTCCCCACGGACCCCCTTCCTTGTTGGAAGCCCCTGCGAAAGACCCCCATTTCGGTCCCGCGGGCACGCGCCCTAAACCGAAACCCCGCCCTACGGCTTCCCTACCCCCACCAGCCTCTCCCACAGGTCCCATTGGCCCCTCACGGAGCCTCCCGAAACCCCCCTTTTCACTATCGCTCGTTCCCCCCCTTCCCTGTCGGCTACCCCCTTCCGTTCCGGAAGACGTGACGAAGGCGAAGACGGAGAGGAAAGAAGAAGAAGGAGACGAAGGCGATGACATTGGCGGCCAAGCCTTTCCGGCCTTCCCCTCCCTTCCGACGATGGCAACGGCGGTGCCCGGCGCCACTTCCAGGGCCTCTGCCTCCTGCCCGACGCGGCCGCTGCGGACGAAGCTCGCGGGAACCCTCGCCCGCGCGTGGCGTCGAAGACGACCCCCCCTCGACGGGGTATGTGGCGCCTCCGCGTGCCGGCCGCGTCTCCCGCCCTACGGCCAACCGCGGTCGGCCACGAGCCCCCCTGCTTAAGCGCGATAGGCCGCGCGACCGGCCGAAGCCGCCGGTTCACCTTCGCGGCCGGTTCGCGCGGCGGCTCACCCCGCCGACTTGCCAGCCCGCCGGTTCAACGCCCAAACTCGACCCGGCCGCCGATTCAAGGCTGGTTCGACGCTCCAGAGGCCGGTTCAGGCCTGTTCAAGTCCGGTTCACCCATCCAGAGGCCGGTTCAGGGCCGGTTTAGTGGGTTTTGACCCGGTTCTGGCCTGTTTGACCCCGGTTCAAACATTGTAAGGCCGGTTCAGGGCCGTTTTGGACCCGTTCAGCACTTGTGGGCCCGGTTCAGTGGCCGTGGGAACCGGTTCGGTGGTTTTCAGGTCCGGTTCAGCAATTTCCAGCCCGCCTCCTCGGGCCCGTCGATGCGCACCGGGATGGCGGCACCTCCTTTCCTATCCCGCATCAGTTTGGTATCAGAGTCGGTGCCGACTTGTTTCCACGAGTCGGGATCCTTATATTGCGCGGGACATTGACGTTTCAATTTTGATGTCACATTACCGTTGGAGGTGCACACCACGGCATTTCTGTCCAGCTCTTCATGCAGCGTCATCCCGCTGTCTCTTTTCGAGTTGATCGCTTCAGATTATCAGGTGGTTGAGGATGGTCGAGCTTATATCTAGTTTGCTCGTATTGTCAGAGGCCGACTTAGACCATGGACAGTGCGGTATGTAGAAGATGCCTAGTGCGAGATAGTTCCCTACGAGCACTGTCTCATCTTGGGTTATGCGTGGTTAGCTGATCGGTAGGCAGATTTGGACACACTCGCTGGAGAGCTTACCTTGCGGCCCAAGGAGTACAGAGCACTGAGAGAGCTGATCTGCATCGGCAACACTTGTGCCCAGTGACCTGTGCCTGAGGAGCAGCCTGACACGCTTATCGAGGTAGTTTATGAGGCCAGTCTAGAGCTTGCCGCAGAGTATGAGCAGCAGTGCACCATAGATGCCGAGGCAGACAGAGCCATCGTGGTTGAGCTGATTGAGCAGCTTACAGAGTTACTGCTTGAGCTGGCGACAGAGCAGCGACACCTTGTCGAGGCCGAGACCGATCGAGCCATCCTGACCGAGTTGACATCACAGGTTATGGAGCTGCTGATAGAGCTGACCACCGAGGCTGTTCCAGAGGATCCGCGCATAGTTGACTCGACAGAGTACCCAGACTTGGAGCTTGACAGCACGTACGACACCATCTGGGTCACCTTCTGCAGTTACCTTGGAGCTTCCCGGTCCCACTTTGTTCTCACCTGGGTTGTACTACCGCCGTCCTTCGTTTTAGTAGTAGCCGTGTTGATCGTACGCCACTACAAAACTCGAGGACGAGTTTTTCGCAACTGGGGGAGAATGATGGGGACCTGTACGGACCGGATCGTCCGTTTATTCGGAGATAGCGTCTTCCGGGTCCTCAGGAAACGACGTAGTTATTTCTTTTATTTCGTAGTGTTAGGATTTTATTTTTATGCATTTTATTTGAATATTTAGAGTCATTTGAGTCATTCTTTTTATTTTAGTTCTTTAGAAGACATATATGCAATTAGGGTTTTTAGAGGTCCATCTTGTAATGTCCAGCTCTATTTAAAGAGCTCAAACCTAGTGAATGAGAGATGGATGGATGTTTGAAGAAAGGAAGAAGCTCCTCCCGTTTTCCCCCTGTCCCCCTCTGACGTCGGCGTCGTTTCCTCACCTCCGGGTGCTCCCGGTCTTCCCCTTCCCCTCTCGGTGTTCCTCCCCACCTCCGGAGCTAGGTCCGGTTCCTCTTTCCCAGTCCCAATCATTTCCCCCTTCACCTCTGACGAATTCCATGATCTGCTGACATCTCCGTTGACACCCTGCCCCAGCTCCATAGGGGCCTTCCGTCCCACCCTCACCTTCCTTGACTCCAACAGCAGCCCCTCATTCTTTACGGACCCCCTTCCCCGCTGGAAGCCCCTGCGACAGACCCCCATTTCGGTCCAGCGGGCACACACGCCCTAAACCGACCCCCCCGTGCAGCTTCCCTCCCCCCACCAGCCTCTCCCACAGGTCCCATTGGCCCCTCACGGAGCCTCCCGAACCCCCCCTTTTCCACTGTCGCCCATTCCCCCATGCTGGCTACCCCCTTCCCTTCCGGAAGACGCGACGAAGGCGAAGGCGGAGAGGAAAGAAGAAGAAGGAGATGGAGGCGACGACGTTGGCGGCCGAGCCTCTCCGGCGCTGCTTCCAACGCCTCCACCTCCCGCCCGACGCGGCCGCCGCGGACGAAGCCCGCGGGAACCCTCACCCGCACTAGGCGTCGAAGACGACCCCCCCCTCGACGGGGTACGCGGCGCTGCTGCGCGCTGGCCGCGTCTTCCGCCCCGCGGCCAACCGCGGGCGGCCACGAGCCCCCCCTGCTTAAGCGCGATAGGCCGCGTGACCGGCCGAAGCCGCCGATTCACCTTCGCGGCCGGTTCGCGCGGCGGCTCGCCCCGCCGACCGGCCAGCCCGCTGGTTCAATGCCCAGACTCGACCCGGCCGCCGGTTCAAGGCCGGTTCGACGCTCCAGAGGCCGGTTTAGGCCGGTTCAGGCCCGGTTCACCCATCCAGAGGCCGGTTCAGTGGGTTTTGACCCAGTTCAGGCCTGTTTGACCTCGGTTCAGACATTGTAAGGCCGGTTCAGGGTCGTTTTGGACCCGTTCAGCACTTGTGGGCCCGGTTTAGCGGCCGTGGGAACCAGTTCGGTGGTTTTCAGGTCTGGTTCAGCAGTTTCCAGCCCGGTTCGACGTGGTTCAGCACTGTCTGGGGTCGGTTCAGCACCTTTCGGACCGGTTCAGCTTGGTTCGGTCCGGTTCAGCGCCTGTCAGCCCCGTTCGGGCAGCTCTCATCTCGGTACAGCCTCTTCGGGCCCATCGACGTGCACCGGGATGGCGGCACCTCCTTTCCTGTCCCGCATCACACGGACTACTCTGTTCTTCAGTTTAGATCCGTGGTGATGTTGATTTTCTATTGTGATGGTTACCTGAGCTGACTGATTCGAATACTCCTTCTCCATACTTCGTTTTGCTGGTTTTCATTTTTGGATTGCTATGACTATTATTAAGCAATCTGTCTGGCTCTTATCTTGGTAGTACAATTTGTTCTGCCGATAGGAGATTAACTGGTTTCTATTTGGTGGATTAAAATGGATATGATTACTGTTGAAAGTTGAAACCTAGTTGAGGAATATGATGTGTGAAGTCTTTTACGCCGTACCTTGGTGACTTATCTTAAGCTGTTGGTACCTGTTGTCGCTACACTCTTTGCTGTTGATATCTCCCTTGATGATAACCCGATGATTATTAAGAAGATTCCACCTGATTCCTTATGGCTATGATGGCGAGGTGCTGAGCCAATGACAATGATGATACAATAATTAATGTGATCTGAATTTTCTATGTTTCATAAACTACCTGTTGGTTATTGATTCTGTGGTGACCACACTGTTGAAAAGAAATCTACAGATCTGAGTGCTGATTGAACCAGGAGGGCTTCTAGATTTCTGGTCAACCTTAAGATAGACACTTCTCCATTTGTGTTTGTGAGACCTTTTACCATCATGTGAGGTGCGACTCAAAATTTAGGATTGTACTTAATTTACTAATTTGGTTGTATAAAAGTAGTATCTATCTCTTAGCCGAAGACAATCTTTTCCACACTAGTTGTGGATGTACTTCCTAATCGCTCTCATTGTATGGTTAGATCTATTTTTCTATTAATCTGATTCGTGATGCCATGCCTTGGTCCGATTAGGTCCTAGTTAGTCTTCAATCTTGCTGTTGTCGTTGGGCGAGAATATTAGAGTGGACCATGTCTAGATAATCAAATCTGATTCATTAGTAGTTAGAACTGATTTTTGAAATCTAAGAAAGTTTTCAAAACAGGCACCTCCAAAATTCTAGGTTAACTAAAAGTGAAAGCAAACCTTTTTACTTAAAATTTCTAATAAGAACATTATTAATTTACGGGGAATAGCTATTGTTTGTGCCTATTTAACCTTAGAGTCCTTTTAGTCCATTCCATCGAGTCTGTTCCCCATCAATGTTCCATCAGATTTACGGTTGGGAATCTCCAATTTGTCAAGAGATCACCGATTCGATGGATTTTCCGATCGGTACAATCTCGACTCTCAAAAATTCTGAAAATTACACCTAAAATGCATTTAAATTTTTATACACCCGGACTTTCCTCTTTGTGCAAAAAAACCCATCTAGGGGTTTTTGGAACTTGGATACATTTGCTATTACTTTGGGATATGTACGAGTTTTGCAAAATTTTAAATTCTATCTATAATCTTCTACATACGGGTTGGATTTTCGATCTGACACCGATATTGTTTTTTTGGAAGTTGGGCGGATTTTTGATGGTGCCAAATGTTGACGGACTTGCATTGATTTGCTCGAGCCTAGCAGGGGCAAAATGGCCATTTTGACTTTTGGAATCGGATTCTGCTATTCGAGGTACCGTTGCGAAGATCTCGATTGGTACAATATCGTGGGTTCACTTGTTTTGTCATTTAGACCTATTAAGTCCTGCAAACGATGTCTGGACATTCATTTTGATTGTTCTCACGATAACTTGACAGATATGAGTCAGATTTTCGATCTGACTTCAATATTACTCAAGTTAGAGTTGGGCAGACCCAATGATGTGCCAATATATTATCGGGACTACTCTGAATTATTCGAACCCATCAAGGGCGAAATGGGTCATTTTACCATTCGGGGTCTGTTTGAAATTAGATTATGACTTTCGGGGTACCATTACGAAGGTCTTGATTACTACAATCCTGTGGACTTGCTTGTTTTATCTTTTGGGCCCGATGTTCCCCCGATAAGGCCGTTGCCGTTCGAAAGTTGGCTTTCAGTGTTTTGCCTGTAACTTACCAAATATCGGTTGAATTACTAATCCGACTCTGACATTGCTTAATAATGAGTTGGGCAGACTTGATAATGGTGTCTGCTCGGTATTGGGCTGGCTTTCGGTTGGTTGGGCTCAATAACTTTATGGACCCATGTATCTTAATGAATGAATTGCTTCTGGTCTTTGTAGTGGATAACCTTCAAAATAGGAAGGTGGGAAAGATGCAGCTGGGAAAATGGGGGCCGGCAGTGCTGCTGCAGAGGAGATTTGTCTTAATGTATAGGTTGTCAAGCTATGGAGAGAATGTTCAAATGCTCAGACTTCTACAGTTGATTGAAATTGTCACCAGGGATGGCCATAGTGTATTCTGGGATGACACATGTTGGGGGTGCTCTTGTATACGTCTGGCTTTCCCATCATCGTATGATCTTTCTTATGGTGGTGGAAGCCCATCCCTTACATGGAATGATCGTCTAATGGCTTGCGTAAACAAATTTCAAGTTCAGATCAAAATTTAGCATTTACATTTTTTTTCTTGGAGCTTACCGGCCTTATCTATCATCTTAGTAGATGAGCCCCTTCTTCCTTCTTTCCCTTCACCATCCCTTTGTATTTTCTCTGAATTAATAGAATCTTCGTCTGTGACCATATTCTAAAAACAAGAAATATCCTGACAAAATTAAAGTTTTTATATGGAAAGTTGTTAGGGCATACCTCCGTGAGTAGACAAGCTTAAATGGTTGAAAAAGCAGCATGCACCTGTGCTTTATGTGGTTACTTTGTGGAGAGCATGGTACCTTTGTCTGATGCAGCATGGTTGCTAAAACTTGGGAGATTCCTTTTGTGGAGTGCAGCAATTTATGGTAAAGAGAGAATATTCTCCTAGTAGCATAACATGAATCCTGGATGAACAAAGCTGATGATGATGTTTCCGGCTGCAATTTGGTCTTTCGAAGTGAGAAATAATGGAATTTTCAACCGTGAGTAGAATCAGCTTGCCATTCTTTAGTGACTGCATGTTTGGGAGGCCGTGGATTTTTCTGCTCTGTGTAGGTCTCATTTGCTTCATGCTGTATGCCATTCAGTCTGTAGAACTGAAACATTTTTTTTTCCTCTAAGGACAGGTAATGCTGCTTTTATGTGTCTAGACATTTGTTTTGTCTTATTTTTGCACTATATTAGTACTCCGATGCTGTTGTCTTGCATTTTTACCATGCCAAATTGTATTCTGATCTCTTGTAATGGTTACCTTCAAACAAGCTAAGCGCTGAAAGATGATGTTACTGCAACTGCCTCTTTGGCCTAGCATCTTTGCACATTAAGTTGGTAGTTCATTTGCTGCTTCCATACGTTTGATGTCTGTGGCTTAACATCAGAAGCTTGTAATGTGCTTGTAATCATTCTGATGGAAGCATCTAAAGTGCTCTGTCTGATTTCTTGATAATCTGTTTGTACGGAAGATATGATGATTTTGAAACTGACAATGAACCATTCATGTAACTTTTGGGCCTTTACATCTAAGAGACTGTTATAATGAAATTACCAATGTATCACTCTTGTGTTTTCACTAAGCGTCCAAGTGCAGCATCGAGAAGTTTATATTATTATGAAAAACATTTAAATGGATGCAAAGGTGAATTTGACCTCAAGAATCTAAAAGCATAATTTAGAAAGAAAGAGAAAGAGACAATGCTTCTTTGCTTTTAATTTAAATAGGAAATGTTGATTTTTATTTAGAAAACGAATTATGTTTTGTTGTCCTGCCTACTGTTTGCACAAATTTATTTGTTTTATGTTTGTTTGTTTTTGCAGTGCATTAGATGGAGTAGTGAACCTGTGGCAGCTGCAAAGCAGAGGGTACGCCTAATTATTCACGTTTGATCATAGAAAATATGCCCTCCTTGTTGGCTATCAACTTACTTTGTTGTGCATCTACTAGAAAATTATGTTTCAAATTGTTGAATTCTAAGCTGCGACACTGAAGCGTGATAGAAATTCAACTGATCCTTTCCTTTGTTAGTTAGGGCAAAGTTGGCCTACAAGCTACAGCCTTCTGCAGAAAGGGAGGTAGTGTTAGTGCTCAGTTGCTTGGTCTTATTAGGTTGTAGTGTTTTTCTTCAAAGGACCTTGGTTCATTAACAATCACAAATGAAGTAGAAGCAAATGCCGAGGAAATAAAGAATTTGTTTGATGTATGTCTGATGAAACCACATTTTGAAAATAAATTTAAAATTAGTTCAGTTTTGGAAAGATTATAATTTTTTTAACTTGCTGATTATGGTTAAGAAAATAAGTGGTAGAATCATAGAAGTATAGCTAATTGGGTGTAGTATAAATATGTAGGGACTCACAAGGTTGGTTCTGGAAATGATGCAGAACAGACCGGGTTGTCTCTCTAAATTGACTCCTGCACACAATTTGGTTCAAGGGATTGGGTATGCGGACTAGATTTGGAGGTAATGGACCAGCTTAGTTTGAAAACCACAATAAGAGTTAGTAGTGGGGACACTAGGCAATGGCCCCGTTTCAGGCAAGTCTATAGTCGTCGAAGAAAATCGTTGGGTCCCATTTGGCTAGGGAGCATGGCTATTTGATTTCATTGATTTATTAATTGAGTCATTTACAATTTTTTTGGGTTTATTAGGACGTCCTTAGAATTTTAGGCGTCCTAGGGTCTTCCTGCATTTTTTTCACCTTTTTTTGGGTATACATGTAAATATGGGTCTTGGTCCTATAAAGGGGGACCGAGCCCTCCCTTTTGTGCATGCTACAGATGAAATGAAAAGTTGATTTTTCCCTCCGTCCCGTTGGGATTTCTCTTCCGGTTTTGCCCCGGTTTCGCGAAGCTTCCATCTGTTGTCTTTTCTCCGTCCTTTTCACGTCACCTCGGGACAGACGATGGGAGCCAGCTTTTTCTCCTCGCGGTCGACACCCTAGCGGCCAGACGGCCGCCCTTCTCCTGCTCGCCGCGGTGAGCTCCGCCACTGGTGCCGGTCCCTTCTCCCTCCCGCCGGCGAGGATCTTCTTCTTCCCCGGTTCGCGGCCTCCATCCGACAGCAGGGTCTTCTTCTTCCCCCGCTCGCGACCTCCACCCGACGGCGGGTCTTCCCCTTCTCCGGCTCGCGATCTCCGCGATTTCCTCCAGATCGCGGCGGACCCCCGTTTCTTCCCGCGGGCTCGCGGTCTCCTCCAGTTGGCGATGGCCTCTTGTTCCTCCCACCCTCTCTCCGCCGGATCTCTCTTTGAGCGGGGAACTGTCCCTCCTCCCGACAGCGACGCCTAGCTCAGGCGGTTCTTCCTCTTCTGTCCCGTCCTGAGAAGCTCGTCGGTTGGTGGCTGAACAGACCCGCTCCCAGGCAGCCGAGATGAAGGAGATGTCCTCCCCTTCTCCGTCTCGTTGTTGCCGGATCTGGCTCCTCTTCAGCGCCCTCCGCACATGACTGCTGCTATCTACGGACAATGTTCATCTGGGGCTTAGCTGATGACGAGGTATTTCGATTCCTTTCTCCACTAGTTGAAGTTCCCATCAATGGATCTTCGTCCCTGCTAGACGCCCCGAATGAGTGCTTCCGAACTGGTTCGATTCACTGTGGCTCCCTCCTCAGCACTTTGTGTCCATATGGGATGTTCTTTACGGCTGTGATTGGCTTGCTCCGAGGTTTCCTGATTCTGTTTTGATAAGGGCTCTGTTGGGGTGATCGATATGCAGTCGAGCCTCGGTATATGTTGATCGGTACAGTCTTCTTATATTGCTGTTCTTTCGGAATCCTGGTGATAGACTGGTCCTAATCCAGTCCCGCTCGTTGCAATCTGCTCATTATACTCTCATCTTCCGGATCCGGTTCTGGTTCGTGGGTGTTTTGGAGTTTCCGTGGCTGGTCCTCTTCCAGCCGGCTCAAGGAGATGATATCTATTTCCTCCTGGTTCTCCTCTTAAACTCGTTTCTGCCGAGGCCTTTGCTGTTGCTGAATACTGGTCCTAAATCCAGTCGGATACGATTGATTATCAGTTTCTTCTGGTTTCTTGGTCTGAGTCATGCGCCACCATTATTGTCTCGGAGGTCCAAGACTGGTCCGTTCATACTCCAGTCTGAGTTAGCTCGGTTTGACATTGGAGGGTTACTGTTCGTTGTGGTTATACTGTTCTGGTCGGAGCCTACAGAAATTGGCAGCCCACAGTTCGGTCTGCCTACAGTTGATGACCGGAAAATGATGAGGACCTCTACTCGGCGCTCACCTTGGTAGCCTCCGGGTTGCCGGTGTTTGCAGTCAGCAGAACCCTAAGGGTAGTGATAAAGAGAGTCCCTGATTCCTCAAATTGGGAAGGATCTTCCTCTGTTCCAGGACTTGAACTGATTTCATATTTTGTTGATAAGAACGGTCGCTGCATATTTTATCTTGGTCAACCTGAAGATAGGTGTCCCCCCCCATTAATAGTGTAGACCCTTTACCACCCTGCGAGGTGTGGGTCATCTTTGTGGTACTGTACTTATGTGGTAAATAGTTGTAATTAAGGGGGGATACCTATCTCTCAGCCGAAGACAGTCTTCCCCACACCCAGTTGTGGAGGTACCTTCTGAATCTCTCCCCTTGCATGGTTTAATTTCTTGTTCATTTATTATCTCGTCGTGATGCCATGCCAAGTGCGTAGTAGGTCCTAGCTTCTTTCTTGATTGTTGTTGGTCTTGGCGAGATATATTTGAGTGAACCACCTCTCCAGATAAGCTAAAATATGATTCGTTAGTTGTAGGACCGATTTCAAAATCTAAATTAGATTTTCAAAACGGCGTTCTCCTTCTTTCTCATCCCCCTTCTGATTTATTAAAAGAGAAAGCAACTCTAGGTAACAATTTCTTGACTAGATAACTCTAAAATTGGAACCCTAGAGCCTGATTAGGGAGTCAGATTCTTACTCACTGCGTATTGCTAGCTAGGTCTGAGGCTGTCCCCCATCAGTTAGGATGTCTACTTAAGTGAGATTTAGGTGAAAGAAGATTAAGGAAAGTAGGGTCTAACTCAAGTTTGGCATGAACATTCATCACCATGTAAAAAATAAATAAAATAAAGAATTGAGAGGAAGATTAGAAATTACCTCTATGTTTGTAGGAGAGCCCAACTGACACGTATCTTGAGAATTATAATTCAAAATAATAGTATATAAAATTATTAAGATGTCTATCTCTTGTAAGAGGGTAATAGGCTACTTGCAGTGTGTTCTCAAGATCATTCATATTCATAAGTAGTAATCGAACCGATTACTTAGCTTGCTTGCTTGTTCCGGGAGTCCATTGTCAATTGTCGCGGTGGAAGCTTCTCGATTAGTGGTGGATGGATATCAGAGAGGCGTTAGGATGCTAGGTGGATGGAAGAAGTGTCGACCTGGCATTGAAAGCTCTAAGCAATATTGGTCTTGTCAGTAATAGAGGTTGCAAGTGATGGATCCACTATTGGCGTTGGAAGACCAGAGTAGGGAGAAAGTAGGAGGGGTGGAGGAAGATGAAGGGGTAGAGAAAGGGGAGGGATAGAGTCACTTAATCGAGGATGTCAAGTTGGTGAGCTATGACCAATCAAGGTGTTTGATGTAGATAATGTTTCTTATGAACTCCCGATATTGATACTGGGCGATTGGGTACCTTATGAGCTCCTCCCTTACATGGGCAACATAAAGTAAAGAGGACATGCTCTTACTTTAAGTTTAGGTTTCTTATTTAATGTGGTACTATGAAGATACATGAGGGGGAGGTATATAGCCCACAAAGTTGCTTTCAAACATATACCTACCTACCAACAACTATCTATCAACTTAAAAGTATTTAGTAACTCTAAAAAAACTATGCTTCTTAAGTAGACTAAAAACAACTACCTACTAACTATTAACTCTAATCCTTCTAATTAATGAAACTAAAACAACTACTTACTAACCAAGAACTATTAACCATCTAATTAATGAAGTAACATTCTTTTAGGCAAGAAGGGATGAGTGAATCACCTTTCCTAGGAAGAAGCATAAAGTGAGGCAGAATCGAATTCGATTTAGATGGTGTTGACTGCTCGTTCTCAATGTGTATTGTCAGACTAGATTGGGGATGCCGATTCAAACTGGTTCCCCATGAACTCTTCTTGGGTTGGAAAGACTCAACCTTGCCGAGAGAGGGTCTATACAGCTTTGAAATCTCTCCAGCAAATTAGAGTCCATGTATTGCAACTCCTCTCGTGATATCCTTGTGTCATTTGAAGTTGGTCTCCCACTCCAACATATTAGGTAACTGTTGGCACCGAAAAAATTCATAAATATTAGGTGGACAAGAGAAAAATAGTTGAATGTGCATGGTGGTCCGAATTGTGAGTTGTCATTATCCCAAATAGAGTATAGCTAGTCATGCATACGTTTAAAAAAATGGGGGGGGTAGCAATTCACGGATCCTTAGAGAGAAAAAAAAAGCGTGAAATACTAGCCCATATTCCCTTACGCTTACAACAAGTGGTTCTGGAGGGGTCTGCAACGGAAACGGTCGCGAGCAATAGAATGAGTTGCAGAAAAGGGAAAGAAACTGGATGGAGGAAGGATCCGACACCGTAACCAACCCTCAATCGGATCCCATTGCAGTTCAAACTCCTCCAAAGAGAGGAAGTCCCGTAAAGCTCCACTAAATGAGGTTATCGGAGCCGCGAAAGGAGGCAAGACGATCTCGCCTGCCTCGAGGTTGCTCCGAGTCCTTCTCGGAGATGGAATCCCCATTACGCGAGGTTTCCTAGCAAGGAAAGGAGGCCGCCAAGGCTTATATAAGCTGGCCAAGGCAGAGAAAAAGAGGGATCCCCCCCCCCCCCCCGAGAGTAAACCGAGGCGCGTAAACAGGCCCCCCAAGAGAGAAGATCGAGAGACCGAGAGAAGGAGAAGAGAGAAAGGCCTAAGGAAAGAGCAGAGGGATACCGTGCGTTGGCTCCGGCTCCGTCCCTAGAGTGCCTTCTTCTGCTGCCGTCGTCTTCAAGCTCCGTCCCAAGCGGCGCCGTCGTCTTCAAGCTCCGTCCCAAGCGGTGCCGTCGTCTTCAAGTGCTCCTTCAAACAACGCCGTCGAGCCCTTCCCCTTCTTCCACCTCCGTCGAAGGGCCAAGGGACGCGCCGTCGAGCTCCCCTCCTTCTTCCGCTGCCGCCGAGGGAGACGGGAACTGCGTGTCGATCGCTTGCCGGTCGTCCGCTGCCGTCGTTTGGTCGAGAGGAGAAAAGGGCCGGCGCGTTTTATTTTTTGCCAACTTTGGTCCACGTAGATATGCCGTGGGGCCCGCCGGGAAGGGAACAATGGAAAAAAAAAGAAAATGGGCCGTCGTGAGCGGCTGCGGCCAGAAGCCGCGCGTGCGAGCGGCCGCGGGAAAACTGTTGACCCGCCGGTCAACTGAGGGTGGGGCCCACCCAAAAGAGGCTGTCAAAAAAAAGAAAGAAGAAGGCCCGAATGAAGTCCCGCGGGAGACAGAAGGCCCACCAGGCCTTGGTGAAACAGGATCCGAAGAGGGCCCAATAAAAATTAATTTTTCTTAAAAGATATCCTTGATGGAAATTAAATAAAAATGCACTTAATTAACTAAACAAACCGAGGCAAGCATCCGGCCGGCTAAAAACCCGCCTCATGGTCTCGGCATAACTTAAAAGAATCAAAACAAATGGGAAAGCAATAGGCCGGCTTTAAGCACGCCTATTGACTCATAATTCAAAAAAATAAAATAAAATAAACAATAAAATAAAATTAAATAACAATTCACTTAATTAATCAACAAACCGAGACGAGCATCCGGCCGGCTAAAAACCTGCCTCATGGTCTTGGCTAAACTTAAAAGAATCAAAATAAATAGGGAAAGCAATGGGCCGGTTTTAAGCACGCCCCTTGACCCTTTAAGGTAGACATACAAAGGTCTATTGAAAAGACCCCATTGTCTTACCATGTCCCAAGAGGGAGTTACTTACCCATTATGCCATGGGAAGGCTGTGCATGATCAACATGCCGATATGCCAAACTGTGAGCTAATGAGGTTCATGAGGTATGAGATGAGTCTCCACAAGCTTATCAAAAGTCGGGTGTGCTCAATCTCAAATCAGTGAGTTGATTGCCCATAAGCTTGTCAAAAGCGGGGTGTATTCAATCTCAAAACAGTGGGGTATGCCCACAAGTCTATAAAGACCGGGTACATACTGCCCATGAAATGACAAATCCATCAAGGATTCAAAGGACCGAATTTCTGGTCAAATTGTAATCATGTCTCATATTGAGAGAACAAATAAAGAGCTCATGTTCGGTGCACATGTCGATGCTACAAGGAGAGAACAACCACATGAGATTCTTTTTGGAAGGCAAGACAACAAAAATTGACATAAAACAAAGTTTTTTTTAAAAAAAATCTGAAGTTCAAGTAAAGTCCAAAAATCTGAAAATCGTCAAATCTAAACCTGTGAAACCTGTAAAATCCGTGAAATCCTTAAATCTGAAATGTGTAATCTAAAATTTGAAGGTCTGAAATCTGTAAAATTTGTAGATCCGGAAGCCAACACTTAAAAATCTGCAATTCATAAGCCTGAAATCTGCTAAAATGAGAACATCCTCAAACAACCCAAATCAACCTAAATCAGGTCTGAAAACCTGCGAGTAAAAAAAAAGAGCCAGATAATTTAATCAACTCAAACTCACGAACCAGTCAGATCTCCTGTTGAGCAAACCAATTTCAAATTCATTCATGTTGCAATGTAATCTCTCAATTAAAATTGAATCAAACACAACTCCATCCAGAAGCAGCTCAAGTTGAAACCAAACGAACAAACTTCAAGGATTCAGTAAAAATCAATTTCTTTCAGTCTCGAAATTCTGTCAGAGGCAGGACACATGCTTCAAAACTAAATTTCGATTTGGAGTCAACACATTCAAAATGGACCCAATTTCTTGCAAACAAATCTAAAAATCCTAAATTCAAATTGAAACAAATCAGAAAAGAACCAATTCACTAAAATAAAATCCAAACTATAACTTGTCAAGGCCGAATCAATTAAGCCGAGTAAATTTGAACCAAATTAAAACCAACAAACTGATTCATTTTTCAAGACAAATTTAAAGCCACATTTCCTGAACCAAAAATCAAATAAACCACCAACCTGAAATCTGAAATATAGCTTGGAATTGAAATCTGAAAGTTTGAGACCTGAACTCCAAAATCTGAAACCTGAACTTCATATCCGGGGGTAAAGATAAAAAAGGGTTCTAGGAGGATCAACAAACCAAGATAACAAATAAAAAATGTAAAATTCCTGAAACCAGAATTAAAACTCGAAATTGTAAAACCCCAACCTGTTTAAATTAAAATTTTCCAAACACAACCCATTAATTAAAGCAGACCCTACTCAATTTCAGTAAGATTGAATGATAAATTCAGCCGAATCTGCAAGTGAAAATCAAATTTCCAAATAAACCTTAAATAACTCAAATTCAACCAAATTTCAAGTTCAATCAAATCAATAAACAGAATTTAAGTCAAGTGAAATAAAACCAAATCAAGTTCAAACAACTTATATTCCAACCAGAACTTAAGACAATCCAATCTCATAAATAAAAAATTTTAACCAACCTTTAATCAAACATATTCCATTGAATTTAAAACAAATCAAATTCTGAACAAATTCAAATTAAACTCAAATCAAACTCTCCAAATCAAAGTTAAGCTCAATGAAACAAATCCAAATTGAATCAAAGTTAAATAAATAAGCAACTCAAATAAATTGATTCAATTAAGATGAATAGATCTAACTTCAACCCAAAAAAAAAACAATTAAATTCAACCAATCAAATTCAAGTCAAGTTTAATAAAACAGATCCAAATTCATCAAGCAATCAACAAATTAAATTCAACTCAAACAAAATTCAAACCAACAAAATTCAATTCAAATCAATTTCAAACTAAAATTAAATGCTTGCATTCCATCAAGTTCATGAGACTGTTTTTCTCCTATATTTGTGTGAATGTTTATTGTGGATGTATGTTTTCTATTTTCATGGATTGCTATGATGATAATCAAGGGTATTCGAGTAATCTCGATGTAATTAACGTCGGATCTTCGCACCATCCGACGGGGAGAGGTCAAAACAAATTTCAAAGAACCTAACAACCTCAACATATAATTTCGACCCTAGTTAGTACTTTTATGGAATACCATCTATTTTCCTAAGAAGTCAATGCTAAGGTCTAATCAAATCTAACCCAAATTCAAATGGAAAATGAATTTCCAAAACAAGAATCTTTTAGATTTTTGAGGTTACATCAGTAACGTAGATATCTTCCACCTCTAGTTGAGATACTTTGTTCATTAAGTACAGAATCAATATACTTGTGCCTCAAGGAAGGTATAGGTTTTAGGCATTGTGGCTCTTGTTGTTCAATGAGAAGAGATTGCTTAAATGGGTTACTAAGGATAACAATTGGCTCATGATAAGATACATGGTCGGAAACATTGAAAGTAGAGCTTATCCCTTAGTTTGATAAAATGTAAAGTTCATAGGCATTAGACCTTACATGTTTAAGGATCTAAAATGGATTAGCACTATGTACTTGTAATTTCTTTACTGTATCGGATAGGTACCACTCCGGTCGAATTTGTACCATGATATGATCTCTCTCATTGAACTCTTGGAATCGTCTATGTGAATTGTCTCTTAGTTTATATATCTCATTTTTAATATAAATTTGCTTACTAATGTCCTCATATAAGTTCTTAACATGCTAAGCAAAATGCTCAGAGGATTTAGACACTTGTGCATATGGTGGAGTCATACCCATGAACAGCCTGGAATGGACTCATACCAATACTTTTATTGATTGAACTATCGTATGCAAACTTGGCATGTGACAGGATCAAGTCTCAATTCCCTATGTGATTTCTTACTAGGCATCATAAGAGATTTCTTAGACTCCTATTCACAATCTCTATTTGATCATCTGTTTGGGGGTGAAAGGTAGTAGAAAACTTAAGCTTATTACCTATCACGTGTCAAAGAGTTTTTCAAAAATAACTTACAAATCTCACATCTCTATTTGACACTATGGTTTTAGAAGGTCTATATAACTGAACAACCTTATTAAAGAATATTCTACCAACTCTTGAAGGATCAATGGTTTTGGGACAAGGGATAAAATCCTATGCTAACATCTTCACAAGGGTGATTAGGGACAGGAAGGGGAGTATAGAGGCTGGTGCTTCGCTTCTTTTGTTTAGCCAAGGCACAAGCACGACATTGAGCCTCAATGCTGCCCACATCTCTTATAAGACTCGGCCAATAGAATTGGGCCTCTATAGCATCTACGGTTTTGTTTTGCCCAAAATGTTTGGATAAGCCTCTTGCATGCAGCTCCCATACAATAAAATCTCTTGTGGATGTTCGTGGGAGACAAAAATGGTTGGTCCTAAAGAGGTAGCCATCACATAGGATATAGTCTCTAAACTCTCGCAGTGGATCCTCTCGAAGTGTGGTGACAATCTCCTTGATATCATGACAACCATCATATGGCTCTCTTGTCCTCTTGTTGAAATCACATTGTTTTTTTTAAAAAGAAAACTTATAGAAAAAGTTTCTTTGTTTTGTGTTTTGATTTTAGTATTGACGACAACAAAAACATTTGGTATTCGTAGAAATATTTGATGTATAACATTCATATATAGGAATACATAGAGGGTTCCACAGATTTAAGTGTTGAGGTTAGAAAATTGAGTTGTGGTTATCTAAGTTCTTTGAAAATAAATTTTGATATCTCTCCACTGGACTTCTGATATTCCTATGTTAATTACATTGAATAATTATTCGAACGCTCTTGATTAAATGTCACATCAACGCATTGATTGAAAATCATTTATCCACATAAACACAAAGACAGGAAGACATCAACATGGTGTTTTAAGATCGGATTTTGTTTGATTTGTTTTGTTTTAAGTTTATGGATTTAATTTTTTGACTTGATTTGTTTTAGGTTTAGAGATCATCCTAATTGAATTTTTAAGATGTCAAGAGGTTGTTTGATTTAGTAAATTTTGTTTGATTTGTTCATTTGATTTGATTTTTATGTCTTTTGTCATTTATTTGAGTTAGACAATTTGAAATGAAATTTTTTTGATTATTTGATGTTTTTTATTATATTTTTTGTTAACTTTTTTTAAGCTATCATATTCTTTTTTATTCAGTGCATTTGTTTATTTTTCTTATAGGAATTATTTTTTTCTTTTTATGTATTTTGCTGTTATGATTTAAGTGATTTTTGTTATCAAGATTTGTTCTAATTAACATTATTCACTTAATTTTATGGTTAAATTCGATCCAACTTAACATGTTTTGTAATATTCGATAGGTGTTTTTATGTATTTTTTATGAATAGTTTCATTTTGATTATGTTAACATTTTTTATTGTGCTAAAATAGTTGTTATTTGATTTAGGTTTATTTATATTTAGTTATTAAGTAGTATTATCTGCTGATTTTCATGTTTAAGTTAAGTTTAACTTGACATGTTTTGTAACAATTGGTCATTTTTATGTATTATTTTATGAAGTGAACTTGATTTTATTATCTTAATATTTTATTAATGATTAAGTTATTACTTAGTTTGAGTTTGATTATGTTTGTTTATTTAAGTTGTAAATCTTTCATGTGACTTATTTAACTTCATCAATCTCTTTAAAATTCACGGAGGATTTGATGTCACTTTGTAACAACACATCATATATACTAAACTTGAATTCATTTCATTTCAACTTTAGTACATAGTACATGAGAAAATAATAAATGATAGGACATAAAAAGTCTTGTTTTTCAATGAGTGAAATTGATTTTTATGATGAAATATCATAGAGTTTGTATGCATATTTGTTATGCATTATTGTCTTTTTCTTCACACATGAATAGTATTTTGTATACTAATATGTAGACGTGCATTTTTTGAAAATTCAGTGCCACTTCAACTATACTGAGTTTAGTTGGCTATTTCTATCCAAAATAGCAAACTACTTTGATCTCATTTTTATGAAAAGGTATAGCAAAACTGTGGAATTTCAGTCGTATTTCGGCCATTGATTGCAGAATCGGCGGAATCGGTCCGATTCCGACCGATTCCGGAATCGGATCGGTGGATCCCGATCCGATTCCAGGCGGAAGGACCGATTCCGGGAAGAATCCCGCGGAATCGGTCTGAATCACCTGGAATCGGTCGGAATCGATCCGATTCCGACCGATTCCATGTGGAATCGGTCGATCCGACCGATTCTTCGGAAGGCCGGGTTGACCCGGCCCCGGTTCGATTCCCGGTTCACTCTGGACCGGGAATCGAACCGATTCCGGCCCTTTTAGGGCCGGAATCGACCCGCAGAGCTTCAATCGGTCGATCCCGCGGGAAGGAGGAAGCGCAGCGGTCGGCGTGATTCCGGCGATTCCGGCGTCGATTCCGTCGATCCACCGTCGATTCCGGCCGATTCCGTCGATCCAGGGTCGATTCCGGCCCGATTCCACCGATTCCGGCGATTCCAGGGGCGATTTCGGCGATTCCAAGGTCGTTCTTCAAAGGATTCCGCCGATTCAAGCTCGGATCGGCATCGAATCAACCTCAGCTTCGATCTTTGTAAGGTTTTTGGTAAGATTTCTTCGCCAAAACTTCGTACGTCCATTCTTACGCGTTTCCGACGATTTTGAGTGTCGTTAAACTTTACGATTTCTGTCCGAACAAGTTCGTTTAAGTTTTGAACTATCCGGATATGTCCATTTTGCACGGGGAAAATTCCGGATATCCCGTACGCCTATTTTTACACGTTTCCGACGACTCCGAGTAGAGTTAAACTCGGTGATTTGTGATCGAATAACTCCGCTCAAGTTGTTTGAACATCGATTGGATGTTTTTGTACGGGAAAAATTTCGGATACCCCGTACATTGATTTCCGGCAAGTACGTAACCCTTTAAACATACCGAATGGTGTGTTTCTTGGGTTGTCTGCTACCCGAACAACGTCTAAAACAATTTGTATGTTATCTAATCATCTTTAGTGCATTGTTTACAATTTTTGCAGATTTAAGCAATGGCCGATCAAGGTGACGCAGCACCACAACGAGCTTCCGACGCGGGATGAGAACACGGGGATATGGTAGACCTAGTCGGGAAGAGGGTACGGTGCGAGTGGTGCGGGAAGGAGATGAACGGGGAGGTGTTCCTACCGAAACAACATATTGCGGAACAAGTGGGAATGTAAAGAAATGTGACAAGGTGCCCGGGGAGAAGAGTGAGGAGATGAGAGGATACACGACAGTAGAGCCTCTCAACGGGCTGTTCGGATCGAGCGAGAGGGAGGAGTTGCGGGACGAGCTACTCGAGAGGAGGAGGGACCGCGATTTGCCTACCTCCGAGGAAAGGCAAGGGGAAGGCGGCGGCTCGGCCGGAGCCGGAGAGCGAGGACGAGTCCACGGACTCCGAGCCGAGACGTACTAGGCACGCCAGCAAGCGTGCGATTCTTCGAGGAGGAGGACATGAGGAGGGGAGCAGGAGGGTCTGGGTCCAGAGTTGACCCAGCTTTGGGCCGATCAGCATCGGCTCGCCCGACCTCGGGCTGGGACCGAGAGCCTGACCCCAGGAGACAGGAGCCATACCGCCGTTCCACTTCTACCAGCACTCGATTTACACCGAGTGACGAGTTTTTATTTAGGAAACGAGTCTTTGGGCGGATGGGGATAAAGCGAGCAATGAAAGGGGTGAAGGCTACGAGGAACGGCCGCAAAGAGAGCCGTTCGCCACATTGTCGAATGGTTTTTACGTACGCAGTATCACTTTTTAAATTAAAATTGACATTATGCCTGTTTTATTTACTAAAACTTAATTTTACCCCGATCCCATTTTTTTTAACTTGATGTAGGCATCCCCGGCACGTACGGCCACCGGCCCTACTTCCGTACGATGGTGGATGCCGTGGGTGAGACTGGACCGGGTTTGCAAGCCCCGGGCAGCAGACACATATACGGCGCTGGCCTGGATGAGGAGGTCCAGGAGTTGAGGGAGTGGATGGACGGGTTCAAGTTGGTGTGGAAGGAGAGGGGTTGCACAATCATGTGCGATGGGTGGACAGGTATCACCAAGAGGAGTATGATAAACTTCTTGGTGTACTGTTCTGAGGGGACTACATTCTTGAAGTCGGTAGATGCTTCTGGGAAGATAAAAAATGCCGACTTCATCTTTTCTCTGATGGATGGGGTGGTGGAGGAGATCGGGGATGGAAATGTGGTTCAGGTTGTCACTGACAACGAACCATCATATAAGGCGGCTGGGAGGAAGTTGATGGAGAAGAGGAAGCACATCTTCTGGGTGCCCTGTGCAGCACATTCCATAGATCTCATTTTAGAGGATATAGGCAAGGAGGAGGGTGTATCTACACTTGTCAGGCAGGCGCAGACGATCACATCTTTTATTTATTCGCATCCCCGCCTCCTACATATCATGAGATCTCCCACAGGAGGGCACGATCTTGTCAGGCCCGGTCCGACACGATTTGCCACGAACTTCATTGCGCTGGAGAGTTTACACCGGCACAGATTTGCATTGGTTAGGTTCACACAGTCTGAGGAGTATTACAACTATATGGTGGACAACCTGCATGACAAAAAAGAGCAGTTGGAGATTCTTGTCAGGTCTGAGAAGCAGATCACTGACAAGAGGTTTTGGGAGAGGATTGCCTACTACTTGGCAATCATCGAGCCACCTGTAGTTGTCTTGAGGTTGGTAGACTCGGATGACGGGGACCGGATGGGCACACCGTATGATCTTATGGACCGGGCAAAGCTGAAAATTAAAGAAAAAAATCCCGCAGGTTACAAAAGTGGTGGAAGATTATTGATGACCGATGGGACAAGACCTTGCACCACGATGTCCGTCTTTGCAGGTAACTTACTTGGTTAAAAAAGTTATTCTTGCTGTATAATTGTTTTATATGCACAGTGTTAACTAATAAAATCTTGCAGGATATTTTTTGAACCCCCGCATCCAATATGGAGGACAGGTGGTGAACGACAACGAGGTGATGCGGGGTACACTTGCAGTTATCCAGCGGCTGTGCCGATCTCAGCAGGACATGATAGAGGCTGAGATAGAAGTAAGTTAGAGTTCATTAAATACCTTGGACTAGTATTACCAGGCAACTAATTTTTTTATTTAAATGTTTCAGATGCAGAAGTACAAGATGAGGGTCGGTGTATACTCAGATGCTGACCTGAAATATTCAGTTGACAAAGTGTCACCTGGTATAGTAATAGTTTGATGAGCAATTTCTTTTCTTTTCATACAAGTTATTCTTGATGATGGGCTAATTGTTTTCCTTTTCTCTTCTTGTGTTTTTCTTGCAGCTGAGTGGTGGGTTCAGGTGAACACCAGGAGTGGATGGAATCCACTTGCGGCCATTGGTATCGAATGCGAGCCGGAGCACCGGTTCCTCCCATCGCGAGAGGAACCGGAGTACATTCAACCCGATACATACCAAAAGGAGGAACGAGGTTGACCTCGGACCGGCCGAGAAGCCGGTCTTCTCGTCATTATAACGAGGGCCGCGCATAAAGAACATCGAGGATCGGCGAGAAGATCGGCGACGAGCGAATTGCACGGTTCGCACGTGGCCCGTACGAGCAGAGGCATTCCTCCGCCACACCACCACCCAAGAAGGTGTACATGGACCAGAATTTCCAGAAGGAGCATGCCCTTGCCTCCTGCATAGAGGAGAGGAAGCCGGGGATCGTACGGTGAGTTTGATCCCGATGACCGTGCGTAGGCGAAGGAGAGTTGGATGGTGTTGAGCGAGGAGGATGCTCGGCTCCACCTCCATCTACTTCGCGAGCTCGAGCGGGACGCCTTCTTCTACCCCAAAGCCATGGAGCGACCACCTGCGGCTTTAGCCCCGGCTCCAGCCTCCGGCCTCCCCGGCTACCCGGCCCGTTCGCGGTCCGGGAGAACGAAAACAAAGGTGACCGCACGGAGAATGGGAGGATTTGCAAAGTTGAAAAAACTTTGGGTTCGGACTTTCTGGTAGTTCGAGAGATGGTCGAAGAGGTAAAGAGAAGGAAGTTAGAGGTCGGGCGTCCTGTCGGCCCGGATGACGAGACGCGAGCTCCTTCTCACTCCTCGGGTGATGATGACGAGGAGTGTATACCGGCGACGCGACCATCGGCGGCGGTGAGTCACCCGATTCACGGTTTCCAAAGCCGTATTACACGCCGGATGAGCGGACACCGCATTCTTATATTATGGAGCCACGGTATCCGGCATTTGGCCGAGTTGACCGGCGGTGGATTACACCACCGGCTCCACCATCCTCTCGCTTACGTCCCGGTCGTCCGCGGTCCGATCCATACGACCTTGATGGCATGGCATCGGCATTATTTTCATATGGATATGGTCCCGGACGGTATTCAAGACCGAGCACGAGGGAGGAGCGTCGCGAGCGACGGGGAGAGGAGGACGACCCACATCTTTATCCTAGATATTGGTAGTAGATTGATATGATGTAATTTTTTTTTTGATGATGTATCAACTCTTTGATATTTGAATCAATGGAATTGGAATATGTACTTAACTTCAAGTCTTCAAGTCTTCAATTGGTGTTCATTAGTATTTGTATGATGTGGTCTTGTGGATATCATGCATTGGTTATTTTTTAAAATGTTTCTAACTCATTTCCTATATTTTTAGATTTTTTTCTGAATTTTTTAAATTTTTTTGACGAAAAAAAATCAAAAAAAAAAAAAACGATTCCGGACCGATCCGGAATCGATTCCCTTCCCAGGAATCGGCCGATTCCGGCCGATTCCTGGAATCGGAATCGGAATCGGTCCCAACCGATTCCGATTCCGATTCCGGAATCCATGATTTCGGCTGAACCAAACTTGAATAGGTTATTTCTATCCAAAATAGTAATGCTATTTTAGTTCAATTTTTATGGAAATATAGAGCAAAACCATCCAAAATTATAAGTTATTATGGTCCCTTTGTGAAGAAAAGGTTGAACAAAATCATCACCTTTTTATGGAATGTAAAGTAAAACCATGGGTCGACTTCACCACCAGGTCATTTCTACATTCTTTCTACATAGGTGTTTCAGCACATGCAGTCATTAATACTTATATTCAGATAATGATAGATGCCATTGATAAGGTTGAACCAGGATTGAAAGTCTCCACTTTCATGTACATATATGAGGCTAGTTTGGATGAGGAGGTTGATGGGTTGAGGTCCTGGATAAATGAATTCAAATCTATTTGGAATAAGAGGGTTGTTCTATAATATGCGATGGGTGGACGAGAATCACAATGAGGTCACTTATAAACTTTCTTGTGTATTGTTCTGAACGTACCGTATTTATGAAGTCCATTGATGGTTCAGGTCAAGTGTAGAATGCAGATTACTTGTTTGGTTTGATGGATGGAGTGGTGGATGAGATTGGGGAAGAAAACATTGTGTATTTTATCATTGACAATGAGACATCATATAAGGCTGCAGAAAAGAAGTATATTGAGGCTAGACCTCACTTGTTGTGAGTGCTTTGTGCAACACATTTTATTGATTTAATATTGGAGGACATTATGAAAAATCCAAGTGTCAAGTCCTTCGCGTCATTCATTTATGGCCATCCCAGACTATTACATATCATGAGAGACCACACTGATGGTTGTGATCTCATAAGATCATGTCCCACTAGATTTATCACGTATTTCATTGCGTTGGAGAGCCTTTATAGATAGAAAGCTGATTTGAAGAGATTCATACTATCCACTGCATATCAAAATTACATAGATGCCTATAGAAGCTCAATGGACTAGTATGATGTCTTGTTGAAGATGGAGCAGCTAATTGAGAACAACAAGTGGTGGAAAAAGGTGCAGTATTGCCTATCTATCATAGAACCCCTAGTACAGATGCTTAGGTTAATTGATTCAAATGGTAAAAATTAAAATGGGGGTACTTATAAGATGCTATAGATAAAGTCAAGATGAAAATTAAAGAGAAGTATTCTAAGAGTTAAAAGAAGTGATGGAAAGTGATAGACAATAGGTAGAACAAGACACTTCACCATGATATTCATACTGTGGGTATAATTTAATATGTTGTGTTTGTTTTATTCTCATATTAATATGTTAATGCCTTAAACGTTGGATTGTGTTACAATTTGACAGGATATTTTTTGAACTCAAGGATACAATATGGTGGGCAAGTATGCAACAATGTTGAGGCACTCTCAGGCCCACTATCAGTGATCAAGCATTTTTGTAAGACTCTAGAAGATAGAACTCTGCTGAGATTGAAGTGAATACTCCTTACTTATTTAGTAAGCATTTAAGATTAAATTTTAACATAAATAATGAACTTAATTGTCTTTCCTTTTTGTATTTAAGATGACTTCCTACAAGTATAGGATCGGAGTCTGTGGAGATCCATATTTACAATTTTCACATGATAAAGTTTCTCTTAGTAAACTACCTCAACATTTAAAACATGGTAAATCTTTTAAAGAATATTACACTTATTAATTTTTACATATGTTTTTTTATAGTTGAGTGGTATTTTCAAGTAAGCAACAAAATTGGATGGAATCCACTAGTATTCATTGCAGTTCGGGTGCTAAGTCAGAGTACCAGTTCATCTCAATGTGAGCTGAATTGGAGCACTTTCAACCTTATACATACAAAGAGAGAATAGGTAGAAGACTGCAAAATTGAAGAAGTTAGTCTACTACCATTACAACATGAGATTGAAGATAAAAAGTATCAAAGATAGAAAAAAACATCTGAGAAAAGATTTACACACTTTGCAGGTGGATTGTACTAGGAGAGAGCTCAAGCTCAATCCACTCATGGCTTGGTACAGAATGATGTTGATTTGAAATATCTATTCCAAAAAGAACATCCATTTGCAACATGGATGGAAGACAAGGATGCTGAGGGAGAGCTAGAATTTGATCCGAATGGCAAATCATGGGCCGAAGGTGAGTTTGATAGTATCTTTGGTGATGACGAAGAAATATAAGAAGGAGAAACTTAGGTTCCATGTATAGCTCCAATTCTTGATCCATCCCAGACTACAACTTTTCTAGAGTGAGTTCTAGCTCTCACCTCAGCTCCAACTCGAGTTCCAAGTGTGGGACCATCTACCATCACGAAGAAGGATGGTGGCTTGTTCAAAACATTAAAGAAAGTTTACATGTTAACACACTAAAGTATTCAAGAACAAGAAAGTTTGAAAAGGAGGAAGAAGTTGAGTATCAAATGCCAACATCTCTTTGATACTGACACTACTTAGAAACCTTCATCTGATTAGGATGAGGAAGAATTTATTCCACCATGTGAGAACTAAAAAATCTTGACCCCAAAAGGGGAGATAAATAAATGTGCATGTTGATCGGTAAACACCGATATTGACATGTCGAAATTGAATTTAGAAGGAGATAAACCCCAACCGATTGTCCGTCGAAAGCAAAGAAAGGAGGAGGCCGAAGGCCTTTCATCACCATCAACATCGCAAAACGATGTTGATTTTGCCGTCAAACCATTGCCCGAAAGGCACTTGTCTGCCGCTATCTTCACGGGCCGACGTTGAAACCCTTGCTAAAGGGGGAAGTTGTCTAGCAAGGAAGAACCATCGGAAATCCTTGCAGACTAAAAGGGGGACCACGAAGAAGCTCTTACAGGGCTCTGTGTATGCGATCGCTCATAAGAGGAAGAAATTGTCGGAAGATGACAACCCCGCCGGTGGGGCTCCTCCTACGACACCGCCACTGCGGTCGTGAAGGGACGAAGCCATCGTAAAAGGCCCCCTGTGCAAAGAAAGCCGCTGCGAGATGCCGTTGTTGTCGCCGAGAGAAAGAGGCTGAAGGGAAGGATAGGGCATATGAGGGAATTGGAGGAAACCTTTGCCATCGTCGCCGTTATCAACGTCCAAAACCACCGCAAAGCCCCCTCCCTACGTGTCGCTGTCGCTGCGGAAGAGAGCCGTCGGAGAGGAGTAGAGTTGTTGGAAGGGGTAGTGAGGAAGATCTCCTTGTTGTCATCACCGCCTTCACAAGTTACCATTGTCGTCATTGACCTGCGCAACCGCCGCTGCAAGGACCGGTTGAAAGGAAGCTTTTGTGATGAGAATGAGACTGCATGCTTTGTTTCGAGTCCTAGGCCGGGGGAAGACCGCTGCCGTTGTCGGTTTGCGCCACCGCCGACATCGCCGGGATCTGTCGCTGCCTTCGTCGGAGTCTACCGCCGAGCTTGCCACCATCGCCGGGAGAGCACCACCGCGGGTGCTTTTGTCCCGAGAGAGGAGTTTAGGGAGAGAAAGGGTCGTAGTAGAGGGCTTTGCGAATAGCCTTGGGTCAAAGCCCGATCAACAAGCCACGATAAAAAAAAGGAGCGAAAGAGAGACGAGATTGTGCGAGGTCTCACGAGCGTGCCTCTCCCTTGGGTCAAACTGGGTCACAAAACAAAAAAGAAAAAAGGGGGGGAGATTGGGTCAAACCCTGCCTCCCCTACGTTGCAACAATCGGGGAGGTGTGCCCACGCACCCACCTCCTGGATATGATCACCCCTGAGTGATCATACCCCTTAATTTGAAGGGGAAATGGAGGTAATCTCACCCTGAATCCGGTCACCCCCCACTATTGCGAAAATGGACTTAGTGGGTGCCTACCAAATTACTCTTTTACCCCTCCAAAAACTCCTATAGGTACCCCTAAGTGCTGTACGTACAGAGGTTAGATTTTTGAGTGGAAAGGTTGGAATTTTGTTCTAAAATAGGGAATTTGAAGATCTCCTTGGTGGCATTTTGTCAGGAGTTAAAAGCAAGTTCCAACTTTCTCGAATTGACTTTTGTCCATTCGAAAAAGGAGTAAGGATTTTGTCCGATCTTGAAGTCCAACTGATTTTGATCCCACATTTATTCGAAAGGGGACCAAGTAGCCCACATTTAAAATAAGAACTTAAGTTACTTCGGAAGTTTGAAAGTGAAACCCAGTTCGGTAAAGTCGAAATACTTGCAAAATCGAACAAGATCCGAAAAGTTCTGCATTTAAAATGCGAACAAGTTATTTTTGAAAATCGAAAAGAAAACTCAGTTCAGTAAAGCCAAAATGCCAACAAAACCGAATGAGATAAAAATATTACTGCATATTAAATGTAAAGAAGTTATTTTTGGTCAAGTGAAGAAAACCCGACCTAGTTTAGTCGGAATGTCATCAAATTGTCGAATTGAACATGCATAATAAATATGTATAAAAATTCAAACTTTGACATTTATTGAGGAATAAAGTTTGCATATCCCCTCATTTATTGTACTTCCATGTATTTACATCGATATGAAATGAAATTCAAGTTTGATTGAATTGATGTGCTAGTTCAAAACGACATCAAATTCTCATGTAGTTCAAAAGGTGGATAAAATTAAATAAGTCACTTAAATAATTTAAAACGTAATCAAATAAACAAATTTGGTTAAATCAAATCAAATAATGACTTATTCATTAAAAAAATGCCATGATAATCAAATTAATTCTATATCATAGAATCATGCTTATAAAGTAACTATAAATGGTTACAAAATAAGGTAAGTTCGAATTTGACTTAACAAAAAAAATCAAAACAAGTCAAATGGATAATGTTACTTAATTAAATAAGTATGCATACTAAAATCTAAATCAAATAAATGACTTAAATATTAATAAAATGTTATCAAAATGCAATCAAAATTATGTCATTAAATAATACAAAAAAATATTTGCCAAAGACTACGAAAACATATTAAGTTGAATTAAAATTAACCATAAAATTTAAGTGATTGATATTATTAAGAAAAAAATCTTAATAATAAAATCTACTTAAACTATAATAAAATGTTAACAAATGAAAAAATGGAAATCAATTTCTATATAAAAAGAGAAATCAACCTAAATTGTCTAAGTTAATTAATGAAAAAAGACATAAATTAATTCAAATCTCAAATAAAAAAAATCTATGAACTTAAATGAAAGTTTGAATTAAGTTGAACTAAATTCCATCCAATATAAGACCATGGAGATATGTCTTTTAATTTTGTGTTTATGTGGATTAATGACTTCCGTTCGATATGTTCTTGTGATGCTTAGTCAAAAGTGTTCGAGTATTTATTCGATATAATTAATATCGGAATATCGTAGGTCTGGTGGGGAGAGCTCAAGATTTATTTACAAGGAACTCAGTAAACCTCAAAAATAAAATTGTGATTTAGATCGCCTAAGTGGTTGGTAATACCCATATTGACACTTAACAAATATGTGGAACCATCGGTGTTCCTATAAAATATTACCACATTTAATTAGTTAATACTCATATTAATACCACATATTTGTATAGTATTCAATGCTAGTAAAAAAAGAATTTCAAAAAGAAATGCCTAACTCTTTAAAATTGAGAGGTTTTAACAAATGGCATGCCCGGTGGAACTTATTTCTTCATCTTTCAATCATAGCAACTCGACGAAGTCATAAATCTACCAAATTCCTTTAAACCTTTACATTCCCTTAGTCGATGCTTGTCTTTTTAAGAAGGAAGATTCGACACCAAGCAATGGAAGGGAAGGCACAAATCTCTTTCATGGAGGGTTACATCATCAACTATGTCAGGGGTACCTTGATGTACCCATGACGTTTGAAGCTTTTTCGTCGGACACTCAACGACCGGATAGTCTCGGGGTAGAGCTTGCCATCCCAGCAACTGAGGACTCAACGCTTGGTCCTTACGACGCAATCATCATTGCCACCAAGGTGATGGAGGGAGCATGCGCTTCCACATGTCACCAAGACTGATGTGGTGCCGGTTCTGACGCCACTCACTGTTAACCAAGTTTCCGTGGTTTCTACGCAACTGAAGGTCAACAATTTTCGGAAGGGGTAGACTTCCACTCCTTTCTGCTCACATCGATCTTTCATGGTCGGCCAGATGCACATCTACTATGATGGGCGCCCGACAACCTATGTTAGGAGCCTTACTACACATCGTGCTCGCAAGGCCACCCTTACGAGGCACTGTCCCTTTTCAATGGGTTTGCCCCGTTGGAGGGAGTCAATGAAGCTAGACTTGCCACCAGTTTCCACGTCACTTTAACTCTACAGATGAGGAAGAACTCCTCGGCCTTCAAGAAAGTTAAGGCAGACTCAGCACGAGTTCGATAAACTAGTGTTGTTGAAGACCTCCCTCGCATCAACCTTAATCTTATGGCCTCAAGAGCCGCAAAAGTGTTGGAAACGTTTCACCGTAGGTGTGTTATGCTCGAATGCGATACATAGCACGTGATCGCCAACATGCAGCTCATCATGATGGGAGAAGTCAATTCGTATGATTTCTTTTCTGGATTGGAAGGAGATTCCGATACACCAGGGGAACCCCATGGCTCGCCCCGCTTGGGTTTATTGTCTCATGGTATCGTTAGTACCAGAATGTCAATGGAGCAGCAAGTACCAATCATAAATATTTCCAGTTTTGAAGTTGGAATGATTGAGTTTTTGAGGGGAGAAGCACCCCTCCATACCGAAGATGCAGCTTCAAATACGCACCCCCTTGTCGGAAAATAGCCATTGCTCAACCACTGTTGTACTCTTTTCCACAACACCATACGGAGAGGTTGTATGAATATTGCATTCAAGAGGAGCTCCTACCACCTTTGATACAACTTGAAGGGGAGAAGGGATATACCGCCTACGGGGGACATATAGTATTGCAGTTATTATGAAACCCATGACCAAGGATTGGTGTCTTGGAAGGGTGAAAGAGGAGATCTTGCATTTAGATTTTATGTTATGGAGATTGAAAATAAAAGATATAGGAAAAATCTCAAGAGATTGGATCTTAGAAATATCAATACATGTGCATATTTTAAGTGTAAAATGCCATGTAATCTCTTCAACAAGGATAAGGAAACTCATTTTAAACATCAAAATAAATTGTGAGAGAACTAAAAGTTTAATGTAGAGAGGATGAACTATTGTTAACAGGAGACATACTAGAACTTTTATGGTAGACCAAAACTTCATCTTGAAATATATGGATAGGTGATTGGTAACATTTTGGGTCAATCTTACATAAATAGTCATAAAAGTATTAAGTTATAATTTTTTTCAAATAATGATGTCTAGATGAATGTTTGGATGAATTTCATAATAAAATTGGCGATATATGAAGTAAACTTAACGAGGCCATCTAACAAGTTAAGGGTAATAATAGGCGGAGTAGATCAAGGTACAAGAGATACTATATAGATATTCTCATTTCGGTAATCTTGTTTCTCGGATGCATAGAGAGAGATTCTTGAGAGATTGCATTCCATGCCCATGACCACCTCCCCTACGATTGCACTGAAGTCAAAGACATGATAGAACGTCTTATCCGGAATGGAGTCATTAAGCTGAATGAAAGACTTACAATCACCTTAGCTGCACTCCCCCATCCAAGGATTTCGGAATCGGAATCGGAATTGGTCGAAATCGGCCGATTCTTGGAAAGGAGAGCAATCTCGGAATCGGTAGGAATCAATTTGTTTTTTGATTTTTTTTCATCAAAAAAATTTTAGAAAATCAAGAAAAATTCTGAAAAATAGGAAATAGTTTAGAAAAAATTTCAAAAATAAGATTAGCTGCATCCACATGGATTGAAGTATGGAATCGGCCAAGTCGAATTGGAATCACATAAAAGTACATGGTGAGATGCAAAAACTATAATAAATTTTAACTGTATCAATTGAAAACATAAAAGTAAAAATATACATGTTATCATATCTTTACCAATATCCATGATATGAATTTTGGCCTTCATCATCTTCCTCTTGCTTTTGAAACTTCTTAGTTGTGTCTATTCTTCTATTCATTACGGGGCCATATCCATAAGAAAACAATGACGATGCCATGTCATCAAAATCGTAGGTATCGTACTGTGGCACGTAGGTAGGCTCAGGTGGAGGAATCCACGGCTGCTGAGGATCATAGAATGCTGGATATTCTGGCTCCATATAATGTTACTGTGGTGTCTGCTTATCCAGCATGAAATATGACTTTGGCTGTCGTGAATCAGGTGACTGCAGAGCTGATGGCTACATGGCTGGTATGCACTTCTCGTCCTCATCAATTGAGAAGTGAGAAGGAGCCTGTGCGCTGTCATCTGGGCTTACAGGACATTGTCTAATCTCCAACTTTCTTCTCTTCACTTCTTTAGCCATCTGTCCCACCAGAACTCAAAGTTTTTTTCAACTTTGAAAATCTGCCTATTTTTTATGTTGTCACTTTTGTTTTAGTTTTGCCTGGACTACGAATGGACTGGGTAGCTGGGGCTGGAGCTGGGGTTAACACTAGAGGTGGCTGCTGTATAGCTGCTAGGGTAAAAGAAGGGCTGCCTGAGCCTGAGAAGTAGGTGGAGCATTCTCCTCGGCCTCTACACTATCCAACTCTCCTTCTGCCTATGCACGATCATCGGGATCAAATTCAGCTAGATGAGCCCTGACTGTCCTCTTCTCTATCCAGGAAGCAAGTGCATGCTCCTCATAGAATATGTGATCCATGTCCACCTCCTCGGGTGATGGTGTGGCTGAGCTATTCCTCTGCTCATATAGACCACCTATGAACTGTGCAAATCTCTCCTTTGAAATCTTCTGTCGATCTTTGATATTCTTGATGTGCAGCCTCATATTGTAATGACAGAAAATCAGCTTTTTTATCCTGTCTGAGATCAACCTGTTCCTCCTCTTTGTATGTATCAAGTTAAATGTGCTCTAGTTCCTCTCACAATGAGAGGAACTAGTGCTCCGCCGAGCATCCTGATATCAATGGTAGTAAGTGAATTTCATCCACTCTTGGTGTTCACCTGAACCCACTACTCAGTCGCAAAAAGAGAAAAGACAAACAGTCAGCCCATCATCTTCAATAACTTATAAGATAAGAAAATAAAATTTTCATCATAAATAAGTATACCAGGTGATATTTGGTCGCATGAATATCTCATATCAACATCTGAGTATACCTTGACCCTCATCTTATACTTCTACATCTGAAAAATTTTTAAAAAAATTTATTAATTATCTAATAATTAGTTACTCCAAAGTATTGAATAAACTCTAACTTCTATCTCAACCTCTATCCTGTCCTGCTGAGATTGGCAGAGACGCTGAGTAACAGCTAATGTACTACGCATCACTTCGTTGTCGTTCACCACCTATCCTCCATATTGGATGCGAGAGTTCAAAAAATATCCTGCAAGAATTTAATAATTAACGTTATGAATAAGGCAAATTTTGACTAAACTTAAAGTAGGTAAGCACAATTTTTTTTAATTTACTAACTTGTAGCATGGACATCGTTGTGCAAAGTCTTGTCTCATAGGTCATCTATGATCTTCCATCTGATAATAGAACCCTATTTAGAAACCAAACCATCTACAAAATGGTGGCCAAATTTCATATTGATGGAGAACGTCCACCATTTAACATCCACGAGCCAATGGTTTAGTCGAAGCATTCAACAAAATGCTTTGTAAACTCCTAGTCAAAGTGACAAGAAGTAAAAAGTAGAGTTGGGATGATACAAGAAGTATTATGGGCCTATCGCATCATATACAAAAATCCTGCGGGTTGCTTGCCATTTTCCCTAGTTCACGGAAATGAGGTTATCATACCTTCAGAAATCGTGTTATCTTCATACCTTCGCAGTGCATTATGACCTTCTTTTGGAGAAACCCGACAAAATGCAAAGGCGATTCATGGAGCTAGAAAAATTGGTGGAAAAATGGCTGGAAGTCTACAAACACATCAAAGTTTACCAAACCAGGATGTCTCGAACTTATGACAAACTAGTGAAAGAAAGAGCATTTGAGAAAGTAGACCTAGTTATGGTAAAACAAAAGGATGTCATGGCAGTGCGCCCTAAAAGCAAATTCTTTCTAAATTGGCTTGGCCCATATGTCATTGGCAGGGTATTTGATAGTGGTGCATACATTGTGGTAAATAGCAAAGGAGAAATTCCTTTCCCACCTTTGAATGGCAAATATATCAGGAAATATTATGCGCCCGAGCATGAATTTCAATAAAATTAGCCAAGAAATGATTCATAAAATTCATACCTTAAAAGTTGAGTATGATCTTTTCCATCCTCACAAGCCTACTGGTCTCAATGGCACGAAGTCACTTAAAATTCATATCCTATGTGCTGAGTATGATTGCTTTGTACTTACAAGCCTATGGCTTCTAATTTCATAATGTATGAGTTGAGTGTGAATTCTTTCATACTCACAAGTCTATATGTCTTATGGCATAAAGCTGCCCTAAAATTCATACCCATGTGCCGAGTATGATTCCTTCGTACTCACAAGTCTATTGGTTTCAATTCAATACCTTATGAGCCGAGTGTGAGTTCTTTTGTACTCACAAGCCTGTAGGTCTAATGGCACAAAGCCACCTCGAATTCATGCCTAGTATACCAAGTAGGAGACTCATCCTCACAAGCCTACGAATCCCAATGGCACAAAGCCACCCCAAAATTCATACCCATGTGCCGAGCATGATTCTATCATACTCATAAGCCTATGGGTCTCAATGGCACAAAGTCATTCAAAATCCAAATCCTATGAGCCAAGTATGAACCTTTCATACTCACAAGCTTATGGGTCCCGATTACATAAAGCTACCTAGGACTCATACCCTAAAAGTCGAGCATGATTATTTCATACTCTCAAGTCTATAGTTTCAATGGCATAAAATCGCTTCCAAATTTATGCCTAAAAGTCTGAGTATGAACCCTTCACACTCACAAGCCTACAGGCCTAAATGATATACCCTAAGAGCCGAGCATGATGATTTCATACTCACAAATCTATGGGTCTCAATGGCATGAAGTCACCCAAATTCATACCCTTTGTGCCGAGCAGGATCTTTTTTATCTTCACAAGCCTATAAGTTTCAATGGCACAAAGCCACCTTAAACTTATACCCTAAATGTCGAGCATGATTCTTTTCATCCTCTTAAGCTAATGTGTTCCAATGGTAGAAAGCCACCTAAAATTCGTATCATGTAAGTCGAGTATGATCTCTTTATGCTTATAAACTTAATGTACCACAACCTTCAAAATCTTATGGCGTAGGGGAAACCTTAATTCCTCATCGACCAAAAAAATCATCGAACCTCATGGCTCATGGAAGTCTTAATTCCTTACCAAAAAGTGGAAGAGTCCTATGTCTCAAAAGAAGTCCCATCGGTAAGTCCAAAATACATACTCACAGAGCGAGTATGAAACAACCATGATTCTCCTGAAGCATGGAAGTGCATCCAAAAGAACCTATGGCCTAGAGGAAACCTTAAATCCTTATCGCTCTAAAATCCTATGACTTGAGGAAGCCTAACTTCCTCACCCAAAAAATAAACAAATGAGGGCTAAAAATCAAAATGCCCTGACATACTTAGCTGGCTGCCTTTGATTGATTAGCTAAGGGCAAAATTGTTAAAAAATACACCTAGCTAGGGTTAAAACCAAAAAAGACACCCTAGGCAAAATCAGGTAACTCTATTACATGAAAACTTTATTGAGGCATGCAGGCAAAATACAAAGGGAGATAGTCTAGGTGAAAACCCGAAAGGACAGTCATATTAGTATAAAAAAATCTGCCAAATTAATTTCCTACTGTTTCAAGAATCAATGAGCGATGTGGCATGAAGCACGCTTTTGCAAGTCAAAAGTAGGGTAATTGGAGTGTCCGCTCACAACAATTTCTTGTGATTCCCCAAGTTAAATTGAGTCTTCACTAAGTTGTCACCTTGTATTCAACTTTCAAGTTGGACACAGCTGCCCAAAGTGGAGATAAGAAGTCAAGTAATGGCAATCTCCCCTGATAGGTAGACAGGTGAAGTTCTCATGCACCCGGAACAGGATTGAAATGGTTAGAAGCTATTGTGCTACCATGGCTCTTGCAGCCTGTATAGCACCGAAGCTTTCATACCTTTGCCAGTATGACACGAAGAACACCTTTGTGAATCAAAAGCAAGGTAATCAGAGCACCAGCTTGCAAGATTTTCCTGTGGTTAAGATTGCTTAGGCTAAGATTGTGGAATTAAGAGAGTTGTCTTTTGGGGTGGAAGAGAGGGTTAGAGAGCAGGGTGCAGCCCTCTCTTCTTTTCTCATCCTACCACCAGCAGGTAGCAGGAACAGGGAGGACCACAGGCAGTAGCAAGGGGATGAAGGCAGGGGACAGCCGCCCTCATCTTCTATTCTCTCTTGGCACAGCAGCAGCCGCAGGCTGCTCCTTTCTTCTTTTCTCCCTTGCGCAGGACAGCAGACACCAGCAGGCAGTAGTGGAGGACCAGGTAGAGGGGGAGGTGCAGCCCTCCTTCTCTTCTTCCTTCTCCTTGTGCATTATACCAGCATAAGGAGAGAAGTAGGCTGCATCTAGGGTTTGGAGAGCTCATCCGTACACCCAGGGCTGGAAACTGCCTTTTAAGGAGAGGGTCGGGGCTGATGGTGCCAAGGCCTTCCTCTTCTAGTTCATAACCCTGTGGTGGTCTTGTGTGCTTATTATGGATCCCTGGTCCCTGTTCATGGTTGCGATTAGCGTATGATGGCCATCTTGTGGGGTTCTCTCTTGATGATTTTTGTTTTCATTCAATACTCAATGGTCAAGTTACACTCTCTGCCCTCTATCTGTTAGCATATAAAAATGGAATTGACCAATTCTGGCTGCTTCTTGGACGTGCTGAAACTGAATATCACTGCCCAACCCCAGGTCCAGATCCAATTCCAATTGTTAAATCCTTGCTTTCAAAGGCATAACCTAAAGAATTGAAATTCAGGGCTGATTCTGGTTCTAGCATCTTTCTTTTTAAGGCATGACTTAAATAATTTGCATCATTTGCCTGATAGCAATCTATTTATTGGGCTCAATTATTTTTTGAATTTCGAACTCAGAAGGTACTATGTTTTAATTCCATTGACCCGTATGCTTATTAACATGTTTAGTTGTTCAGTTGTCATCTTGTCCAACTTCTACTATTTATTGTTCCATTTTATATTTGATTTCTTGTTCTTTTGAGTTCCCCTAGTTTCATGGGATAGCTTGTTATTGTAGAAATGTGCTTAAATTTATCTGCATCGTGCTTTCCACCCTGCCTCTGGTATCAACAGTGAATAAGCTTCAGATTGGATAGTGGCATGAGTGTTTAAACATTTTCTCTCTAATTTCAGGTCTGGTGCCTCGTTACTTAGCACCACAGATTGTTTGTCTTTAAAGCAGAGAAGATGGCCTGAAGATATAGCTTGGCACCCTGATGGCAATAGTTTATTTGCTGTTTATACTGCAGATGGTGGTGATGCCCAAATATCTATATTAAATCTTAATTCTGCCAGTGTAGGCCACCTTCCCACTTTCCATTTGAGATTCCGATGCCTTTTACTGCATAAGGATTATGTGAAACCTTGTTTTCCATCATATAAAATATATATTTATTTGAAAATTTATTTGATTACCGTTCATTTGGATAAAGAACTTTTATTATCTTTGGCTAATATGCTGCTTATGAAACACATGATATTTCATAATAGTATTAGCTAAAATACATGAACATATAAAAGTATAATGTTGAGGTTTAGGGTTCATTAAAAATGTCTTTGGACTTTGTTCTATCGGAAGGTATGAATTTCCAATGTTAATTATGTTGACATGCTTGAATACCCTTGATTAACCATCTTAAGCAACTCATAGCAAAACATACATTCCCAAAAGACGAGCACATATGGGAGTTATAAACCTCATAAACTCAATAGAATACAAACTTAGTACATTGAGTTTGATTTTAGTTTCATTATGTTTTATGACGTGTGTTTTAAGGTTCCAACATCTCAAGGATATGTTCCTTAGTGGATTCTTAAGTATATTTGACGTAGATTTAACTTTTTTAAATTTAAGGTCTTAACATTATGGCATCTTTTGAATTATAGAGTTCATTATTTCTGAAGTCTACTAAAGACATGCTTTGGATCAAGTTTCATTATGAGATTATGCCTATATTTAAGTTCCATTACTATTATTTTTATTATCTGATTTTTGATATTTTAGACTTAGTGAAATCATATCTGATAGTCTCATTTTTTATTTAAGTCTTGACATTTTAGCTTTAGGAACATTTTGCTTAAATCTGATTTTTATGATATTGGATTGAAGTATGTTCATGATTATTACATTTTCATTGTTCTAAACCTTAACGCTGGGCACTTGGATTCATCTTTTCTTTATGTTTTTGGTCTGGCATCTTAGACACGAGTCATGTTTGTCGTGTCCAGTTGGAGAGGGTTCATTATCATTTGATTTCATATTCCAAGTCTTTTCATTAGGTGCATTGTACTTGGAATGCCCCTAATATGAGTCTTTACTCTTTAGACTTAGGATTTTAATGGCTCATCTTCCCACTTAAGTCACGGAAATCAAGTCATATTTCATCGATCTTATTAACTTTTAACATTAAAGCATTAAGATTTATTTTTTATATATTTAAAGTCTACTATCTCAGGCTCAACGAGGATGGCTAACATATGAGTATTAATCTTCAAGGATCAAATCATGCTCAATCTTTTTTTTTTCTTAGTCCCAGTCCTAGAACACTTAGGATCAGGACTTCATTGATTCCATGGTTACCCATGGTCTTTGCATTTAGAACTTAGGGGCATCTTTATTAAGTCATGGTATGAAAGTATTAAATTTAGGATTTGATGGATCCGAAATAAGCATGATATGGTAATCAGGCCATTCAAAGCTTAACGGGAAGATCTTTGGTCAACCTAGACATTTTTTATATGATTTCAAGCACAAGCTTCCAGGTGATCATATGGGCATTAGAATCACTCCCATTATTTGTTCAAATATTAAAGCTTTAGGGTTCAAGGAATTTAATAGACCACAGGATTTCCCAGTGATCATTTCAGATCTTAGGAATTCTTCAGAGTTCGAGATGGGCAGTAAGGATTTGCTTCTCCATTAGCTATTCCATCAATTAGACATGAAAAGAAAACCTTAGGACATATAGCATTAGTACTTGGTGGATTTTATGATATCCATGCTCATATCATGCAAACTTTCTTTTTAATGTCTGATCTTTATATCATTCTAACTGAGCACTGAATTTTGTACCCTTGGCATCTTCCATTCTGAACTGCCATTTCTGAATCTGATTTTTTATTTAATCAGATCGTATCTTTATCATCAAATATGTGAGTCATCAAACACCTTTGATTTTATTGGTATCTTAGACTTGATCGGGCGGGAGAGGTGTCTGATTTCACACTATTTTTCAACTGAGTAACCAGGTTCCAGCAAGTTTCATGAATCTAGGCATCTCCGAACCATGGGTTACCAGCTGATCAATCTAGTATCATCGAAATTATGGCATTCCTGACCGATCATGAAAATCTGAAATTGTTGGCTTAATGGACTGCCAACCCATCCGATGATAATTGATAGTTTGACATCACATATGCAAATTTGGGGTAACTTTCATCCCCATGCCATGATCAGATTTAGACACTTTCAGATTTGAAGCTTAAGGAAATTATCATGATCTATAATATCTTAGCTAATCTTGGATTAGATGATTTTAGATTTGAGTATTTCTATCTTATCCTTTATGTTTGCATTACCATTACGTATGACTTATGTAGGTTATACAATATTCCCTGTTCATAATCATACATAAACTTTACACATAAATGCCATTATCATAATATTATAATACATGGTTCATTGACATGGGGAGTCATTCATGACTTTGAAATCAACATGATACAGGTACCTTAGCGCATCATATGGGTATAGGATATATTTTATCATCTTTTTAAATGATTCAATGATAAGGTGTAGCATGGTGTCATGTATAACTCTCTTTGATCAAGTGAGAATCGGTCGGTTATGATGGGTACATACCCTGGTCTCCGTCTGGGATCGAGCACATTGGGTGTGTGCCCATGTGGTCGTTAATAGGCTGGCCTTTAAACATTTTTTATTTAATTTCAATAAGTTAAGGGGTGGTTTTATGTTGTATGGCCATATAGGCCAATCATCATGTCATCATGGCCATGAAAGGCCTATCTTCATTCATTGCCTTGGCCGGGATCACCCATAAGCATCATGTCGGCCAAGATAGCCCGTTATCTTCATCTTGATCATTCATCATTTTTTGAACATCAGCCATATCTGCAACCTTCATCTAGTGCCTTGCTTTCAGCCACAGCCGAGTTGACAGTACCTTCTACTTCGTTGGGCAGAAGGATAAAGGTGACCCGACTATTTCTGCAAGTGGCCTGGTGAGATCATGGGGAGTTCAATTATGCATGTAGATGGGGTATTTTAGTCTGATACTGGCCTGCACATGAGAGTATCTTTGGACTGCATAGTGGTGTGCTCGTGATATGACATAAAACAGGTGCTGTTTAGGCTCATTAAGGCAGATATCAAGGCTACAGTGCAAGGATTCCGATTCTTTGGACTGCATATTGGTGTTCTCGTGATATGACATAAAACAGGTGCTGTTTAGGCTCATTAAGGCAGATATCAAGGCTACATGGCAAGGATTCCGGAATCAGAATCAGTCAGTACTGATCTGATTCGAATCGGATCAGATCAGTTCAATTCCGACCGGATCGATTCTCATTCTTGAGAATCAGTTGGAATCGGGAATTTTTAAATAAAAATTTCAAAAATTCTGATTCCGATTCGGACCGATTCAGTCCAATTCGGTTTGATTCTGGATCATTTGGCCTGAATCTTTTAAAAAAAATCTAAAAAAAAAGGATTGCGATTTCAATTTTGATTCTGATTCCGATCCTATTCATCCGATTCAAGACTGATTTGACCGATTCTGACCGATTCCGGCGGAATTCAGGTCAGCTGATCCGATTCCGGAATTGGCCGATTCTGATCCGATTCGACCGATTCCGCGATCTATGCTACATGGGGCTCAAACATTGCTCACTTCATACTAACATGAGGGGCAACACTTGAGATACCAAAAAACATGCACGGCCTAGCCTAAAGGGACTGTAAGTCACAGGTAGATGTCATGTATAGACTTGATTGGAAAGGGAATATAGGCTATGAAAGGATTGTATATGTAGGCATGTTTCCAAGTTGTACGGATGCTCTTAAACCCAATTATTTGGGTACTTAGAAGGAACTGGAACTTACCTGATTACTGTCAGTCTAGGTGTACATTCGATTGGCTGAACATAAGGTCATATGACCATAGAAGGTAGGTCAGACCTATGGGGATTTAGGTGCTGCCATATGGTCATGTAAATAAGGCCTGACAAGGATCACATAGATGGCAGACCAAGGAAGGATTATATACATGGAAAAGGGACTGTTATATGACTTTATATGGGATCAAATGTGAACCAAATGGGGGGTATGTGGGGGTGCAAACGAACCAATACACTCGACAAGTAACCAAGGATTGTCGTCTCGGATCTCGGCTTCATCTCGGAAGTGTGAAAGAGAAGAGATCTTGTGAGATTCTCAGAAAAATCTCGGGAGATTAGATCTCGGATTTCATTTATGTTGGGGATACCTTACCCATGGATCGCCATCTCGCATCTAGATTTTATCTCATGGAGATTGACGAGAAAAGATCTCGAAAAAATCTCGAGAGATTAGATCTTGAAAATATCAATCAATGTGCATGTTTAAATGTAAAATGTCATATAATCTTTTCAAATAGGATAAGAAAACTAGTATTAAATATCAAAATAAGCTGTGAGAGAATTAAAAACATAATATAGAGATAGTGAACTATTGTTAATAGTAGACATACAAAGGATCCTATGTCAGACCAAAACTTTATCTTGAACAATATAGATAGGAGATCGATAACATTTTGGGTCAATTGTACATATATAGTTATTAAAATATTTAGCTATGAAATTTTATCAAACAATAGTGTTTAGATGAATATTTGGAAGGATTCTATAATAAAATTGACAATATAAGAAGGAAACTTAACAAAATCATCTAACAAGTTGGGGATAATAATAGGCGGAGAAGATCAAGGTATCACATGTACTACATAGATATTCTCGTTTCGGCAATCTTGTTTCTCGGACGCACGGAAGAAAAGAGATTCTCGGGAGATCTCGAGAGATTCTCGGGAGATTGCATTCCATGCAAGTAACTTGAAGCTCGGCTCGATAAAAACTCGACTCGGCTCGTTTATTTTGTTAAATGAACAAGTTTGAACAAAAAATAAAGCTCGACTCATTAAACGAGCCGAGCTTGAACAGACTCCTACTCGACTCGATAAACTCGCGAGTAGCTCGATTTAATATTCTATTGTATATTTTTTTAAAAAATTAAATTAAAAATATTAATAGTTATATATTGTCACTTAAATATATTAAATAATTTAAAATTTGAGTTTAAACTTATATCGAGTTTTATAAATGTGTTAAATCTAGAGTTTCACAAATAATTTTTTCATTGATTTTGAGTTTTATTAACGAGTTTGTATATAACTTAAGCTTGAATGTGAATTGAATTTTAGTCCAGCTGTTACTCAGGTTCAAGCTTGACTCGACTCGATTAATAAACGAACCAAGCTTGAACAAGGGTTCAACATACTCGTTAAAACTTGAGCTCGAACTCGAACTCGTGTAAAATAAACGAGCCAAACTTGAACACCATACTACTCGGCTTGGCTCGGCTCGTTTGCACTCTTAGGTATGAGCCTAATACTACACATTCAATTCGGTTTAGAGAGGGGCTAAAACTGATAACAATTTAGCGGTTTGGTTTGATTCAAGAAATCGAACAATCAAAGCCCTGAACTGAACCAGACCGACTTGAATTGGCCAATTTAGTCTGGTTTACCGGTTTGTGTGAACCAAGGATTGCCATTTTGGATCTCGATTTCGTCTCGAGAGGGGTGAAAGAGAAGAGATCTTGAAGAAATCTTGGAAAAATCTCAAGAGATCGGATCTCGGACTATCGGATCAAAATGCATATGTATGAAACATAACATAATGTCTTATAAAGATGTGAGTACATCATTGAATTTACATGAAAATATATAACACATTTGTGCATCAACTATGTGAATAAACAATTACAAAGCACTTTCAATACCAAAAGATGTGCTTCTAAAAGATTTAAACTTTTATATAATTTTATTTAAGTATTAATATGATATTAAGAGTATTTTTATGTTCTAGTTCTTGATTGTTTATTACAAATTGATGGTTAAATATTTATGAAATTGAATTGATGTAACTTGTTTATTACATAAAATATAATCTTTGTAAAATAATTTGATGATTAATAACCAAATCTAAAATTTGAATATATTAAGAACATTATTTGACTTAAGTTATAATTAAATGTGTATGTTTATGTGAGAGAGTAGAGAGTTAAAATATATCTTTATAAAATTTAAGTATATAACATATATTTATGATTATGAATATTTATATATATGTGATAGTATAAGTGATATGAAATATATTAATATGTTTACATTATCATAAACGGGGCATAGAGTAGCCGCAGTTGGCCTCTTGGCGAGACCGAGAATCTTGCGATATCTTGCGAGATCTCAGCAAGATGAAAAACCCTGGTGTGAACACCTTTAATTGCTACTTGCTTCCAACTGGTAGGGGTGAGTTGTTCCTCCTGCAGATTCATTGGGGCAAGGAACTGGTTGCATATCCACTAGTTGCCTTTCTCACCTGTGTAAGAGTCCTGATGGATTACTGGGTCCTTCAACTGAGGAGGAAAAAATGCCTGCTTACGGAAACCTTAGGAAGTACGTGGATGGATCCAATGACAAAAAAAGGCACATAGCACCCACGAGCAGGTTTTGCATTATTACAACACTTAAAGCGTTCAACCAAAAGAGAGAAGGGGAAAACATTAAGAGCCAAGTAGGAAGCTATTTGTGAATCACTTTAAGGATTCATTGTTTTCTTCCTTGTCAATTGCTCTAGGCGACCTGTATACGCCTCTAGAGAGTAGAGCCCTAATCCGTGGAGGCACCTATATGATTAACTACACCACAAAGCAAGCCTCTGAGCTTAATCTAAGGTGGTTACCTTGGAAAATCAATCAAATGGAATGTGTTGTCCATAACTTCTGAGATTGATGTGCCCGGGAAGGAGCTTCCAGTCAGAATGATCCCAAAAAAACTTGTCTTCTGTAGAAAGGCCTGATCACCCGAACAATGTGCCAAAATTTCCTGTGCATGCATGACAATTGCCTTTGGTCAACACCCATGCAGGTTTATGTCTAACAGCATTCTCTTGTGGTCAAAATCCAGTCAACTGAAGCACTTCATTAAATGCATGTCATTGACTTTTAATGGAAGCAGGATATCTGTATGTAAAACCTGCGTTCTTTCCAAGTTCAGTCCCTTCTACCTCAGATCTGCATGGTCTCATCCATGCAGCTCTAGAACTAGAATCCATGAGTCTTCCTAAAGCAGCTTTAAGCATGTTGAAGAAGACAGAAAATCTGTCATAATCCCTGTTTAACCATGTGCACAGTTTAACTTTTGTGGTGAATTATGTTTACTTTCTGCCTAGAAAGGGTAAGAGAGTACGTTCTTCAAAGAAGATCTGCAACCTCTCATCCACACATCTTCAAACCTTTCCCTAGCCTGCCTGAACCATCTTCTCCACCATATTTGGTGGATCTCATTCTCAAGCAACATGTCAATTAATTAGTCATAGTGCATGTTAAACCCTGTGTTCGTGCTGGATATGTCAGATGTATGGTATATTACCGTCACTTTCAGCATAGAAGAATTAAGAGGGGGTTAGTCGTGCAACATTAAAGATGCTTCATGATAATGCAAATTTACACATTTGACATAGAAAAGCTGTTCTGCAGGAAATTGGGATAGAAGTATGGCAGTTGACCCATATCAGAGGAATAATTGCTAGAGCCTCCTGCCACTGGCTACCCACAAAAAAAACAAAAATTCTGAAACTAGATGCATTTTTTGTGGAAGGGGAAAACGGAAGGTGAAACCTGACAAATTTAAACAGAAGGCCAAGATGGCAGAGTGGCTACTTGTTACTGTTTCTTTTTAAGTTGGAATAGAATTACCGCATTTTTTTGCTGAAAAGATCAAGATAACTATTTTCAAGTTAATCTGTGTTGGTGAAATTTATCATGAACAACAGCCTAATGTCAGTTAAAAGCTCTGAAAGTGCTGGTTCACTTGATAGAAATTCTTAGTTCTTTGTTGAAATGTGTTTCATTTTTTATTTAACCATCATGTTTTCAGTGTCACATTGTTTATGTTTAATTTCAGCAGAAACGGGTTTCTTTACTACAAGAAAAACCTCACATCAAAGGAATTGTAAACAGTATACAGTTCATGCCTTCTGCAGATCTCTGTTTTGTTACTGGTGGTAGTGATCATGCTGTAATACTTTGGATTGAGGGAGACAATGCAACTGAGTGGAAACCAAGAGCAGTACACAGAAATCTTCATTCTTCTGCTGTCATGGGAGTTGCGGGATTGCAACAAAAGAAAGTTGTCTTGTCAGTGGGTGTAGATAAAAGGATCATTGGGTTTGATCTGCTAGCAAACAGAGCTGATTTTAAGCATCAAACAGAAACCAAATGCTTGAGTGTTCTTCCAAACCCATCGGACTTTAATCTTTTTATGGTTCAATCGGGGTAAGCAAAAAAAAATGCAGTGCATCACCTTACTTAGATGTTTATAGTTTAAGTAATGAATGTTTAATCTGAATTTCATGCCTGTTGACAATCCATTTGAATTTTCTGTTCTTTCAGCAAACCAATTATACATGTGGATGCCTAAAATCTATTTTGACCCATTTAGCCTGTGTAGTCATGCTTGCGTTTGTGTTGTTTCTATATTCTTGAAGAATGATTGTAGCGCACCAACGTGACGGTTCTGTCTTTTATTATTTGCTTTATGCTTGTCCTTTAGTTGATCTAATCGTAGATGACATGTTAATTATTTTTGTCCTTTTATTTGCTCATAGAAATTAGAGGAAATGTTAGTAGAGGCTGTAATTTTGTCAATAGATGCTTAGAGTGCTCTAATTTTGTTATTTTTGCCCCCATCTTCTTGTTGGTTTTTTCATGGTTGGCAGAATTGGCTGGTCCAGATTGGAGTTGGTCAATCCGCACTTTGCAGCCCAAGAACCTTACACAGTAGCAAGATGGGTTGCCTTGGACTGGCCGATTTGTGCCAATCTGGCTTAAGCAATAAGAACGGGTGGATTTGGTAGTTAGCCAGATTGGCTACGAAGTTAGGTGACTGCAGATTGACCAAGCCTTATTTAGGGTTCATCCAGGTGGGGGCTACAGACAAAATGTGATAATACTTTTTGTATGTTGCAGAAGGCAAGAAGAGGAAGACTTCGGTTCTGTGTTTGCATGTTGGACTACTTCAGTTTCTGTCATTTTTCTATTCTCCTGTTTGCCTAACTTCAGTGTGTTATTGTGGAAGCAGGAGTATGACTTTAATTCTTAGGTAAAAAATCCAAATGATTAGCCTTCATTAATTTTGAGTTGTAATGAGAGCCTTGTATATGTGAATATGTAAATGCTTGTTTTACTCCGACTCTTTGATATATCTCATCCTTTTCATTGCTTTCTTGTGGTGTCATTTTCTTGTGCTCCATTTCAAATAAATTTTCACTCCCAAGATTAGTTGTTCTGCAATGTTAGTTTACCCTCATCTGTACTAAATTGAGCTTGGTTGTTCATCACATTTATCAAATTTGAAAAGTACTGTTAATCACCTCACTTCTTCACACACCATGAACACTGATATCTCTGGTGCTGTCCTGTTTCAGCACCCCTGAGAAGCAGCTTCGGTTGTTTGACATCAGATCAAGGCAGACGGAGGTTCATTCTTTCGGTTGGAAACAGGAGAGCAGTGAATCACAATCGGCTTTGATAAACCAAGCTTGGTCCCCTGATGGTCTGTACCTCACCTCGGGCTCAGCAGATCCCATGTTTCATATATTTGACATAAGAGTCAATTCTCGTGATCCTTCCCAGTCGGTGCAAGCTCACCAAAAGCGAGTTTTTAAAGCAGCATGGCACCAATCACTTCCTCTTCTTATCTCTATTTCCTCGGACCTCAACGTTGGAATACATAAGACCAAGTAGAAGTTATAAGTTAGAACAACATGCTGCAGCAATTTTGTTCTGGCGCCAGAATTATGGCGCCGATTTTGTTGAAGATGCCAGCATGACATTCCAAGAATTGTGCTATATTTTGTTTAATATATGGTACTGCTATATGTATTTAGATCTATTGTTAAGCGAGAAGCAAAGTTATAATATCTAATTAAAACATATATTCTACGCAACAAATAATTTATTTTTGTGCCATGGCATGTGAAGTAAAGAGTTATTAGATATAGTCCTTCATTTAACGTTTCAGTCTATGTTATATTTGTATAAAGAGGTATTTCATTGTGTCATGCTACGGTTAGGGAGGAGTACATTTAAGTTCCTGTTAATCTATTAGATGAAAAAAATGCATCTCATTTGATTAATCAAACATTGATAATTAAAATTAACTATACTTGTTATGATCCAATTTTTTAAATTATTAATCTTTATTGTAAGTTAGGAAGTGAAAAGCACACCTCTCCCTGGAATTTGAACTATGAAGTGAGAAGTGATGGCTGCAACACTATAACTTTAGGGTTTGGGGTTTAGGGTTTAGGGTTTAGGGTTTAGGGTTTAGGGTTTTAGGGTTTAGGGTTTAGGGTTTAGGGTTTAGGGTTTAGGGTTTAGGGTTTAGGGTTTAGGGTTTAGGGTTTAGGGTTTAGGGTTTAGGGTTTAGGGTTTAGGGTTTAGGGTTTAGGGTTTAGGGTTTAGGGTTTAGGGTTTAGGGTTTAGGGTTTAGGGTTTAGGGTTTAGGGTTTAGGGTTTAGGGTTTAGGGTTTAGGGTTTAGGGTTTAGGGTTTAGGGTTTAGGGTTTAGGGTTTAGGGTTTAGGGTTTAGGGTTTAGGGTTTAGGGTTTAGGGTTTAGGGTTTAGGGTTTAGGGTTTAGGGTTTAGGGTTTAGGGTTTAGGGTTTAGGGTTTAGGGTTTAGGGTTTAGGGTTTAGGGTTTAGGGTTTAGGGTTTAGGGTTTAGGGTTTAGGGTTTAGGGTTAGGGGTTTAGGGTTTAGGGTTTAGGGTTTAGGGTTTAGGGTTTAGAGCTTAGGGTTTAGGGTTTAGGCTTTAGGGTTTAGGGTTTAGGGTTTAGGGTTTAGGGTTTAGGGTTTAGGGTTTAGGGTTTAGGGTTTAGGGTTTAGGGTTTAGGGTTTAGGGTTTAGGCTTTAGGGTTTAGGGTTTAGGGTTTAGGGTTTAGGGTTTAGGGTTTAGGGTTTAGGGTTTAGGGTTTGGGGTTTAGGGTTTAGGGTTTAGGGTTTAGGGTTTAGGGTTTAGGGTTTAGGGTTTAGGGTTTAGGGTTTAGGGTTTAGGGTTTAGGGTTTAGGGTTTAGGGTTTAGGGTTTAGGGTTTAGGGTTTTAGGGTTTAGGGTTTAGGGTTTAGGGTTTAGGGTTTAGGGTTTAGGGTTTTAGGGTTTAGGGTTTAGGGTTTAGGGTTTAGGGTTTAGGGTTTAGGGTTTAGGGTTTAGGGTTTAGGGTTTAGGGTTTAGGGTTTTAGGGTTTAGGGTTTAGGGTTTAGGGTTTAGGGTTTAGGGTTTAGGGTTTAGGGTTTAGGGTTTAGGGTTTAGGGTTTAGGGTTTAGGGTTTAGGGTTTTAGGGTTTAGGGTTTAGGGTTTAGGGTTTAGGGTTTAGGGTTTAGGGTTTAGGGTTTAGGGTTTAGGGTTTAGGGTTTAGGGTTTAGGGTTTAGGGTTTAGGGTTTGGGGTTTGGGGTTGGGGGTTTAGGGTTTAGGGTTTAGGGTTTAGGGTTTAGGGTTTAGGGTTTAGGGTTTAGGGTTTAGGGTTTAGGGTTTAGGGTTTAGGGTTTAGGGTTTAGGGTTTAGGGTTTAGGGTTTAGGGTTTAGGGTTTAGGGTTTAGGGTTTAGGGTTTAGGGTTTAGGGTTTAGGGTTTAGGGTTTAGGGTTTAGGGTTTAGGGTTTAGGGTTTAGGGTTTAGGGTTTAGGGTTTAGGGTTTAGGGTTTAGGGTTTAGGGTTTAGGGTTTAGGGTTTAGGGTTTAGGGTTTAGGGTTTAGGGTTTAGGGTTTAGGGTTTAGGGTTTAGGGTTTAGGGTTTAGGGTTTAGGGTTTAGGGTTTAGGGTTTAGGGTTTAGGGTTTAGGGTTTAGGGTTTAGGGTTTAGGGTTTAGGGTTTAGGGTTTAGGGTTTAGGGTTTAGGGTTTAGGGTTTAGGGTTTAGGGTTTAGGGTTTAGGGTTTAGGGTTTAGGGTTTAGGGTTTAGGGTTTTAGGGTTTAGGGTTTTAGGGTTTAGGGTTTAGGGTTTAGGGTTTAGGGTTTAGGGTTTAGGGTTTAGGGTTTAGGGTTTAGGGTTTTAGGGTTTAGGGTTTAGGGTTTAGGGTTTTAGGGTTTAGGGTTTAGGGTTTAGGGTTTAGGGTTTAGGGTTTAGGGTTTAGGGTTTAGGGTTTAGGGTTTAGGGTTTAGGGTTTAGGGTTTAGGGTTTAGGGTTTAGGGTTTAGGGTTTAGGGTTTAGGGTTTAGGGTTTTAGGGTTTAGGGTTTAGGGTTTAGGGTTTAGGGTTTAGGGTTTAGGGTTTAGGGTTTAGGGTTTAGGGTTTTAGGGTTTAGGGTTTAGGGTTTAGGGTTTAGGGTTTAGGGTTTAGGGTTTAGGGTTTAGGGTTTAGGGTTTAGGGTTTAGGGTTTAGGGTTTAGGGTTTAGGGTTTAGGGTTTAGGGTTTAGGGTTTAGGGTTTAGGGTTTAGGGTTTAGGGTTTAGGGTTTAGGGTTTTAGGGTTTAGGGTTTAGGGTTTAGGGTTTAGGGTTTAGGGTTTAGGGTTTAGGGTTTAGGGTTTAGGGTTTAGGGTTTAGGGTTTAGGGTTTAGGGTTTAGGGTTTAGGGTTTAGGGTTTAGGGTTTAGGGTTTAGGGTTTAGGGTTTAGGGTTTAGGGTTTAGGGTTTAGGGTTTAGGGTTTAGGGTTTAGGGTTTAGGGTTTAGGGTTTAGGGTTTAGGGTTTAGGGTTTAGGGTTTAGGGTTTAGGGTTTAGGGTTTAGGGTTTAGGGTTTAGGGTTTAGGGTTTTAGGGTTTAGGGTTTAGGGTTTAGGGTTTAGGGTTTAGGGTTTAGGGTTTAGGGTTTAGGGTTTTAGGGTTTAGGGTTTAGGGTTTAGGGTTTAGGGTTTAGGGTTTAGGGTTTAGGGTTTAGGGTTTAGGGTTTAGGGGTTTAGGGTTTAGGGTTTAGGGTTTAGGGTTTAGGGTTTAGGGTTTAGGGTTTAGGGTTTAGGGTTTAGGGTTTAGGGTTTAGGGTTTAGGGTTTAGGGTTTAGGGTTTAGGGTTTAGGGTTTAGGGTTTAGGGTTTAGGGTTTAGGGTTTAGGGTTTAGGGTTTAGGGTTTAGGGTTTAGGGTTTAGGGTTTAGGGTTTAGGGTTTAGGGTTTAGGGTTTAGGGTTTAGGGTTTAGGGTTTTAGGGTTTAGGGTTTAGGGTTTAGGGTTTAGGGTTTAGGGTTTAGGGTTTAGGGTTTAGGGTTTAGGGTTTTAGGGTTTAGGGTTTAGGGTTTAGGGTTTAGGGTTTAGGGTTTAGGGTTTAGGGTTTAGGGTTTAGGGTTTAGGGTTTAGGGTTTAGGGTTTAGGGTTTAGGGTTTAGGGTTTAGGGTTTAGGGTTTAGGGTTTAGGGTTTAGGGTTTAGGGTTTAGGGTTTAGGGTTTAGGGTTTAGGGTTTAGGGTTTAGGGTTTAGGGTTTAGGGTTTTAGGGTTTAGGGTTTTAGGGTTTAGGGTTTAGGGTTTAGGGTTTAGGGTTTAGGGTTTAGGGTTTAGGGTTTAGGGTTTAGGGTTTAGGGTTTAGGGTTTAGGGTTTAGGGTTTAGGGTTTAGGGTTTAGGGTTTAGGGTTTAGGGTTTAGGGTTTAGGGTTTAGGGTTTAGGGTTTAGGGTTTAGGGTTTAGGGTTTAGGGTTTTAGGGTTTAGGGTTTAGGGTTTAGGGTTTAGGGTTTAGGGTTTAGGGTTTAGGGTTTAGGGTTTAGGGTTTAGGGTTTAGGGTTTAG